>CAMXCT020006527.1:215000-315000 GCA_947184155.2 Cladocopium goreaui
CTTACAATAATCATATATATATATATATCTTTAACTTTATATATACATCTTGTTGTATGTCGCTATATTTTCCAAATGAATACTTCGAGCTTAGCTTAGCTTACCATTTTTGCCCGACTTTCTGGGGTGACTTCATCACTGCAGCGAGGCAAGCCCGGCAAGTGACTGCTGTGACCAGTGCACTGACGCACTCGTTGCTGTAGGTCTTTGATGACCTGGGGATCATCGGATCATTTCCCATGAATAGATTATCATGGGATTGCACATGATGATGAACCACCATTAACCATCATCAACCATCATTAACCCTGATTTATCCCATTTATCCCATTATAATCCCATAAATTACAAATTATAGTGACTAAATGTGATTACCCGGCCTGGTTATGACTGTTACATAGCCATGGTATGTAAGCCATGGCCCTAATCGAAATAGATGCTTTACCGTTCTTAATAGCATGGTGATTTTCCATGGCAAACTGTTAAATAACCAGAGGGTATATATATATATATATAGTAACCCCCAAACAAAACCAAAAAATGAAAAAGTAAAATACTACATAGTGATGACAGTGGTGTTTTTGTTGGGATTCCTATATGGTTATCCTCCAGTAAACTAAAAAATAGCTATGGAACATAGCGAACTGGAACATGGATGACAATGGCCCATTTAAAAATTTAGTTTTAGATGATTAACCTATATTTACCTATTAAAGGTGGTGGTTTCCCATAGCAAACTATTAGTTTACCAATCCGGGTTTTTCATCAGTTACGATTCGTGGGATGGTCCTCCAAGTACCAGTTAAGGCTGGTGATGTTTGGCGGCTGATGTAACTACCATCTGGTTATGACTAACAGTTTGCCATGGAAAATCACCATTTTTAATGGAGGTTTCTAGCTGGGAAAATCATCTATTTCTATGGGCCATCTATACCATGGCGAACTGTAACAGTCATAACCAGAGGGTAATACTCACCAACAATTCCGGATATGATGGGGACATCCTGGGATACATAACCAAACTGACATGATATGGGTGTTTCTGAAAAAAGGTGTATATATATAATTATATATATGGCATACCTCCCCAACAAAAAAATGCAATCAATGATAATCATTATCATGATCATAGAACCGACGGATTTTGAGACTAACCCAAGTAGTAGTGTTATGCATCCCAATCTTAAATCAACCGAATGGATGCATTTAAATGCTGGTTGGTGGTTGACCTACCCCTCTGAAAAATATGAGTTCGTCAGTTGGGATTTTCTTCCCAATATATGGAAAAATAAAATATGTTCCAAACCACTACCAACCAGAATGGATCCTTACATGGGGATCGGGGGTTGGTTGATCATTTCACCCCAAATTCCAATCACCGACTTGGGTGCACTGGAAGAGTTAGCAAGTCATGCACGCTTTGATTGCATGTTTTTGATTCGGATTCTTTGGACGCGTCAATCCCATCTTGTCAGATTCTTGTCAATGTTTCTGAGCTTAAGTGATCATAAATAAGCAACTGTCCGCAACAAATTGGCAAGTTTTAGTCTCTCTCTCCATTTCTCTCTCATTTTTCTCTGTTTTCAGTTTTGCAAATCCAGCTTTTGTTGGTTGAAAAAAAGTGTTTCATCCATAAATCCATTTTGTTGGGATTGACCTCAGTTGAACCTCATCTGGTTGGTGGTTTTAACCCGTCCCAACAAAATGCTCGTCATCTCAACGGCTCAATAACGTGAAACCATTAGCCATGTTTTGATTTTCCAGCTTGCCACGTTTGATGACCAAAAGGGCAAACCTCAAATACGATATTGCTAGTTGCATTTCATACATCCCCATGCAATCCCATTAAATCACCATTTGGCTTGGAACATCTATAATGTGGTTAAAACATTAATAAACCACCCATGACTGGGAATGGATTATACGGTTATACGACCCATAAACATGGTGATTTGGGGGATGCTTTACTATTGTTTTAACCACGTTAGCAACTTTCCAATTCCAAAGGTTCTCCAATTTCGAAGGTTTGATAAGTAATTAGGTGAGCTAACATCCACTAACATCCACTAACCAGATATGTCTTTTTTAAACCTCCAACATCGAAAAACCTTTCGTCAAGACACAGTTCCTTCTGCCACTGCTGTGCCCAAACGGCCCATGCAGAGCTGGAGGTTCCTGCGAGGAGAAACTGGGAGCCGCCGGGCGTGGGTACTTCATTGTAGTTTAATAGAGTTAGCTAGTTGGTTGGTTGGTTAGCAAGTTTGTTAACTAGTTAGCTAGTTAGCTTGTTAGTTAGTTAGTGACTTAGTGACTTAGTTAGTTAGTTAGTTAGTTAGTTAGTTAGTTAGTTAGTTAGTTAGATAGAGACATAGTTAGATAGTTAGATAGATAGATAGATAGTTAGATAGTTAGATAAATAGTTAGATAGTTAGATAGTTGAGTGAGTGAGTGAGTTGGTTAGTTGGTTGGTTAGTTAGTTAGTTAGTTCGTTGGTTAGTTGGTTGGTTGGTTGGTGAGGTTAGTTGGTTGGTTGGTTGGTTGGTTTGCTAGCTGGCAAATTAATTCGTTAGTTAGTTAGCTAGGTAGTTAGGTAGTTCGTTAGTCGATGTTAGTCGATTCTGCAAGATCATCATTAGTCCCTATTCATCACGGTTACCCTCTGGTAATTTGTTACATAACTATTGAAGCCATGGCCCAGTCGAAACAGTTGATTTACCCAGCTATAAAATGGTGGATCTGTCCATCGTTGTTTGTATGTTTACCAGAGGGTAATCACTACCATATATAAGGCCTATATAAGGGCTAAATTTCAGGGGATATCCCCCAAAATATGGCCAGAAATATGGTACTAACGTACCTCCATTTTAGGATCCTGGAATTCCCATTGATTATCAGGATTGAACCAACAAACACGTGGATATGAATGGGACCCTCCGTTAATTTCACACAACTATTAACCATAATATGGGCTTTTCCATTTAACCCACTATAAACCCACTACCAGAGGAAAATCACTATCATCATGGCTTCCCACCAGATCTGTGTCCTCCCAGCAGGGCGCTCTGCAAGGCATCCAGCGCCTCAGCAGCACTGGGCGCTTGAGGCGCCGCGAGCGCCAGGCGCCTCGGTGTCCGTTGGTTTTGTCCCTGGGAAATGGCGATTTCAACATGGCGTGGCTATGAAAAATGTGGATTTTATGGGATGTTTAGCCATGGACAAATGGTGATTTTATATGGATTTTATGTGGCTATGAAAAATGTGGATGTTTAGTGAAATATGGCGATTTTATGGGTTTTTTAGATGAACAATCAGAGTCTTTTCATGTGGCATCACTATTTTTTTGAACAAACACGTTTTTTTTTTCGAGGTGGATTGTTGATGGACAATTATTCAATTTTACGATGAACAATGGATAAACATTCAAAGTAACAAATCACCAACTTCTACCTACGGTGAAATTTGTTGTTTGTTTTTTTTTTTTTTGTGGAGATTTGACACCATTTTTCATGGGAGAACAAGGCTTTGTCTGTTGTACTTGTAAAACATTGCAAGCACAATGCTTAGACATTTCAAACCATGATAAACCATGGCCGCCATCGGGTAAGACTTAAATTCAGCTGGCTTCCACATGGACAATGGGTCACAATTAAAAAAGTACAAGCGGCTCAAAACGGGATAGGCATGGATAATAAGATCATATTGATGGGTTCTATTGGACATGTATTGAAGTATGGCCAAGTGATGTTCATATGCTACATGGCTTATTGTCCTAATTATATTCATTTTCGGTGCGCCAAAGATGTCTACGATTTCCTCTATGGATCACGGATGTTCACAGCAGTTGGTGGCTTAGTGCACCCCAGACAGTTGACTTTTTACCCTCTGGTAAACGTTTACAGTTTGCTATTGAACATGGCTATTATTGTTGATTTACCCAGCCAAAACATGGTGGATCTTTCCATCGTTTTTTGTTAACGTTTCCCAGATCGGGTCCCATCTCCTGTTCCTCTTAAACGTGGTTTCATCATGTTTAATCCCTTCATCCACCATGGGAAACCTGGTACGGCCACGTGGGAAGGGATCAATCATAGCTGGGGACAGGAACAAAAACATTGTATCCACATGAAGATCCCATTAAAAATCACTATTTACTTAAATGATTTTGACATGAACATCCATTAAATTAAATCCCTATGTTTCATAGCTAAACCCTATCATGTTCACTGTTAAAATCCCATTAATTCCTATAAAATCAAATCAACATCTTATAAAATCACATAAAAATCCATGAAATCCCAAAGCAAAGCACAGCTCCAAACCTCGAAAGCCGCCCGCCACCAAGGCACTTCACCAAGCCCACCGCCGCCACCAGGGACTTCCCGGGCTCCACCTCCGCCGCCGGCTCCGGTCGCGGCGTCAGGGAGCGCAGCGTGGTCAGGGCCCCGGACAAGGCCGGCTGCAGCTGCTTGGAGCTGAGGACGCCCTGGAGAAAACGGAGTTGGGCCCGCCGGACCCCATACCCGACCTGGGAAACTGTCCCAACCACGATGGAAAGATCCACCATTTTATAGCTGGGTAAATCCACTCGACTGGGCCATTTTCAATAGCGAACTGTTTGTTTACCAGAGGGTAACTAGTAAATGGGTCAGCTTAAAAACAGAATTACATGATATTACATGGTGCATACATGGAATCAGAAAACCCCAACTTCTCGACAAACCCGCGGATGACTGGGGAAGCTACTTTGGTTTCCTGCCACCCACAGATGGCCCAGCTTTCTCGCTGGAAAGGGACGTCTCTTTTGGTTTCCCAAAGTCCTTAGGGATCCGACTGTAGCAGCCGGATCCTGATCATTCCTGATCTGTAGACTTTCTCCAATGTGTGCAAATACTTTAAAAAAACGAGTTGCAAATGGCTTTGACACATGTTTTTTTCAACATGTTGTGAAAAACCCACGGATCTTGAACAGAGTCTTCGATTTTTTTTCGAACGCGTAACCTGCGTCTTTTGCTGGGAAACTGCTAAATTCTCTTCGTTTCGTAGGGATGGAACCACAAACCAATTCCCGCAGAACCCTTCGCCGTTCGCCCAACATGATTCAAATCTACCACGATTTAACGCCTGTGAAAAACATCTCATCAATACAGTGTACAAATAACATAGCGACATGGTATCAATCTGCCCTTCTCAAACAAAATGTAGAAGGGTATAGTAATGAACTTACTGTTTAAAACAAACATAGATAAAGGATTTATATAAATCTGGTACTCCGTAAAACAACATGTAGAAGTACATAATAAATCATATAATTATGCATTTGACCGGCCAAAACGCCACGATTCAGGTTTCCCAGCAACTCTCTGCAACAAGCCTTCGCAGACTTCGTCAATGTCCGTTGATTTTTCTCCAAAAAGATCCCATCAAACATCATTTTTTACACATGATTTTCCCATGAAGTCCCGGTAAATCCCGATGTTTCATAGCTAAACCCTATCATTTTCACAGTTTAAATCCCATTCAATCCTATAAAATCCAATCATTTTCAAGCCATACCTGTCCTGGTTGCGCCCCCCCTGTCTCCACCCACTGGGCCACGCCTCTGGTCTCAGTTGCAGCATATCCTCGATGAAAATAATGGACCCTTGGAGACCCCATCCAACAAAGGCAAGGCTGCTGCGTTTCAGTCATAAGTTACTTTCTAAACCCGGTAGCTAGATAGATAGATAGATAGATAGATGGATAGATAGATAACTAGATAGATATATATGGGCTATCTCCAAAACTCTATTGCCCCAAAATGGAATATCTATTTTTCCTTCGTTATAAAGGGTCACCTTCGTTTTACAGGGGTTTGCGTATATGTGCCATGGGATTATCTTAAATGGCTAGTAAATGGTATTTGAAATTTATATATTCTTTCAAGGACGATCCATTTGCCAACTGGTCAGTGAACTCCATGAAAGTGGAAAACACCTGCAACATGAGAAAAGCACCTTTTCCTCAAAGGCTGATATCACTGTCATCGGGCTGCCATGCTTTGTATTTCCGTTTCTTTTTTGCCAAATGGCTGGCCAATTGGCGTTCGTCTCTGAGACACAGGCTTGCCACTGTGCGTGCTGGTTTCTTCTTCATGTCTGGACGAGTGGATGGCCGATCTTTTTGACTTTGGTATTTTCTTGTGATTGCGTTGTCGCAACCTAATTCCAATGGCGGTTTCTGCCAGGATGGGTCCTGGAAATATCCTTTTTTCCATTCTGCGAATTCCGGTGCTTTCTCCTCAACAGAGAAATTCAATCTGGCGAAGCTCCCAGAATCCGAAAAAATCCAATTGCGGATCTGCACCCCGCTGGCTGCAGACTTGGAAAGCAGGCTTTCAAAGCAATAGCTGCGATTGATCTGGCAATTGTGCATAGTGATCACTTTGGCGGCAGGTCTTCGCGCAGGCAGGGTAGGAACCTCGATCACCCATTCAGGACCATCAGGATTAGCAGCTTGTTCTTTGGCTGCCTGTTCTTTTAAAGCAGCTACTACTTGCCGTTCGTTCTCCGCAAAAAAATCAGGGCGTAGGCAAGCTTGTTTCAGAAATCGCCTCATGGGGGAAAATATTTGAGCATCACACGGTCCTTTTCCATGTTTTTCCACCAGGTAGCGGGTAACGCAGGGTTGTTTGTATTGGAGCGGGATGTAGATCATGGTATTGTGCGCAGCCTCATAAGACCTAAAATGATTGCCTGCGTCAAATACGAAAATCAATTTCTTCAGCTTGCCCTTGTTCAGAACTTCCTTCTCCACCGCCTTGCGAATGAGGAGCGATGCGAACAGTGCGCTTTTCTCTAGGACCTCTGACACGTAGAGAACGATACGTGTTTTGACTTGGTTTTCAATCCATTGGCGCAAATAGACGCCAAATACTGACAAAGTTTTTCTAGCAGCCCCGTGCCACATGTCACTTGTTTCTTCGTGAGCAATGGGCACACCTATGTTTTCGCTGAAGTCAGCTTGGAAATAACATGTGCCAGGCTCCAAAGTCTCAATGCTCCTTCTCATGGAAGCTTGCTCGCGCGCAGCGGCGAGGATATGCCATTCATAGGATTGAACAATGGAAAGATGCAACTTCAACTCTTTGACTAGTTGTCCTTCTTCATGTTGGACCTTCCAAGGTTCGGGTGCATTGCGGTGGGTGGCCGCGTGATCCTTCTCGTGCGTGACCCATAAATACGTCTTCAAAATGTTGAGCTTTTCCTCTGTTTCAGAAGAGTTCATGATCCGCGTGTGGCGCCTGTTTGACCAAAATGGATTCCAATATCCAGGGCAGACTGTGGCCATTGTGTTTTGACAGCGCTTGATGAAAGCGTTGACTCTAGGCAAAATCTTGTTCCTATAGCCTACGCAATGGTCACACAAATCAGTTTTGCGAAATCCCTTGCGAAATTCTTGACAATGACGACCGACAAGACAACGGAACTGAGTTTCTGCCAGGTTCCGGTAAATTGAAAGATTGGACCTGTAAATGGTGCTGAGCTGGGCTGTCAAAGTTCGTCTCTGTTTTCTCATGCGCACAATGGTGCCATCCGGTTGTTTCTCTTTGACAACGCATGTACGGGAAGCTGCAACGGAGGATTTCGCCAAAGTAGCTCGAACAGCCTGAATGCACAGGGGGTTGTTTACCTTTGATGGTCGGCCGGCCTTCTTTGGCGGTCTTTTGCTCGTTGATTTCTTCAAATGCCATTGTCGCACACGTTGGTTAGAAACGTTGTAGCCCAAGGCCCGCATTTGCTTTGCAGAAGCCAAGCCGCCAGAACAAACTGCATCATCCAACAAGGAAACAAGTGACTTGGGACTATTCAGCCACGTGTCTCTGAGTTTGCCTAGGGAAGGAAGCAAAGTTCGGCAGCAGCAGTCTGCATCCTTGCTCAGCTCAGCTGCAACTTTGTCAGCGGAACCAACGCATGTTTTGTTGACTTTTTGTATTGCCAAGAACAATAATTCTGAAGCTTCCTCTGGTGTACTGCAACACTGCAGAACTATCTCTGATATAGCCTTTACTCTGTCAGCCTTGGCTCTGTCACCAAACTCACCCCAGGTTGAACTCCGGGATTTACGCGTCGAATTACTAGGCTGACTGGCGTCCGGGCTGGGGAAAAGCTCTCGCGGCGCGATGGGGCTGCTGGCTTTTGTGCTTGGCGCTGGCGCTGCATGCGGGGAAACTACTAGAGGCGAAGTACTTTCTCGCGTTGCAGGGGATTGTGCTTGCAATGGTCTGTGCTTGCTCTTTGTCAAGAACCTCTCTTGCTCCTCCTGTGACTGTGTGGGCCACCAAGTTTGGGGCAGCCAGGTGCGAATGAACAAGCGGCGCTGGTCATTGGTGAGGGCGCCAACTCTTTTCCGGGTTTGTGGAAATCTCTCTGCTGCAGCAGAAATCACTTCTTGCCGGGCTGTTTGATCATTCAAAAGGTGTGTGAGACAATCTTTGAAAAAGGAATCATGGTCCCTCATCTGGAGCCACGTGCTTTCAAGAGGTGTTTTCGTGGAAATGACCTTCGTTTTGCCTTCGTTTCAGGTCGGCTCCAGAAAACCAAATCTGCACAGTGAAAAACAATATAGCAAGCAACCGGTGATCATCTCTTTTTCGCTGCTACACAAGCTGCTGTCAACGTCGCACGGCGACAATTTGGAGACTGGACTTGCCCCGGACACGGCGCAGAGGCGCCAAGTCATTGGCCGGCCGCTTTGCGGCAGGAGCCTCAGGCGCTGGTGTGCAAGCAAGGCAGTCACAGAAATCCAGGTTGCTTTCCCGGAGCTGATGTGCCTTGCGAGCTGAAGCCGCCCGAAGTTTCTTCAGGACTCCTGGGCATTCCTTTAAGACTTCAATTTGCCAACCGCAAGACAATTTCAAAGCAGCATGTTTGCAGGCATAACACCACGATCCACACGCGGAAGTGCCTCTGGTTCCCCACCGAGTCTCCCACTTCACATCGTGCTTCTTTCGGTTACAAACACAACACTCCAAAGATTTCTTAAAGTTGGCTCTGCCAATGTTTCCCCGATTCTGAGGGACATGTCTGGCCCTCGCTGCTGCAAGGGCAGCCAGCTCAGCCGGAGTCAAGGTCGTTGCAGCGTCCTGCACACAAGAGATGAGTCAAGGGATGCAGGGCAAATGGTGAAGGACGTGTTAATCACTGAAGAAAAAGTACCATAAATCTAAGTCAAGCATGGTTCTGAGCAGCCACCTCCTGCCAAAGGAAAGTATGACATGACGCTGGCACATGTTGACAGCTGCAGGCGCCATGCCTGGATCGGCTCACCCTGGGGCATGTCTTGGTTCTCAGCAGCCACCTCCTGCCAAAGGAAAGTATGACATGACACTGGCACATGTTGACAGCTGCAGGCGCCATGCCTGGATCGGCTCACCCTGCGGCATGTCTTGGTTCTCAGCAGCCACCTCCTGCCAAAGGAAAGTATGACATGACACTGGCACATGTTGACAGCTGCAGGCGCCATGCCTGGATCGGCTCACCCTGCGGCATGTCTTGGGTCTCAGCAGCCACTTCCTGCCAAAGGAAAGTATGACATGACACTGGCACATGTTGACAGCTGCAGGCGCCATGCCTGGATCGGCTCACCCTGCGGCATGTCTTGGTTCTCAGCAGCCACTTCCTGCTCTTGGTTCTCAGCAGCCACTTCCTGCCAAAGGAAAGTATGACATGACACTGGCACATGTTGACAGCTGCAGGCGCCATGCCTGGATCGGCTCACCCTGCGGCATGTCTTGGTTCTCAGCAGCCACCTCCTGCCAAAGGAAAGTATGACATGACACTGGCACATGTTGACAGCTGCAGGCGCCATGCCTGGATCGGCTCACCCTGCGGCATGTCTTGGTTCTCAGCAGCCACTTCCTGCCAAAGGAAAGTATGACATGACACTGGCACATGTTGACAGCTGCAGGCGCCATGCCTGGATCGGCTCACCCTGCGGCATGTCTTGGTTCTCAGCAGCCACTTCCTGCCAAAGGAAAGTATGACATGACGCTGGCACATGTTGACAGCTGCAGGCGCCATGCCTGGATCGGCTCACCCTGGGGCATGTCTTGGTTCTCAGCAGCCACCTCCTGCCAAAGGAAAGTATGACATGACACTGGCACATGTTGACAGCTGCAGGCGCCATGCCTGGATCGGCTCACCCTGCGGCATGGCTTGGTTCTCAGCAGCCACTTCCTGCCAAAGGAAAGTATGACATGACACTGGCACATGTTGACAGCTGCAGGCGCCATGCCTGGATCGGCTCACCCTGCGGCATGTCTTGGTTCTCAGCAGCCACCTAAAGGAAAGTATGACATGACACTGGCACATGTTGACAGCTGCAGGCGCGATGCCTGGATCGGCTCACCCTGCAGCATGTCTTGGTTCTCAGCAGCCACTTCCTGCCAAAGGAAAGTATGACATGACACTGGCACATGTTGACAGCTGCAGGCGCCATGCCTGGATCGGCTCACCCTGCGGCATGCCTTCGTTCTCAGCAGCCACTTCCTGCCAAAGGAAAGTATGACATGACACTGGCACATGTTGACAGCTGCAGGCGCCATGCCTGGATCGGCTCACCCTGCGGCACCACGCCCTGCAATTGGGCACCCCGCCAGCTTGGCAATGCATCAGGTGCTTGGTGCCTAATCTTTGCTTTTAATTATAATTAACGTGAACATAAAGCCTGCCTCCTGCGCATGCATTCCCCGAGCGGCAGTGTCAGGAACTTCCCCCAGTTCCTGGCGACAAGCGCCAGCAAGGGGCGTGCATACACAATTTCTACTTCACGCCAGACCTTGCCATGCTCCCCGGCATTCGCCATTGATGAAGATGCTGCAGCGTGAGCACCTCCACTGTCCTGCAAGGACAGCCACCAACCGTCACCAACCCCACCCACCACCAGCAACACCAGCAGCACCAGCAGCACCAGCAACAACATCAACAGCAACCGCAACAGCACAGCAACAGCACAGCAACAGCAACAGCAACAACAGCAACAACAACAACAACAACAGCAACAACAACAACACCAAGCCAAGGAACATCTCCGCGGCATCCTCGAAGACGATGTAGGCACCTGGCAGCGAGACGGCTGGCAAGCATGAGGTAGGGGAAAACAGCAAAGCAGCAGCACCCAACAGCAACGCCAACAGCCACCAGCAGCAAACCCACCCAGATTCCACACACACACACATTTCGCTGGCTCCTTTCTCTGCGGGGTCGCCACATGGTTTGGACGGCCATTTCGCTCAGCCTGCAACTCAGTGGGCTTAACCCACTACAAAAAAAATGGGCCACTACCACTTCACTTCTCACCCCTGTTGCAAGTTGCATACATCTTTTAGATCCTTTCCAGATATCCCCTTGCCTTAGGTGGCTTCTTTGACAAAGCCTTCAGCTTATCCACGTCACTTTCCCCGCTTTCTTTCAAGATGGTCCGCAAGGATTCGAGCTCAGATAGGCTGGCACGTGAACAAATCCGCGGGCCACGCTTGCCATTGGGTTTTACCTAGGCACGCTCTTGGCTGCCTCTAAGAAAATCCTTTCCCTATAACCTAAAACGTTTAAAAAAAAAGTAGCTGCTAGAAGCCAAAGCTACCAACCAAAGGACGTGAGCATTCGACATTGTGTCATACCTTACCTCTTCCGAAATGGTAAACTCCACCATGGCCGCGTGTGATATCGAGCGCACAACTCAGAGCCTCAAAGCCTAAATGCTGATGACACAAATTCTCTAAGATCATTTCAAGCTAGACCACTCCGGGCACTTCGATTTGTCTGCTGGTTAGGACCATGTTTCTGCCAGTGATTCAATCTCACCACTCTTTCCTGACGCTTTCCCTTCGTTATAAAGGGTCACCTTCGTTTTTGGAGGTTTTGACCTATATTCCATTCCAATACATATCCCTTACATAGACCTTTTTGGCGGTAGCTCAAATGGAAATACTTCCACTTTTGCTTTGACTTCAACCCACCGGGTGTTGTCCAGACTTCAACTCACCGGGTGTTGTCTAGGAATCCTGAAGAACCTGCATCTGGGCCGGACCGAAGCCTTTTAGATGTCAAGCGGCACAAAGGTGCGTCAGCTAGCAGCGAGGTGGCTGCTTGGAGTTTTGGGGAAACTTGGTTTTGTTTTTTGGGTTGAAACATTTCTTTTCCGGTTGGAGTCGGGATCTCAGTTGCTGTTCAGGGTTCCAGGACGGTTCACTTGTTGGCATTGGGAGGCTTCAGGAAACACAGAAACCATGGAAACCGTGCAAACTATGAAAACCGTACAGAAATCTTTGACAACAGGGAAACCATGGAAACCGCAGACAAATCATGGAAACCATGGAAACCGCAAAGAAATCATGGAAACCGTGGAAACCATGGAAACCATGGAAACCGCAAAGAAATCATGAAAACCATGGAAGCCGCAGACAAATCATGGAAACCAAACCATGGAAACCGCAGACAAATCACGGAAACCATGGAAACCATGGAAACCGCAAGAAGAAATCATGAAAACCATGGAAACCGCAGACAAATCATGGAAACCATGGAAAACCATGGAAACCGCAAAGAAATCATGGAAACCATGGAAACCGCACAGACATCATGGAAACCATGGAAACCGCAAAGAAATCATGGAAACCATGGAAACCGCACAGACATCATGGAAACCATGGAAACCATGGAAACCGCAACAAGAAATCATGAAAACCATGGAAACCGCAGACAAATCATAGAAACCATGGAAACCATGGAAACCGCAAAGAAATCATGGAAACCATGGAAACCATGGAAACCGCAAAGAGATCATGGAAACCACAAAAACCATGGAAACCGCAAAGAAAGTATGGAAACCATGGAAACCATGGAAACCACACAGATATCATGGAAACCATAAAAACCATGGAAAACCGCAGAGAAAAATAGAAACCATGGAAACCATGGCACAGAGTGTGTCGCGTTTCAAAATGAGTAATAAAGTCGCGTTTCAAATTGAGTATTATCCCGCGTTCTAAAACGAAACCTTTCCCTAAAAAGTGCCTCAAAAGTCCTCATTCAAGATTTCTGAATGCGGGTCCAACATTAGAACCAACATCCAAAATCATCACCCAACAACCAGCCAGCACCAACCAATTGCTGATCTTTGCAGTCAATTGTGGAGGACTGCTCGCCTGCAGGAACTGTTGGACCGTGGAAATCAAAGGCTTCCCCCCAAAGGAACGAAAGAAGGCCTTATGAAGGGGTGATTACCCCCCAAACGGACGGGCGAAACCGGGATGCAGCATATGGCGAACATCAGCGAATAGAACAGGCCTGGCATTGCAAGATCTCAGCTGTCGGATGTTTTACATTTTTGACAAACTGTGAGCTGAAAAGCGAGTGTAGTCCACAAAATCAAGTTTCAGGCACAAATGGGCAGCATTCTGAGGTGGAAGGCCTCATGAAGAGGTCAATGTTGACATCAATGCCAACTGGCATCAACTGGCCAAAGTGCTTCCTTGAAATTCATGGCCCGCCCACCCCCTGAGCCCACCTCAGAAGCTCATCCAGCACCCCTGTAATGGGTCCCTACATTGCCACCGCAGATTCATCCAGCAACGACCTCGCACAGCTCAAAGGTTATCACCATATCTAAACCAACTTGTTTGCCACAGCTGCCAACAATCTGACGCAAATACACCACTGAAAGATGTAGCTCAATCCGAGGCAGGTCAAATTTCCTTGTTCATCCTTTCAATCGGTCTATCTGCTTGCTCGTAAAACCTAAACAACAAACACTAATGAAGGTGATGTGTTTCTATCTTTTTGGGGGGCTCTTCAGAAACCCGTATGACTGTACCAGTGGCAGATGTGGCAGTGGCATCAGCATCTTCTGCGTATGATGAGGCTAGTACTGGGCAAGTGGGATTATTTTTGGATTTACAGTAAGTAAAAAAGGAAAAGGATGAGCCTTTCTCAGGTCCCTGTTTTTCCTCAATTCTACTGGCAGACCATGGAAGGCCCATAAGAAACTGATCATCCTCATACTCATCCTCATCCTCATCATCATCGTCATCCTCCTCCTCCTCCTCATCATCATCTCCATCTCCTCCTCCTCCTCCTCCTCCTCCCTCCTCCTCCTCCTCCCTCCTTAACCACCATCACCATCACAAGTATCATCATCATCATCATCAACATCAACATCAACATCAACATCAACATCATCATGAGCAGCACCTGACGGAGACCAAACACTTCCGCATACTTTTCTGGCCAAGAATATCCTCCATGGTGAGGTCAGTTCTCATTCTCTTTCTGAGAGCTGCTCTTCTCAGCCGTTCTTCTCGTAGACGTGTCCTGTTCAAAGCTTCCAGCTGTCTTCGTTCCTCTCTGGCCTTTCTCCGCCGCGCCTTCCTCTGCTGCAAGACTCTGCGCCGCTCTTTGTCAACAAATCTCGCCTCCAGATTCAACATCCGCCCCCATCTCACAAGGAGCCGTTTCAAAGCCAGCTGAGTGCTGGAACGATTCTCAGAAGGAAATTTTCCAAGATTCAAATGCTCTTGTAACTTTCTCGGCCGATGTTTGTTCTTATCTTGCAAAGCCATCTGCCGTCGCTCCCTGCGCTCCAGGTGGGCCAAGACATTCCTTTGTCGTAATTTTCGGGGCCTGTGCTTGTTCTTGTCTTGCATTGCCATATGGCCCCGCTCCCATCTTTGCAGCTGTGTGGTCCGCAATTCACTTCTTGCCTCGTGCAAGGCACGGATCTTCTTCAGAATGGCCGCGCCATTCACACCAGCAATCTCCCATGCGTCAGCAACTGCTTTTTGGAATCGTTCCCAAGCATCCTGGAGATGGGCTGGGCTGTACTGCCAATAGATGTTTCGTGCCCCAATGTTCTTGGCGTATTGCCGGAAAACCTCCAAGCAGCGGCGGGTCCTCCCGAGCTTCTCGATAGTGCGAAGGCTGGGTGTTTTCAAGTCTGCTCCAATGAAGAATCCAGCAGCTTGCAAATTCATAAAACTAATCTTGAGATCTGCGGGATCCTTTCCGTGCTCTTTGGCGGATGACGCTAGAGCATCCCGCAATCGCTCTTCAAAAGAGACATCTGTGGCTGCGGAATCCCGCATTTTTTGTTTCACTGCAGTCAGAACCATCAAGAACTCAAGGCCAGTTTGCAAGTTGCAGTTTCTGGTGTGCATCTCAATTGAATCAAAGCAGATTTGCGCCGTGTACGATGCGCGGCCGTTCTTTCTCAAATAGCCACCCTTGCTGTGCATCTTTCCATGAGAATCTCTTTTCTGTTTTCTCATCTTACGCTTGGCACGCTGCTTTTGAGATGTTCCAAACGTTGCTGGGCTGCAGTTCATGCTTGTAGCTGGCAAAGCGAGAACCTTACACGTGTGATCTGTAGGATCAAGGATCTGCAAAGGTCCCTCATCTTTTCCTCTCGGTTGCCCTGATGAAGCATCCACCATCCATTTCTCTAGAATCAAGCGCTGCTTCTGGGAAAACTGCTCGGTGATCACCTCATTCCGCACATCTCGAGGCAATTGTTTCAATAGATCACGGATCTTGATCAAGAGCTTGGTTTGCTTGGACTGCTGGGTTTCAGGTGCTGCTGGTTCAGTTGAGGTGCCATCAGCCGTTTGCTTTTTCCTCGACTTTGGAGGTTTCTGCGGCATTGCAGTGTGATGGGCGCGTTTCTTCGAAGTCTTCTTCTTGTGTCCTGTGCCGCCCTGTGGAGGATGCTGTACAGCAGCTGGCTTGCTGGCAGCAAGTCCATTGTCGTACTTCCTGCGGGCCTCGGGATCAGCTAAGGTCTCAAGTGCTTGGTACACCAAGTGGAAGGCCTCCTTGCTACCACCTTTGTCCGGATGGACTTGCAGCGCCCGCTTTTTGAAAGCCAGCTTGATCTCATCTAACGTGGCATTCCGGTCCACCAGCAGCACGCCATACAGTGATTCTTGCGACATTATTAGGGGATATTGGACAGGTTCTGTTTCATCAACAAGTTTTATGGTGCAAGTGGCTTGACGTCCCATCACTCCAGACTTATTATATATCATCATTGTATATAGAATAGACCCTGGTTTTTCTCAGAAGGAAATGAGAAAACACATAATAATTGTGATTGCCAACTTCCTTTTGAAGCAACACAGGGTCTGAAAATGAAGTCGACCCGAAAGCTGAACATGGCTGAACCCTTTGTGGATCTTTGTGGTCTGAAATTCGCCAAAGCGTACTGTAACCCAATTTGAGGCAAATGCTGCAGCTTGGAGGTGATGTTGGGGTCCAGAGAGTCCAGTGACTTTTTTTTGATTCATGATCCAATGATCGTTCAAACATGTGACATGTTTTTTATCATGTTTTTTATCATGTTTTTATCATGTTTTTTTATCATGTTTGTTTATCATGTTTTTATCATGTTTGTTTATCATGTTTTATCATGGTTTTATCATGTTTTATGGTGTTTTTATCATGTTTTATCATGGTTTATCATGTTTTTATCATGTTTTTATCATGTTTTTATCATGTTTTTATCATGTTTTATCATGTTTTTTTATCATGTTTGTTTATCATGTTTTTTATCATGTTTTATCATGTTTTATCATGTTTTATCATGTTTTATCATGTTTTATCATGTTTTATCATGGTTTATCATGTTTTATCATGTTTTATCACGTTTTTATCATGTTTTTATCATGTTTTTATCATGTTTTATCATGTTTTATCATTTTTTATCATGTTCTATCATGTTTTATCATGGTTTATCATGTTTTATCATGGTTTATCATGTTTTATGATGTTTTTATCATGTTTTATCATGGTTTATCATGTTTTATCATGTTTTTATCATGTTTTATCATGGTTTATCATGTTTTATCATGTTTATGATGCGTTTATCATGTTTTATCATGTGTTTATCACGTTTTTATCATGTGTTTATCATGTTTTTATCATGTTTTATCATGTTTTATCATGTTTTATCATGGTTTATCATGTTTTATCATGGTTTATCATGTTTTATCATGGTTTATCATGTTTTATGATGGTTTATCATGTTTTATCATGTTTTATCATGTTTTATCATGTTTTTATCATGTTTTTATCATGTTTTTATCATGTTTTATCATGTTTTATCATGTTTTATCATGTTTTATCATGTTTTATCATGTTTTATCATGGTTTATCATGTTTTATGATGTTTTATCATGTGTTTATCATGTTTTTATCATGTTTTATCATGTTTTATCATGTTTTATCATGGTTTATCATGTTTTATCATGTTTATGATGCGTTTATCATGTTTTATCATGTTTTTATCATGTTTTTATCATGTTTTTTTATCATGTGTTTATCATGTTTTTATCATGTTTTATCATGTTTTATCATGTTTTATCATGTTTTATCATGTTTTTATCATGTTTTTATCATGTTTTTATCATGTTTTTATCATGTTTTATCATGTTTTTTTATCATGTTTGTTTATCATGTTTTTTATCATGTTTTATCATGTTTTATCATGTTTTATCATGTTTTATCATGTTTTATCATGGTTTATCATGTTTTATCATGTTTTATCATGTTTTATCACGTTTTTATCATGTGTTTATCATGTTTTTATCATGTTTTATCATGTTTTATCATGTTTTATCATGGTTTATCATGTTTTATCATGGTTTATCATGTTTTATCATGGTTTATCATGTTTTATGATGTTTTATCATGTTTTATCATGTTTTATCATGTTTTATCATGTTTTTATCATGTTTTTATCATGTTTTTATCATGTTTTATCATGTTTTATCATGTTTTATCATGTTTTATCATGTTTTATCATGTTTTATCATGGTTTATCATGTTTTATGATGTTTTATCATGTTTTATCATGTTTTATCATGTTTTATCATGTTTTATCATGTTTTATCATGTTTTGTCATGTGTTCATCCCCATGCCAATATGATCCAATATGCTAAGATATCCTGTAGTTGCTCATGAATTACCACCGCCCGTGTCATTCGTTCTGACCCGCAGAACTCGCGCTGCTTTTGGATCCAATTGGATGCAGCTCTCCCATGGCAAAGGCCTGCCATGTAGGTCTCACAATCCAGCATCCAACTCTCCCATGATGTGGCAAAGTAGAATGTCATGATAAGCCCATCGAAGTTTCGAAAGAGCACAAACATGCATTATCAATCATTGATTATCATTGATTACTTAGGATTTTTCTTCTATCCAGACATCCAAACATCTTCAAACTCCCAACATCTCCCAACTTCGGCTTTGGCGACGCCGGTGCCCCTGGTATCCCCTGGTGCCGGTCATGCGGCCAATCTCCGCCTGCACTGTGAAGCGCCTCGCCAGTGGTGCCGCCTCGCCAGTGGTGCAGCCGCCCCAGGCTTTGCTGCAAATCCTCTGGCAGGTTTTCACGCCACTCGCTGCGGCGGCCTGGAGGACTGGAGGATCTGGTGGATGGGGTCATGTGGAATCACGCTATGCTGGGATGAAAAGGTAAGCCCAACCACTTGGATATGGTTGATATATGTTGATATGATAATCATATATATATATTATATATAATTAATGGTAAACATGCTCTCAATATCTCTCAATGCTCTTAGTGGCGTTTAGGAGGTAAACCCAAACAATGGGGAGTTGAATTGGGGGTCGAAGTGATGTCGGTGTGCACGTCTTCAACCTGCCCTGTCTTCACAGCTGATGTATGCAACCTTTGACATCCCATTCAAGGAACAGGTGGATAAGAGAAGAATGCATGGCGAAAGGAAACACTTCAGAGGGGAATAGCACCTGCCCCAAGTTGTTCTTCATTTTGTCTCGCCATCTGCCCGAACAATGGGAGATGGAAAAACAATGAAAACCCCTGTCAGGTAACCTGCTATCCACCACCAAGGAAGTTGGGTCTGAGCTGCAGTCAAGGTTCCATCGGCTTCATTATATGCCTTGTAAGCTAGTCACTACTCACTACTCATCAGAGGCTATCAGATGGTGTCAGCTGGCGATGACATCTAGCAGCCTAAGGATCCGGCAAGGTGGTAACGATGCAACCAATTCCGCGGAGAAATCGCCCCATCTTCCGCAAGTGTTGCAAGAGCCTCATACAGGCTATCCTCGGACTACGCGACCCTGCGACCAAACATACCAAACAGCAAACAATATGTTCAGAGCCTGCAAACGCATCAAGTAAACTTGAAGTCAACTAATCTGCGGGTATGACTGGAGCAATGTTAGTGTTTATGCTGCTTCCGGATGATGAAACATCAAAAACCACTGGGAAACACTGCAGATTCTCCAAGTCACGTGAATTGTCGGGTGCCCAACATGGGCGAAGTGGCTGCGAATTTGATGCTGACGACCAGTCAAAATCCTGATGCGTGGGGCAAAGCTGATGATTCACTGACAACTACGGGGCAATGACAGCAGAAACCACACACACACAACTGCAAGTTGAACATGCTCACACGTTCTCTCGAATGACTATGGATAATTCACGACAATTCCATACAATTCCTATAATCTATGGCAAGACTATAGTGACTACAGCATTGAACAAATTCGGCAACTCCAAAGGGAAACAAACAGCTTGGCACCGGCCGAGTCGCTGGACGGCAGCCAGGGTGTAGCTGCGAAAGAAGTGCCTGGCAGAGCTTTAAGTAGCCCTGAAATATCCTGAAATGCCCTGAATCTCTGGGCGTGAACAGCTCATGAACATCTTCAAATATCACAAAGATCCTCAGTGAAAGATCTTTACTCTGTGTCGCTTCAGCATCCGTTCGCAAAAATACCTGTGCACCTTCAGAAGCAAAGAGTGCATGCTTCTTGACGTTCAGAATCATCTACAGCGCACATCCCAGCAAGAAAGAGTATGACATTTGACTCAATAAATACACCAACTGGGGCACTTCAAATCCACAGCACACATGGAAGTTCATCTATTTGCATCGTCGCATCGTCATCTGCAAATTTCATCAAATTTCTATGTTCGATCCCCCTTAACTTGCTGTGCCGTCACTACCGCACGGCAACCATCAACCATAAAAACTAGAAAGTCCATTCCATCATCTTGCTTCAAACCTCACATAAACACTCATGTTCCCTAGATTTGGCCCGTTTTTTGGCATAGATTCAAGCTAACCCACCTCCATCATCCATCATCATCCTCCATCCCCCTCCCCATTTTTGGACAATTCCCCCCTGGAAGGGCCTGAACTGCGCCATCGCCTTCACCCTGCTGACCGCCGGACGTCCGCGACCGCTGAAGGTCACAAACCCACGGCACCACAGCGCCGCGCGCAGCGAGCGACGCCGAGGCGGAAAGAGGCCGTGGCACAGCACCACCTGGAAGCCGTTTTGGGATGGCCATGGATTGGGGGGAATTCACCATGATTCACACCATGGCGGCGGGGGGCCACTTATGGCCACTTGAAGTGATCTGCATGGAGAAGAGCCATAGAAGAACCATAGCAGCCACACAGCATTTTGCTAAAAGCCGCTTTTCGCTGGAACTGTTCGCAGTGAACTCAAGCATGCGAAGGGGAATGACCAAAAGTTGGATGGAAGTTGATCAACATCCTGATTTTTCCAGCACGTGTGAACATTTGATCAACAAAACTGGGAATCTTCTCAACCAAAAATGTGAACGGGACCAACAACCTATTGAGATGAAGACATAAGTCTAGTGGGATATCTCATTAAACGAGCAGTTACTGCAGCAATTGTGGAGATGAGTCAAAACGTCCTGGACACTTCAGCCCACAAATGAAATTAGTCGCAAGATATCTCAAGCATCCTGGAAAGTACATGGAAGTAATTAGAAGTACCATACATATCCATTTGCAAATGGCTTAGGATGGTTGAAGTGAAGTACCACAATTTCGACAACTAACTAGATCTTCCAATGGGCAAGAAGCCGAAAACTCCCAGAATCCCTCGACTGGCGACTAAGCAAACAAAATCAACATGTCTATGATTGCATTTACCAAGTCACGTAATCACGAAGAATCTCCCCAATCTGCAGTTGAAGCTGAAGGTCCTTGGTTGGAACATGTTGAAACAACCAGGGGCTGAGTCTCGATGGGTTCTAGCATTACCCAATGCGCGTCATATCAAAGATTCAACTATTAAACATTAAACTATCCTGACTGGAATCCTCACACCGTCACACCCATTTGGGCAGCTACAAATTGTCCATGGTCTCCTCCTTTCTGCAGACCGTCAACTTGATGAGTCTCCATATGCCAAGATCTCCCCATCCCAGGTGAGGTGCATAGAAGGCCTCATAGGTCTTCGCCAGCAGAATGAGCCCAGAGCACGGAACATCGATTCGATGCAGGAAGCCATGCCTCAGCGCGATGCCAACGGAGAGACACAAAGGTCTATCCATCCATTCTAGTTGCATTTCAAATGGAGGTATCTAAGGTATCTGAATTAAGTATCTGTTAATCCTCCCAACACGGCACTATTTGTGAACTGCGAATCGATTTGCTGGGTACTCAGCCTGGACAGGGACGGCCCCCCCGGTCTCTGAGTGTCTAACCAGTGACGTGGATCTTTGAAGATGGGAAGGGATCCGAACCTCTCCTGCACAGCGGGATGCACGGCCAATCATGGCGGCCATCCATGATTTTCAATGGCTATGCGGCGGCAATCGGGGATTCCTGGTTCGGAAGAGGGAACCATCTTTGATCGGATATCAAATGTGCAAACGACATGGAATAATCACATACAGAATTTGCCATTGACAGGTTAGCAACCTTCAAGAAGATGGACAAGCATATATATATATATTTATATAACATTGGATGGTCCAGGTATATATATACTGTAATTATATATATTCGCTAGTTCAGTGCGATGTTGCTTTTCAAATCTGTTCAGTACTTTTCTATCCTGTTTGAGGGGTGCTGTACTATAGAGAGGTATAGAGAGTAAGTGAGTATAGGACGGTTTCAATCCGGGCGTCCTTGGCAAGGTCCAACAGTTGCAGCTCAGATTCGCCATCACAAACGCCCCAACCAGATGGCTTCAGCAGGACCACACCTTTCGAAAAGTGATCCAAAAGCATCAGGAAAATCTGACTCAGATAGACATCTTAGGAAGGGCTAAGGGGTGGTGATGAACTGGTGGTGATGGCTGTATATGGCCTCTCCATGCCTATCCCATTTCAACATCATTGGGGGAATCACCAACATTCACCAGGGGTCTTGAGGCGATGTTTGAACATGTTGCAATCCCACAGCTGGCGTTTATGGGGATTGAGGAGCCCCTTGGAAACTCAGTCACTGTTGAGTGTACTGGTCTGGCAGTTCAGTGGGATGATCCAGGAAGTCAGGCTCATCACATTACATCCGAGCTCCAAATGTTACAAAAGATGGTGATCCAATCACTTCCTGTTCACTAGCGTCAGGATCATCCCAGCATCTGCCATGGTTTCCGAGGGACGATCCGCTTGGAGCGGATGGAGCTGCCGCGCGTCCAGCAGTCGGCCAGCGTCTCGGAGCACATTGGCCACCAGCCGCCTGGGGCCGCTTTTTGCCATGTACTTCAACATACTTCAACTATCCCCTCCAAAAAAAAGGTGCAAACAAACTTGCATCTTACATCAATATACTGTATCCTGCAAATATAGAGTGTATATATATATATATATGTATGTATGTAATTACAGTGTATTACGATATTTAAAATGTCATGGCAATATCCCACACAGATGATACAAGGCATGTTGCACAAGGCATGTTGCGAACATGCAGGCACCTGCATGTTTCGGTCACCATGCCGGCCATGTTGCAGCTCCACAACACACCTGTCACATCCTCACCACTCTTCTGCCAGAAATCCACCAGGGACTGGCGCTTCAGCTGGTAAACGCGAGCAATCAATTCCTCCTTGGGATTGAGAATGGCTGCAACCCGCAAACGATGCACTGTGCTCAGATATATTCAGATATGATATTGCTCATGATTCATCAGCATGGGGAAATAGAGAAATGATCCGCAGTGAGGGGGCCCTCTGAAATCAATCCAAGTCAACAAAATGGAGATGTGATCAACGCTTGAAACTTCTTCAGAATCTTCCTCACTGTCACCGCTTGCAATTTGGATCAGTTTGGGTCTCACAACATATCTCAAGAATATGTGTTCTTTATTTTCATCATGTTCACCGTCTGTTCACCCTTTTTCTATGGCAATTTCTGGGTATCCCGTGGCCCCCCCATTGACCCATGTCAGTCCTGGAGTCGCTTCCAAAAGCGAAAACCCCCGGCGCCAGCCGCGCCGGCCGCGCCGGCCGCGCCCCAAGCGCTGCGCTGCAGCTCGGCGAGGGACAAGGATGGCAACAGCTGCAGGACCTGACGCAGACCTAACGACATGGGATGTGGTTTACATAATCATGTTTAATCTAACGGATCTCCTAGTATAGATCTTTTAGTTGTCAACCTAAGTCCCAAAAAAAAAAACAAAAAAACAAAGTCTAGGAAATCTTCAGTCATAGACAGAATGGGTGGGGGGACCAGATGGCCTTAAGGAAATGCAACATTTTGCGTATTTTTTACCTCAAAAAACAGTCAAAAGGCTTCAAACATGCTCACACAGCATTCAAACATACTCAAACACGACTCGAAACAACCCAAAATTATCCAAAATTGATAGAATCTTCTCGGCCATTTTTTGAGAGAAATTGAGAGGCCGCTTTCGGATGTTGAAATCTCAAATTGTAATAATCTCAAAGAGGCTCAATTGCAGCTGTAACAGTCTCAGGGTGAACTCAACAGGACTCAAATGGGTTGTTTAACCACTAACATGATGATAACACTTTTGCCCCAAAAATATACTCATATTGGCTCTCAGACAACTCATTTAATATCAAGCCCCAAGATTCTGAACTCGACGTTTCCTAGCGGCCATTTCCTCTCCCCCCCCTGTTGGTCTATGATTCAGCTCGCCCTTGCGCTTTCGGCCTCGTTGCAAAGCCTCTCCTCTAAGGCAGGGGTTGGTGACGCTCCCAGCATCACAATGGCCCACAAAAACTTTGGCACCTGACGTGAAGACTCCTGTCCCCTTCAAATGGAAGGGAACTAAAGCCCAACTGTTTCCAAAAAGGAGTTCCAGAATATATGAAAAATTATGAAAATGATTGCAGAGGAGAGTGTGCCGAATGTTCCACATATCTTGAAATGGAGATATTGGGGCATCCTACATCCAGCTCCAACGCCTGGGCTCCCAAGGGTCTCTCCACCGCCTCCAGGCTCGAGCGGGATCCAATAGAAAAAACTGGATGATCATTATATATTATATTAAATTATATTATATCATATCATATGATATTATACTATATTATGTTATGTTAAATTATATTATATTATTGTTTACCCATGTTTACCCCTAACAACCATGGCGTTCTTAGCATTAGTTACTATGTTTTTGACTTGGGAGTACATACTTACCTGCATGATGTGGATTGTGACACGTTCTGCTATGTTCTGAAAGCATGGAACCACATTTGCGGTGGTCCAGAATCTTCACACTGACTGGAACAAACATGTTTGACGCAAAGGAGGCATACTGCGGCATACCCCATTAACTACTCACCCAGCTCGACTACAGCCACAGCCAAAGGTGCCTCTAAGCACATGGGATGGATGACACCCGCATCATCCACGCACAAGCTTCCCAAGAGATACAAAAATGATGCAGGAGACCTGACAAAAATCCATGCAAAGGCAAGGCAATGCATGGATATAGTTGACATGGC
The DNA here is from genome assembly GCA_947184155.2 of Cladocopium goreaui. Classification (NCBI taxonomy): domain Eukaryota; class Dinophyceae; order Suessiales; family Symbiodiniaceae; genus Cladocopium; species Cladocopium goreaui. The sequence continues at coordinate 239,763 of CAMXCT020006527.1, forward strand.
CCAGATGCAGCCATAACCATCCATATATGCCATAACCATCCATATATGCTTCACAGGTGTTCTGGCAAGCATCACGGACGATGTCTCTGACACTACTTGTGTTCCTTTGGTTCGGTGCTCAGCTGATGGCACGATCGGAAATAGGTACCGTACGCATGTTCAATCCCTGTCCTTTCCAAGGTTAAAAGAAAAACGAAACAATGAAAACCACTATTCCCAATAACAAAAATCAATAACCAACCATTTGGGGATCATGGTTAAAATTAGTTAAAATCATCCCAAACAGGAGGTATATACCCAACATTACCCAACCCCTATCGGGGATTGTTTTTTTTCCGGCACCTCATCGGCTCATCCCACTCAGAATCCACAAAGAGCTCCAGAGCCTTCGGCGCACTGCTCGGCATCACAACATGAGAGTTTCTATCTTGTGCTTGATCATGGTTGATTAATTATTCATGTTGGTTATTCCTGTTCAATTTTTCCCCATGTTTTCGTGGATTGGGACACATTGGGACTATATTTAATTGGTTCATGATGTTCATGATGGTTCCTTTGGAGCTTCACTGTGTTCACCTTTTTTGGACAACCCATCGTGGACGCACAGCCTTGGCCCAGTTGCCGGAGGTCATGCAATTCAGGATGCAGGTGTCCATCAGGACTTCATTTGGCTCCTCAGCCAGGTGCAAAGCCCAGTTCCAGGCGCACAGGGCAGCGGCTGCGCCTTGACAAAGAACCTCAGCCAAGGCGCAGTCGAAGCTCGCAGATTGGGTACCAATGGGCACAAAGAGGCCGTCTTCGAGGCAATGATGCCAAAAGGATAAGGCAACACATTCTTTGGACCATGGCCGATGACTGGCACTAAATCAGGGTTTCTATGTTGTATGATTTAGTTTGAAACCATGTTGGTTTAGTTCCCACTGTGTCACGTTGGATCGTAAGGCAAGACGCGTTTTGTTCCAGCTGCACCGTCGACATTTGCCCCAACAATCCCAGCGCCGCCTGCATGATCGACAAACCCAGTCCATTCTCGCGAGGGAAAACCCTTCAACCAAGAATTGATCGAAAATATGGAAATATGGAACACACCCCAGCTGTACAATGTTACAAGGTTGTCCCCCCCCAGTTATAAGTTGAGTTATGAACCATAGTAAGTATAGATATATCTACCATAAACCATAGTTATTGGAGTTATAAACCAACCTAGCTAACTATGGGGCACCACCTTGTAGCATTCAACATGGAGCTAAGTTTTTTCCACATGTCCACTAGGAAAATCATCCTATATCTGGCAGGATCCCAATCAACCCGGGCCTCCCAGGTGCGGCTGATGGCAATGCCACCACCAAAGCTGATGACATCAACGCGAAGACCTGCGAAGGAAGGGATTTGCAGACTCTGAATGGTGGTTTGAAGCCCCAGGAATTTACTGAATATCATTTCTTCAATTTATTCCAAAATATTCCAGATGGAAATGCAACATCTCCGAAATGACCAGCCGGTACCGCTATCCCTCCTGTAGGCCTGCTTCAGTATGCTTCAATCTGAAAGGAACTTCAACGGGAATCGACCTCTCTTGCGGGATCTACCTGGTACCCATCTACTCTGGCGCCGCCTTTTCGCGCAGTCTGGAACAAGAGCATAGCCACAGTCCAGTGCTCTTTGCAGGCAGCAGTTGCCTAAGTTACACACGACGCAGCAAACATGGTCCAAAACCCTTGTGGCACACAATGCGAAGTGGCTCAGTTGACCAAAACAACGGCATGGTCCAGTGGACTCCAGGGCACCCAATCAATCTCACCAAGATGATTCCAAAAGGACCCTCTACCCTCTGGTAAACTAAGATAACTATGGAAAATCACCATTTTTTATGGGAAAACTCACTATAAATGGCCATTTTCAATAGCTATGTTAAATTACCAGAGGGTAAGGATCCCAACTGGGTCACCTCAATGGTGTACTCCGAATTGCAGTTGAGCCACGGAGCTCCAACACACCACATTCGAATCCAATCGCTTCTGAGCCATCGAAGAAAGCCAGGACAGTGCTACCAACCAGCTGGATCTCAACATCCCCAGCACCTGGCCACTACCTTTGGCTGCCATGGCAACGGAACCTCCTGTGGATTGAAAAATGTTGGAGAAAAAAAACGAGAAAAGTGGTCGCGTGGCGCGATGGTCAAAATGGTCCCGTTGCAGAAAGCCACTTTGAAGGGTTCCACACTCATTTTCAGGCGAATGATGGTTGTAATATCAAATAATCACCATGATTTCTGCTGGTGAATGACTTTTGGTTAATGAAGGGGAGCTAATGACTCGCAAGCAATGCTGGTTAGACCCTTTCCTCATCTGCCAGGGTGCTTCGCGTGTTGGGTGCAAACTTCAGAACTTCGCAGGCATGGCGCCAGGGCCAAGGTGCTGAGAAGCTGCGCAGCAATCCTTGGTACTATTTGTTCGAGATCTTTGGGAGAGGATACGAAAGGATACAATTACCGATAATATGATATGCATATGATTTATATGATATATACCACCCAAATATCTCCAATCCCTTCCCCCTATTACTAAGCCCCCCAAATAAAAACTAGGGTCCGTCTCCAATTTTGGAAAATTTGAACTTGGCCAATTTGATTTTAATTGATCCCCTTTAGAACACAATTTAAAAATGAAGCTACCATTTCAGAGTTTCACACCCTAATAATAAAAACTATAATAGTCAACCCCGGGGTGTTTTTTATTAGGGACCGTCTTTTAAGGTCGAAAAAAAGAAAGCATTGTATATTAAGGTTTTTAGTTTATAATATTGGGGGAAAGCTTCGAAATCCAATTTTTGGCACTATTTTGATTTGAAAGGAAATCTAATCGATTTTGAAATAGAAAAAATAGTTCTTTATATTACGGTTTGAAATATTTTAAATTTAGTATTAGGGGGGAAGCTTCGAAATCCAATTTTTGGCAATATTGCATTTAGATTTTAAAGGAAAATAGGGAAATCTAATCGATTTTGAAATAGTTTTTTATTTTTTTTGGGGTTTTAAATCTAGTATTAGGGGGAAGCTTCGCACCCTAATCTGATGTGTTCAATATTTGGGGGGTGGTTTTGTATTAGGGGGAAGGGATCGCCCATATCAAAAAAACATACCATACCTGAACCCTTAGGCTACCAAGATGGATGACTGAAGGTACAGCAAACCGACCTTGCACCAGCCCCAACAAAGGCTGCCCAGACCACCACGGAACTCGTACCCGTACCATCCGCCGGTGGAGCATGGTGGAAAAATGGGTGATATGGTGGATGGAAGAAATCCTGCACCACCTTGGATGGAACAAGTTGAAGCCCCATAAAAAATTGATAAAAATGGGATAAACTATCAACTGGTGCAGGAGTTCTTCCATCCACAGTTTCAACCCTCCAAAAATGGGAAGCTGGGGGAGCTGGGTGGTTGCCAGGTCACGCTTGCGGCTTGCCCAAGAGGAGCCACAAGGAGCTGAAAACATCCTGAACCGGAGCCAATGGGTCAACGCCCTGGAAGAAGTGATATAAAAACATATAAAAACATAGCCCCCAAAACAGGGTACAGAAATATAAAAACAAAATAAAACACATCCTATTTACTGGTAAGGCCCCTTCATATTCTGTTGGATCTGTTAGAGGGTTACATAGGGGTTACTATATCATGTATATCAATTCAGCTCAGAGTCTCGTGCAAGGCTTCTTTCCAGCCTGGCACCGAAGTGCTCATGAATTTCGAATCCCATTCCCCTTGACATCAGTAGTCAGTAGCCCCCAAAAAGGTAGTAGTAAGTCCAAAATGATCATTATCTAGTTAGATTTAGTCGATGTAGGTAGTCATGAACTCCATTCCTGGCATTAACCACATCAATCCAAATTTTGGGAGCCCCAAAATCCAGAACAGTTTCCCTCCTGAAGTCAACCAACATTTGAGAAAGTGTATGATGTGTTTCAAACTAGCCCAAAAGAGTCCGTGGCCCATGATGTCCCAAGACCGTGGTCTTGGTGAATCGTAAGAACAAATTTGTAAGGATAGTTTGGATCTTATTGGTGGTTTCCATCAAAAAATAATCATCCTCTTCAGGAGAGGAAACAAGTTCGGGCATTGGTCAAAACCTTTTACTGCTGGTTTTCACATGTGCTTTTCACACTTGCAATCATACTTGCGTGATGTATGCTCATCCTTCCAAATATGCAAATATATAATATTATATATATTATATAGTCGAATATATGCCAAGGTGGTGTGCGGCTAATACTATAGTTGTCGTGGGTTTCAACCCACAACTCGCAGTTTTGGTTCCAACCCCCCCCGGCTCTATCCATGTGACGCGGCGGGAGCTGCGAGCTGGCAGGTGGATGCCATGGCTGCAAGGTCATACGACAATGCTGGTTGGTGGTATACCAACCCCTCTCAAAAATATGAGTCAGTTGGGATGGATTATCCCATGATTATGATGGAAATTAAAACTCATGTTCCAAACCACCAACCAGCAATGATACAATGGAAACGCAGATGAAAGCATACTTCGTGATCTTGATAATGAAATACATGTGAACATTTGGACATCACCAGCTGCGCTTTGATGCACGTTTAAGATCGTTTAAGTATCTTTAAGTATCTTTAAGCCACTTACATGCTTGGAGCTGATCGGATTGCTGCTCCCGAGGCCCCAGCTGCAATAACCAGCTCCACAAACGCCTAGCAGCTGGTTTGTTCATCCAAACCCCATCCGGATAGGATTTTCAATTGCTATGTTTGACTACCAAATGGATCCAAATGGCAATAAACATTGGGACAATGACAATGATCATTAAGCCAGTATCAACAACAAATCGCAAGATTTGATGGGGGAATTACACTGGGTATGCTATTTTCAGAGAAACCCAAGATGTGGCATGGTTTAGAAAGCATCAGACAGGTGGGCGTCCCCCCTTCTGGTGAAGTCGCCGGTGCAGCCTCCTGACAAATTCTTTTTTTTTTCTTTGGAGAAGCCAAGAATATCCTCCATAGTGACGTCGACTTTCATCTTCTTCCGAAGAGTTTCTCTCTTCAAGCGTTCTTCTTGTCTCATTCGTTTCTGCTTCAAGGCTTCCAAGCGTCGGCGCTCTTCTCGCTGTTTCTTCCGCTGCTGCAGGAATTTACGACGCTCTTTGTCAACCACCTGGGCCTCCTTTTGCAGAATGCGTCCCCATCTTGTCAGCAGTTTTCTCAAAAATTGCATGTCGTCTCTAGGAAGTTGAAGTTGATTGCACCTTTTTTTGCCCGTCTTTGTTCGCAAATATTTTGGGCGGTGCTTGTTCTTGTCCTGCATGGCCATATGCTGCCTCTCCCAAAGATGCATGTGCCTTTCACGTAGATCTGTGCTTGACTCATGGCCTGCGCGAAACTTCTGCAGAACTTGCGTGCTATCCACACTTGCAAGCTTCCATGCATCAACAATTGCAGTTTGAAACCTTTCCCACGCATCTTCAAGCTGGGGCGGGCTATACCACCAATACATGCTACGTGACCCGACATTCTTGGCATACTGCCGGAAGGGTTCCAAGTGACTCCGCAGCTGTCCCAATTTCTCCACGCTGCGAACCACTGGAGACCTGACCTGCAAACCAGGCCCGAGGAAGAAACCAGCAGATTGCAGAACAGCAAATCTGATGTTCAACTGGCCATAGTCTCTCCCCTGATCCTGAGCAGAAGATAGCAATGCTTCATGCAAGCGCTTGTCAAAACTGTCGCGTTGGGTGGAACGATCCATCATTTTCTGCTTCACTGATGTCAGAATCACCAAGATTTCCAGAGCAGTTGGTAAATCACAAAGTCCACTGTACATTTCAACCGCATCGAATTTAATCATCGCAATGTAGCCAACATCCTGTCCAAGCCCACGTGCGTGGCATTTCTTGATGCACCCAGCGACATCTCCAACTCTCTTCTTGCGACCTGCACCGGCCTCGCGCTGCGGGCCAGGCTTTGTGCGTGGAAGCGCCAAGGCGGTGCAGCTGCCATGCGGCAGGTCACCCGGCTGGACCAAATCCAGCATCGCCTCTTGCTTCCAGGGCCTTGCAGCTGACGGCTCAGCTGAAGCATCTGCTGCATCTACCATCCATTTCTCCAGAATCAAGCGCTGCTTCTGTGAGAACTCCTTGCTGAGGGCCTCATTCCTCACATCTCGAGGCAAACGTTTCAGAAGATCGCGGATCTGAACCAAAAGCCTCGTTTGCAAAGATTGAGGCGATTGAGGTGATTGAGATGCCGTACTGCCGTTTTTCTTGGGGACGTCTGGCTGTCTTCGATGTGACTCTGTGGCCGATGGGCCACGTCTTTCCGCCTTCCTTCTCCGCTTCGCAGACTGTGGTGCACCTTGTGCACCTTGTGCACCTTGTGCGCCTTGTGGCTTGCTCAGGAGTCCATGGTCATAGCTCTTGCGTGCCAGCGGGTCAGCTAAAGTCTCAAGTGCTTGGTACACCAAGTGGAAGGCCTCCTTGCTGCCACCTTTGTCTGGATGCACCTGCAAAGCACGCTTTTTAAAGGCCAGCTTGATCTCATCCAAGGTGGCATTCCGGTCCACCAGCAGCACATCATACAGGGACTTATGGGCCATGCATGTCCAGGGGATGTTGTGAAATTATGTGAAATTGGGTCTCCCAGAAAGCTTAGAGGCAGATTTCTAGTTGAAGCTAGCTGAAACACAGAACCAAATAGGCTTGCTTTCGTCCAGACACCCGGTAGCTTTTGCTTGGTGTTGCAAACAAGCTGATGCCGCAGCTGACTTTGCTTGTTGAACTGAATGATCCGAGTGGCAGATCTTTGCTGCCTGATTTTAAGCCATACAGCTGGGAAGGGCCATGAACCAAGGGCTACCCAGCTTGATAGCCTGACTCGTCAACTTCAGAGCTACAGCATTTCGCACAGCCCTGAGATGCTGAGGGGAAGGCTTCATCGAAACCGGTCACAGGGATGAAGCAATCCCATCCGTGTGAGGTGAAAAAAGCTGCAAACACACACACACACTTGAACATGGAAATGGGACCGAACCAGCATCTGGACTCATGGCATAGAGTCAATTGCATCGGTTGTGCAGCTGTATGTTGTCTGAGATTGAAGTTATTTTTTTGTGTGCCTTTATCCAAATCTGTTCCATCCTGAAACCCGGATCTTGTGGACTTAACCGATTTTCTTTGAATGGCAACGGCAACCCTTGATCATTCTGACACTTGTCCGTGCATCTCCACTATGGCTATGCACTTCTTTTCACCTGAGGAATCGCAAGAGAGTGTTCCACTGGTGGGTGAAGCAGTAAAATCTCAAATATAGGGGCAAAGGTAACTGTGCAGCGATCTCCTTCATGGCAGCTTCCTTAAGGCCAAAGCGAACCCAGTCATGGCCAGCCCTAATCAGCATCAACCCCTGCAACAGTATCCCACCATTTTTTTCTAATCCCACCATTTGGGGAAAAATACCTTCATCCAACTAGCAAAGTCCAACTGAACAAGCCCCACATACACAAAGTTCGTCGAAATTCAATGCATCCAAGCTGATCATTTCAATATCCTTGAACAATCTTGAACACCTTTGAAGTTAGTGGGCATTGTCGCACACCCGATGCACAATCAGACTTCCACTTCCTTTGCTAAAATCGTCCATTTGGGGATGCTTAAAAGCAGCATACAACTCCCCAAAAAAAAGTGGTTTGTCTCCATGTTCAACCCCAAACCTAGGATTCATATCCAAAAAAATCCCAAAATTATGTGTATATATATATAGATGTTTCCCATTTCCCAGATCCAAATTCTCCCCGCACCAAGTCTCAATGAGATCTTCCGCTTCCTGCTGCAGCTGCGCAGCCGCCCCGGAGGCCCCGGAGCTAGGCTCCGCTGGGCGTCTCCAAGGGATCTCAGCGCGCCAAGCCTCCAGGAAGTTCAGGGCCATGACCCATTCCTGAAACGCAAAATGGATGTTTTTACCCTCTGGTAAATTAACATAGACCCTGGCAGATAGAGGTTGGAAGACTAGTTTCCATTAAAAACTGGTGATTTTCAGGGTCTATGTTTTTTTACCAGAGGGTAAATGGGATAAAATGGGAGGAGTCACGTTGGGAGGGAAATTTGATGGAAATCCAGGGACATCAAATTTAATGTTCCTACGAGCTTTCTGCCAACGACATTTAAGCCAAATTGCCAATGTGAAGCAACCAAAAAAAACACGCGTCGAAATTGAAATGCCATGGTTTTTGCACATCGAGATGCTTGACAGTTCGCTTCCAAAGCTGTTACCCTCTCAGCACTGCCAAGGGAAAGCAAGTCTTTGGCCTTCTCCTAGTGCGCGCGTGTAGTGGAACTGTCTTGGATACTAATTAGTGGAATCAGAAATTATTCGTAGTGTGCGATTGCCTGCAAACGTGGCACCATTTTGTCAGTAAAACACTGCAAAGATCTTCAAAGTACAGTAACTGAGTAATTCATGACATCGCTTGTAAATATACAAGACAAATCAAATCACCAAGAAAAATACGTGTTATGACATGTTTTATATGCTCCGCTGAGCGGATCCTCGGAGATGTCAAAAATCTTCAGCGCCAAAAGAAGTTCAGAGCTACCTGGCTCAGCTTTGCTGGGCCGCCTCAGGGTAGGTCCAGCCTTCGCCGATGGGTTGCGCCCGTGTCTTCGACGCAGATCGGCCAAGGTGTAGTGCAAAAGTTCGGCCCGGGCCGGTGTATCAGGGAATGGCAGTGGGCAAAGCATTCCTTGACATGGATTCTCTGGAATCACGAAACCATAGCAAAATAGCAGTTGCTCATTGTTGTGCTCACCATAGCATACACACACTTCCTCCTCTGAAGTAATGTCACGGCTGGCAATCATGGACATGCTACCGTCTTTGTTGTCAGAGAACTCGGCATTTGCCAGCGCGTAGGTTGGCGCATGGTTTGCAATGTCTACCTTCCTTTGCTCAAAACCATCCGTCAAGACCAAACAGTAGCATATCATTGCCTTTAATTGAATATCCTTAAAATTCAGCCATGCCAGTTCATAAATCACGCCACTAAGCTGGCTATATCATAGCTATACTCTGTGGAACCTCCCTAGCATGGCATGCATTTAGAGGGAACCCAAAACAAAGCAAATCCCTACAAAATTCCAATAATTCCAAGGTACAATGGGTATCAAGAGAAGTCGATCGCTGTCTTTGGGGACGTGAAAAGCTCGGCTCATGATGACGGCTTGTGCCCATACGCACGCCTCCCAAGTGGCTTGCTTATCTTTGGCAAGCTCCAGTTCAGGTTTCACTGCCTTCAGCAGTTTGGATCTCAAGGACAAGGTGTGGTTCAAAATGGAGGTTCCTTTCAACAGCTCCTTGGCATCTTCAGATGGCTCCGATGACACCGAGCCAGCAACCAAGCGCAAGGGCAGGCTGTCGGGTGGATGCATGGATTGGACGAAGGGATCAGGGACTGGTGCCTTTAAAGCTTCCACCAGCCGTCGCCGCAAGGCCGCTGAAGCTTTGGGCAAACTCTCTCCTGCCCATGTGAATTCGCGAAATTCGCAAGGCTGGGGGAACCGTATATATAGAATGACCATGAATTGCCACTATAAGCAAAGTCTTGGGGAAGTCACTCTTGTATACTTTCTTGTTTGTTGTTTGTTTCATCAGACTTTGAATCGCATCTTTGGTGATCTGCTGGAATAGTGGCTGAAATTAGTAAATGGCTGATAACTTGGGTCACTACATATCGGGATATTATGAACATAACGTGTTAGATATACTGTATATAATTATTATGCATTTGTATATATATATATTATATATATAATATTATATATACATACACCAAAATAAACGAAATGGGATATGACACGATATGATTCGAATAAGCAAGCAGGTCCTAACTTCAGGCACCATCCCAGTACCGCTCCTGGCGCCAATGGCTCTGCAACCTCCAAGGATTCGGACTCATGTGCCACCCAAAGCAGCTGCGGAGGGCTTCGCACCAGCACCGTGCCAGCAGGGACCAGGGGCGCCCCTGGTTGCAGGCACAAGGCCCAGCCCCTTCCCGGCAACTGCGTTGCGCGCAAACTTGGGTGGAGATAGCCACCACCTTTCCTGGCTGCGGCCATCACTTGGGGATCATCATCCCAAAGGATCGAAAAAGACATGAAAATCATGTGATAAAGATAGAATAGAATATACCTCCAAGTGGGACCGCTTGTACCACCCATGGCCCATTTCTGGTAAAGCTGGGGATGGTTTGTGGTTTTGGGTTGGCCAAATCCCAAAACGTTAAACATGTGAACACCAACCAGCGTCTTGTGCCATTCTAAGACCTGGTTTGGATCGTCTCCACTTTGCCTATAGAGAGCCGAAAGATCCTCACACCGCACCAGTTTCTTGCGTCGCTTGCCATCCATCAAGCCAGGACTCAGGATGCCCACAACAGCCAAAGCCCTCATGGCGCCAATTTGCGGCCTGTTGCTGTGCTGCAGGTTGGTAGTAGTACGGAGGAAGTAACTGCAGTATGGAAGAGTGCTCCTTACACTTTGCCCCATGTTCTGCATGCAGCAAGCAGGTTTCTCGCAGGTTTCTTGTCTCAAAGTTTCAACATGGTCTAACATGTTTCAACATTTTTTACATTCATACGGCCAGGGCCAACACTAGACCAGTCATTGACTGCTGTCAGCGACTATAATTCCGCTGTGCTGTTCTTTCTGCTTAGATGATCTTGGATTGTCAGACAGCTGCGCCGTGACGCCGTGACCATGGTGAGTGGGCGTATCCTACTCTACCCTCTGGTAATTTAACATAGCTATTGAAAATGGCCATTTATAGTGGATTTTCCCATTAAAAATTGTGATTTTCCATAGTTTTTTGTATGTTTACCAGAGGGTACCTTGAAACATACTTCCAGCCCTATCTTGACTGCACTGCATGCGGTGTCCCCCAGGCATCAACGAAGGGTACAGACTGGGACCCATTTTTTTTCCAGTACCGGACGCAGGAAACGTCCCGGCAAAGCACAGGTGGGCTGCAAAGATTCTGAGCAAGTCACGTGGATTTCATGGATTTCATAGAGTCTAGAGGTTCCTCATCCATCTGAAATAGGAGGATATATAGGTGGTCTTTATTTTCATGGCAATTACGAGCACGACCAAATGAATATCAAATGAATACCAAATGCAGTGTGGCGCTTGATGTTGCAAGTGCTCACAAACTTGCCGCAGCGACATCTGTGCGAAAATTCTCCCCCAGCCCTGCACTTGAGGCCTGGGACGTAGCTCCTCCACCAGTCGAAGGGTTCCTACATATCCTACATGGTTCTAATATTTCTAATCATCATTTTCTAATATAAATCATTCAAAGACCTCACCAAGTGAGATAACTCTCAGCATGGCTCATGCTTTCACCGCAGTCACGACCCACATTGGATTGGACTGCCTCAGATACACAGAGATACACAGGGCAGCAGAGCAACGGCTTGAAACACCAATGGCGACTCTGATATCGACCTGTGGACAGCACGGTGTCTTGCTGATATCGACCGATTGGATGTCCTTCCTTGGGCGCCATGGATGCCATGGATGCCATGGGACGAACATGGTAACCGTAACCGTAACGGGTTGAGGTCAAAGCCAGCCAGCTCCAGGGTTAAAGTGGAAATAGTTCCCAACCTCGATGGATCCAGATACAGTATGGTACAGCGTTCTGGAGAAAGCATACAGGTTATTCATGGTTATTCTCAACCTGATTTTTTTCAGGCTACCTGGCACCTGCGACAAGTTACCGATATATATATATATGTATGCATATAATTATATATAATTCATATTACATTCATAAACATCCATCAAAAATGGATGGACCACCAGGCTCGCTGCAATCTGACAATGACCTGGACCATCACCTGGGAATCGCAGCAGCTTGACAGGCCTGTTTGGTTCGGTGTAGACTGGAGAGCAAAGGTAACACAAAAGCACTGGAGCACCGTTCCTTTTCTTTTTGCAGCCAATGCTTCCGAAGGTTGGCTGGGTAAAATCACTTAAACCGTTAAACCTATTTCCACTGCAGCTGTCACAAACATGGCAATGACAGTACTTCACATTGATTGATATTTGCAAGACTTCCCATCTTAAGAATGTGTTTCGCACAGTTTGGCTTTGTATGCAACTCTTCCTCCAATGTCTGCTTCACTGCAATGTGATGCGAAATCATAGCGTTCTTTTGACGCGGAGTTCCAGAAAAAATATGGATGTCCCCTTCGAAGGATCCGGACACCGGATCAAGACGCATCAAGCATTGGTGTTGCCTGTATCTCCCAGCCTGCCTGGAAACGGACTTGATGTTTGGAAAAACAAACCACAAAAGAAACATTCTAAATTGGATTCGAATCCTATCTTGGATTCCCTTCACTGGTGACGCTACAGACGGCTCATGGCTCATCAGCTGGAGGACAGGTACACCATCATGGACCACTTGGGGATATTGATCATGATCTTTCCGCCGTCATCAGCCTTCGCCTCCGGCGTGCTGCTTCCCTCCCAGCCCCCAAACTCCTTGGACTGCGAGCTCAACGCCAACTTCCAGGTGCGTCCTCCTCCCCAGCCGGTGTTGATGCCGTAGCTGTCGTTTTCCCATTGCTGTTCACCAAAATGGGCAACGCACAGGGCTGCAAGGTCCTGGCTCCAGCGCATGAAGGCCAAGATGGTGTTGTTGCCATCTTCGTGCACAAACTTCACTTCATCCCTGGTCAAAACCTCACAGGAGGTGCGCAGCTTATTGGAGGCCGCCACAAAGGCCCTCATCTCCATGGTTTGAGGGTCAGCACCTTCAACCAAACCCCAGTTCATCCGATGGTGGGGATCAACGTGCCACCAATCTTCTTGCAAGTTCTCAGTTCCCATGAAAGTCATGGGTAAACCCTTGCAGCAATTCTGGAACCCAAACCAAGCCCTGGTTTGTGCCCTCGCATGCCAATTGCCTTTACCACCCAGGCGGCTCACGTAGTAGCGATGGGTCCCGTGCCCATCCTGTTTTCCACCATGTCGATCACCAATCTGATCGTGGGAGCCAAGGACGGAGTGGACACCACCGATATTTCCAAATCCATGTGGTGCCACCATATTCTTCAGCATCCCAATTCGTTTGTGAGGATCTCCCCCACCATCTGAGCCCTTCATGATCTTCACCGAATCAAAGTGTGTGGCATGCAGCCAGCACGAGTGAAAGCCTGCATCATTGAGGACCGATGGATTCTCCGGGGTGATCTCAGCAATGAGGACCTTGTTGGAATAGTGGGCCTTGATTTCATAGGTCAACTGTTGAAGCAGCCACCAAGGCATGTTGTGGACCGAGTCAAATCGCAAACCATCCACCCCATACTCTTCAATCCAGGTCCTACACGCCTGCTTCAAATAGTCCTGCACCTCAGCCTTGTGGAAGGCAAAGCGCTTGCCCCACGGGGTATCTTTCTCACCCTCAAAGTAGATCCCACCACAATTGTCAGGACCAAAACCATCCCAGTTCCAGAGCACATTCATCTTCGAGGAGCCATGATTCAACACCACATCAAAGAGCACTGCCATGCCCAAACTGTGAGCCCGCTCCACCATGGTCCTCATCTCTGCTGCTGAACCCCAAGGTCCATGTGATGCCAACAGCTGTCTGGAGTTGTAGCCCCAGATGCCACCGAACTCGGCGGTGGGCATGAATTGAATGCAGTTGAATCCCAAAGATGAGATGTGCTCCAGTTTTTCGGTGGTGGCGGCAAAGGCTCGCTTTTCATCGGCTTCCGACACGAAGCTTCCGACGTGAAGCTCATAGATCACCAGCTCGTTGAAGTTTGGAGCAACGAACGGCGTCAAGGGCTGCAAAGGTGGATGAAGGATGCACCAGGCCGAGTTGAAATCACACTCGCGAGCACATGGGTCCCGCCGAACCAGTCGGGCCCCTTCCTGGTGGAAGCAATCGTTCCAGCTGGAGCCCATGGCGATCCGATAGCGATCCCCTGGTGCGCAACGAGCCTGACCGGTCCAGAAGTCGCCTTCACGGACAAGTTTCACCTCCTGGACCTCCGAAGCCTCAGCACCCTGCAGCTCCACCGTCACGTCCTCTCCATGGGGTGCCCAAACGCGAAAGGCACATTCTTCCGCAGAGAGCCACTCTGGCCCGCAGGCATGAGCCAACTTCCATTTGGGTCCTTCCATGGCCATGGCAGAGGCTCCAGTCAAGACTGTGGAAGTGCTGATCTGTTTCACGTGTTCTCATTGTGGCATACAGAAGGAAATGGCTCTCGCATTTTCTCAACAACTTGATGGGAAGTAACTTAGACACCATCGGCTGCCATTGGAAATTAATGGAACTGCAGCCAAAATGGCAGCGCCGAGATGTCGTGATCCAACCTCCCACCAGATCACCGCTCGGTCCAAAGGAGGACGCTGCAGCGTCCCGATCGCTGAGGCTATGACTCATATCTGCGACCCACATGCCAATCGCCTGGACAAGCGACAAGGAATGCTTAGATGGCATGGGTGACATGAAATCCATGGAATATGGGACCTGATATAGGGAAGGTATCGTTGTCATACATTTCTACATGATATTGAGGCATAATAGTATGTGGAGAGAGATATATGATATATATATATATATACTCATACATACATTACATACTAAATATAGTAATATATATAGTCTAATCAATTCTAATTTCTAATCACATATAGTGTATCACGAACCGTAGAGGCCTATGAGGCCAAAAGTTCAACTGATGTGAAGATGAGCTTGCTGGCTGACTATTTTCAAAGTTGCGCGAGTAGCTTCTCATCATTTGGCTTCCCTGAGTGTCAGGGTTTACCTCAAGCTACAGCTGTAGGGCATTCGCCCACCTTCCAATGAAGGAATCTGCAAAGAGAACTGGCTGAGCTTGGCGGTATTTACATGTGCCATGCTATGCCATGCTCGGCCAGCGCAACTCAGGAAACACCATCTCGCAGAGCCCATTTCGGCTGAGCAATGGTCAAAATTGGACCGCTGGCAGGTCACCAAAAGTGCATGGATGACTGTCTGCGGGGATGTCTTGCCTTGAGCTGGGATTGGTGGAATACAGTGTCATTCTAAGTAGACCTCCCCACCTTCTTCCAGTCTTTAGGTACCATGTTGGAAGCCCTCCACATGCACAAATTATGGCAGTGAATTAGTCGCGCAGCTCAGCCATCGCGCCCGAAAGATCGTCTGAGACCTGCTATGCTTTGATCAACTCCGTCTTGGACAGCACCTGCCAGGCTGGAAACCAACGGAAACCAATGGAAACCCCACGAAAATCACGAAATCCCAAGGGCCCAGTGCTTGAGACGAACGAAAAGAGCACCGTGCCTTGCAGGTCCAAGGTGTGGCATGCTCTGGTGGGTCTGCAGGATCAATACCAGGAGTGCAGCTGGTCTTGCAAGAGGCCCAGTACTCGTTTTTCTGGAAACCTGCAGTTCTGTCAGATGCTGTCATATATGTTGTCCTGGTGTCACTCATGTCTGCGTTCTTAACCTGTCTGTCACCTCTGCGTCTCTTGCGCTGTACCAACATGATCAAGCATGATGAAGAAACTGCTCTTCCAAAATAGGGCAAGCCAGAAGACATCAACAAAATTAAATACTTAAAATACCAAATCCAGACATGTCAAACAGGATTTGAAAGGATTCACAAGATCAACATTTGATGCGAAAACGCGCGAAAAAATGTGCAAACACATGTGTGAAAACATGTAAAAACCATCCGTTGCAAGCTCGGACATCTTAGACATGAAACATTTGGCACCCAACTCGTTGCAACACATCGTCTCAGAGCAGTCATCCGTGGAATCTGAACATTGCCCTGGAGGAGGTGTCGTCAAGGCCGGACATGGCGTTGGCAGATTAGTGGGCATTTCCTCACCTCGCAACATTGCCCTCAGGAAGTGTCCGGATTCTGTCAGCTCACCTTGGTTTTCAATGGTTTTCAATGGTTTTCAATGGTTTTCAATGGTTTTCAGCTGCCCACTACTAGTATATATCATGAGAAAGGGTGCGAAGCGGATAAGGATTGATAAGGTCACAGTGAAAGCCTTTTCAAAATCGCTTTCACAATTCATCTGCCCACTGCTGGGCCTATGCTATGCTTTACCTATCAGATACCTATCCTGAATCCGAGTGGCAGTCCTTCCAGCCACCCTCTCCGCTGGCACCCGGCAGAAGCGCGGAACAAGCTTCCTGCTTGTCGCTGACCGCCCAGTTGGCATCCGAAATATTCAATTCCTTGAAGAAGTTCAGCCTCGGAGTGTGCTCAAGCCATCTCAGCCTTCAAGGCCCTGCTTCCATTCTCAAAGCCCTCAAAGCCCTCAAAGCCAAAGTATCAGCATCACAAGGATATGACAAGATATAAGACAAACCCATGATACTCTATGCTCTCTATGCCACCCCCTTTCTTGTCTTTCTTTCTGAAAGCTTTGACTTGGACTGGGTCATTCCGTTCACAACATGAAGCGCCAAAAGCCATCAAAAGCCAACCAGCACGAGAGAAAACCGGGGAACCATATCTTGGCCTCCTGGAAGTTCAAGGTACCATCCCCGTCGGCGTCACAAGTGCCCCACTCCGTGGCAAAAACGGCAACAGATTGGACTGCCTTGGTGACTTTGTCCCGAAGCTCCTGGACGAACAAACAAAAAAGCCAAATTTCTCCCAAAACAGTGATACAGTGTTGATTGGAAGAGACCGATTCATTAGGTCACTAGATAGATCCGAATGCGAGTTGCAACATGTTTGCCACGAGTCCTGCATGTGGGTGTTGGCATAGAAGTGGATGGTGTACGCCAAGTTCTCTCCTTGTACCGGATCTTGTGCTGCTTCATCTACATCTTGAGACCACGTCCTAGTGCCCAGCACAATCAGGTTGGAGGAATACTTACGAATGACTTTCACGATCCTCTCGTGGTATGGCTTGATTGTCTGGTTCCAATCTTGCGCGATCGGCTCGTTGTAGATCTCGAAGATGACGTTGGGAAACTCGCCATATTCTTTGGCCATCTCTCGAAAGAACTTGGTTGCTTCTTTTTCATGTTTTTCCGCGTTGTGGTCGTGCCAATCAATTATCACCTCAAACCAAATTGGTAGAGCTGGTAGGGTGTGGAAAGTCACATCAAATATCATCAAATGACATTGAACTTGCCTTTCATGCTGGCGTCACTCAAGAATGCAATGGTGGTTCAAACATGCTCATGACTCATGATATTCATGAAATTATGCAGGACTCATGACTGTTTACGAAGGCTGGGGGTTGCAGGTCATTGCAATTCCTTTCGCTGGAACCTACTCACAACATGTCAGGACAACCAGCACAATAAAACACGCGCAGTTTAAAGCAAACGGGCATATTTGAATATGATCAAAGCAGGTTCGGCTGTTAATGCCAAGTAACGTAAATGCCAACATCAATGGCAGCATCCACCACTGTCTTTACCTTCTTGAGTTCCGCTTCCTCGTTGGT
Organism: Cladocopium goreaui; assembly: GCA_947184155.2. Lineage (NCBI taxonomy): Eukaryota > Dinophyceae > Suessiales > Symbiodiniaceae > Cladocopium > Cladocopium goreaui. The sequence continues at coordinate 257,279 of CAMXCT020006527.1, forward strand.
AAGATAACCACCTTTTTCTACCGCCATGGCTGCACGGATCAGAGTCACTCCCCAGTCTTTCTGCAGCCATTCTGTGGTACCCTTGGTCCAGAACTGTGGCTTCCATTGGGACCAGAAGAGAGACATCCCACGCAGCCGAACCGGTGCACCAGACTCATCCGTCACCTGGTTCCCCACCACTTTTAGGAAACCATGCTTCTTGACCACCGACGTCGTGGACGTTTCTATGGAAGCCGTAGTAGTCGGTGCGGAGGTTGTCGAAGTCGATCCGGAAGTCGACGAAGTGGTAGCCTCACTGGCACAAGTTGGCACAAGTAACACAATAACACAAGTTGAACTTGTAGTCCTGGCATCTATTGGCCATCACAATGTGACAATGGGCAGCGAAACACAGCAAACTATGATCGAAGGAAGTTTAGAAGTCAAACTTCCGACAATATGGACAGATGAAAAGCAGAGCAGGGCAGAGGCAGAGAGAAGAGGAAGATTAGTTTAGAAGAGAGAAGATCAGAAGAGAAAGAGTCAGAAGAAAGAAGATACAGATGCGCGAAAAGGTAGGAAAGTCGCGAAACACTGTGTTTTTCCAATGATGTGTGGCTCCGGAGGGTCGAAAAGTAGGCTCGCTAAAGCGGCGGGTGCGGACCCAGCTGGCCACAGGAACGATGAAAAATTGCACGCCGTTGTGGCGCGAAGCACATTTCCAAGTCAAAATGTACAAAACACACCAGGTTCGGACCACTTTTGGAAGTTATGATGTCGAAAAAGTGCACGCCGTTGTGGCGCGAAGCACATTTCCAAGTCAAAATGTACAAAACACACCATTCTCGGACCACTTTTGGAAGTTGAGATGTCGAAAAAGTGCACGCCGTTGTGGCGCGAAGCAAATTTCCAAGTCAAAATGTACAAAACACACCATTCTCGGACCACTTTTGGAAGTTGAGATGTTGAAAAAGTGCACGCCGTTGTGGCGCGAAGCACATTTCCAAGTCAAAAGTGTCAAAAACTGACGGTCTCGGACCACTTTTGGAGGTTCAGATGTCGAAAAAGTGTCGAAAAAGTGCACGCCGTTGTGGCGCGAAGCACATTTGGAAGTCAAAAGTGTAAAAAAAGTGAGGGTTTTGAGCCTTTTTTGACGTGCTGATGTCGAAAAAGTAGACACTGATTAACTTAACTAACTTGACTAACTTAAGGAACTTCACTAGCTTAACTACCCTAACTTCGACGACAACAGCAACAACAACAACAACTACTACTACTACTTCTACTACTACTACTACTACTACTACAACTACAACTACAACTACAACTACAACTACAACTACAACTACACAACAACTACAACTAGAACTACAACAACTACAGCTACAACAACAACAACAACTACAGCTACAACTACAACTACAATAGATCGATAGATGGAGAGATAGATAGATAGATAGATAGATAGATTAGATACATAGATAGATAGATAGATAGATAGACAGATAGATAGATAGATAGACAGACAGACACAGAGAGAGAGAGAGATAGACAGATAGATAGATAGGTAGGTAGGTAGGTAGGTAGGTGGATAGTCAGAGAAAGAGAGAGAAATAGTGGGAGACCTCAAGCACCTTTCGGTCCATCAGTGGCTTCGCTCTGCCATCCCTGATTCACAACCACCAACCTCTCCTATAGGTTTCCTATTTTTGAAACTTCCGCCACCGCCTTGTGCGGTACTACTGGTAAAAAGTAGGCGGGAAAAAACACACATAGTAAGATATAGCAAGTAGGTGAAGAGATATATATATATATATGACATGACCAAATCATCACAACATGACACAACAAACCGAACACACCGTTGGACATCCTCTGGCCTCTGTCCCAGTCTCTCCGCTGAGCACCTGCCACATGGAGCTACGCATAATTAGCTATGCAAACAAATGTAACAAGACTGTAGCTGCCAAAGAAAATGCCATAAAATGCCACAAACTTGACGGACCTTACAGAAATCCGTGAATGAGTGAATTCCCAGAAGTCGAAAGAACATTGGCGAATGATTGCGAATATACACTTACGAGTGGAAGAGTAAAGAATGTTGCAGCAGTCAAACAATTTGCAAGTCATTGATGTTGTGCATGCTAACGCCTTGCAGGTCCAAGGTGTCGCATACTCTGGTGGGTCTGCAGGATCAATACCAGCAGTGCAGCTGGTCTTGCAAGAGGCCCAGTACTCGTTTTTCTGGAAACCTGCAGTTCTGTCATGTGTTCCATCACGTGTCAAGTGTCAAGCTATTAAGTTATTTGTCGCATCACCGTCCGTCCAGTGTGTGATGTGTGCAGCAATGTGTGTCACGTGTCCGCACTTGTTCCAACATGATCAAAGTTGATCAAAATTGATCTCAGAATCTAGGAATCATGCTATGTATATACTATGTATATAATATATGATCACAATCATCTCATATGTCTGTATGTGTGTATTGCTCTCATGCAGCAATATGGCTATGTCAAGCTATACCAGTATGAAATGTATGAAGCTAAAAAATGTGGAAACATTTAGAAATACATAGAAATACTATCTGCTGATATCTTCTGCAAGCTTTGACATAGACGTGAAACATTTGGCACCCACTTCGTTGCAACACTTCGTCTCAGAGCAATCATCCGCGGCATCGGAACATTGCCCTGGTGTCGTAGACGCAGAAGTTGTCGAAGTCGATCCGGAAGTCGACGAAGTGGTAGCCTCACTGGCACAAGTTTCAGCAAGACTAAGTGGTGGTGCAGGTTGCAGTAGGTTAGTTACAACATGGTTTGGATGATCCGAAAATCAAAAAAACACATTTAAAATCATATTTATCTTTTTTTTCCGCCAGAAAAGAGAAATAAAAAGAAATAAAAAGAAATAAAAAGAAATAAACAGCAATAAACAGAAATAAAAAGAAATAAAAAGAAATGAAAAGAAATAAAAGGAAAAAACCGAAATAAATATACATTTAAAAATAAATAAATACACATAACAAGAATTAAATATACATAACAAGAAATAAATATACATATAAAAAAGATAGAATTCACTTGATTTTACTTCATCCTGTTTAATCTGTTCAGGCTGAAGCCTATCAAAACTGATTTTGTTTTGACAACGCTGGCCACGCGGTCTGACAACAACTGACAAAAAAGGCACATCAGTCACATCAGGAACCAATGTCGTTTTTGGTCACGTGTAGCAACGTACCTCATCGATCCATCAAAACAAAATCAGCACGATTCAGCACGGGTAGGGACAAGCAATGCAAAGGCCGGACCAAACATGGACGCAAGGAAAGGATTCATTCCTGCCATCATTGGGTCGACTTCTCGATGACGCTTGGCCGTACGGGCCAAAGGACCATTGGCTGAAGACGACATGGGTTTTCTGAAATTGAAATGAAAGCGGGCAACTGACCACACAAGACTCTGGGATCCAAAATGCCACCAAAGCGCAAAAAATTGTAGAGTTTTCCGCAGCACATCGCGCCAGGAACACCCTTGCAGCACGTATATGATTTCCTTTTTTTCTTGAAAAATAGACACATTTGTTCATTATTTTCATATTTTTGCATTTCTTCGTCAAAAAAGAGCAAAAAAAAAGAGAAAAAAAAGAAAGAAAAAAAGAGAAACAAAGAGAAAAAAAAGATTGTTGACCTCAAGAAACATTTTCTCAATTGAAAACCAAATGCAGGTTATCCCACTGGCGCGAAACCCAAGAGAAAAAAAAAGAAAAAAAAAAAGAAAAAAGAAAAAAAAGAAAAAAAACAGAAAAAAACATGTCACCGTTTTGCAATTTGTACCCAATCACCGCTATGCAATGCATGTTTGGAAAATTGTTCCCAGAAATCATGCTGTAGTGATCTGTAGTGACATTTTTTCACATGTTTATGATTCATGTCGTTTTCACATGTTTATGGTTCATGTTGAACGGTCTGGAGCGGTTTTGCCATTTTTTTGTAGGGGTTTCTACTCAATCACCGCTACCCAGTTTATGTTTGGAATATGGTGGCCTCCAATGTTCACATATCTTTATCATGCGTTGTGCGTTTATTGTTTTCATTCATGGTTTATTTCATTTCCTGGTGCCTTTTAATGTGTTATTTTATTTTCATTTATGTTCATTTACTTTCATTTATTTTCATTTATTTTCATTTCTTCTTATTTATTTTCATGTCTTTTCATTTTTGTTCATTTCCTGTTTTTTTTCTCTCTTGAAAAAACCATTACCAATCTAAACCACTTGCATGTCGACCCACGACTTAGTTCTGCTAAAAGTTGGCACAAGTAACACAATAACACAAGTTGAACTTGTAGTCCTGGCATCTATTGGCCATCACAATGTGACAATGGACAGCGAAACACAGCAAACTATGATAAAAAGTAGGTGGGAAAAAAAACAATATGACAAAATTATCACAACCTGACACAACAAACCGAACACACCGTTGGACATCCTCTGGCCTCTGTCCCAGTCTCTCCGCTGAGCACCTGCCACATGGAGCTACGCATCACTAGCTATGCAAACAAATGTAACAAGACTGTAGCTGCCAAAGAAAATGCCACAAACTTGACGGACCTTACAGAAATCCGTGAATGAGTGAATTCCCAGAAGTCGAAAGAACATTGGCGAATGATTACGAATAAACACTTACGACTGGAAGAGTAAAGAATGTTGCAGCAGTCAAACAATTTGCAAGTCATTGATGTGGTGCATGCTAACGCCTTGCAGGTCCAAGGTGTGGCATACTCTGGTGGGTCTGCAGGATCAATACCAGCAGTGCAGCTGGTCTTGCAAGAGGCCCAGTACTCGTTTTTCTGGAATCCTGCAGTTCTGTCATGTGTTCCATCACGTGTCAAGTGTCAAGCTATTAAGTTATTTGTCGCATCACCGTCCGTCCAGTGTGTGATGTGTGCAGCAATGTGTGTCACGTGTCCGCACTTGTTCCAACATGATCAAAGTTGATCAAAATTGATCTCAGAATCTAGGAATCATGCTATGTATATACTATGTATATAATATATGATCACAATCATCTCATATGTCTGTATGTGTGTATTGCTCTCATGCAGCAATATGGCTATGTCAAGCTATACCAGTATGAAATGTATGAAGCTAAAAAATGTGAAAACATGTAGAAATACATAAAAATACTATCTGCTGATATCTTCTGCAAGCTTTGACATAGACGTGAAACATTTGGCACCCACTTCGTTGCAACACTTCGTCTCAGAGCAATCATCCGCGGCATCGGAACATTGCCCTGGTGTCGTAGACGCAGAAGTTGTCGAAGTCGATCCGGAAGTCGACGAAGTGGTAGCCTCGGCACAAGTTGGCACAAGTAACACAATAACACAAGTTGAACTTGTAGTCCTGGCATCTATTGGCCATCACAATGTGACAATTGACAGCGAAACACAGCAAACTATGATAAAAAGTAGGTGGGAAAAAAACATAGTAAGATATAACAAGCAGGTGAAAAGATATGACATGATATGACAAAATTATCACAACCTGACACAACAAACCGAACACACCGTTGGACATCCTCTGGCCTCTGTCCCAGTCTCTCCGCTGAGCACCTGCCACATGGAGCTACGCATAATTAGCTATGCAAACAAATGTAACAAGACTGTAGCTGCCAAAGAAAATGCCATAAAATGCCAAAAAATGCCACAAACTTGACGGATCTTACAGAAATCCGTGAATGAGTGAATTCCCAGAAGTCGAAAGAACATTGGTGAATGATTGTGAATAAACACTTACGGGTGGAAGAGTAAAGAATGTTGCAGCAGTCAAACAATTTGCAAGTCATTGATGTTGTGCATGCTAACGCCTTGCAGGTCCAAGGTGTGGCATACTCTGGTGGGTCTGCAGGATCAATACCAGCAGTGCAGCTGGTCTTGCAAGAGGCCCAGTACTCGTTTTTCTGGAAACCTGCAGTTCTGTCATGTGTTCCATCATGTGTCAAGTGTCAAGATATTAAATTATTTGTCGCATCACCGTCCGTCCAGTGTGTGATGTGTGCAGCAATGTGTGTCACGTGTCCGCACTTGTTCCAACATGATCAAAGTTGATCAAAATTGATCTCAGAATCTAGGAATCATGCTATGTATATACTATGTATATAATATATGATCACAATCATCTCATATGTCTGTATGTGTGTATTGCTCTCATGCAGCAATATGGCTATGTCAAGCTATACCAGTATGAAATGTATGAAGCTAAAAAATGTGAAAACATGTAGAAATACATAAAAATACTATCTGCTGATATCTTCTGCAAGCTTTGACATAGACGTGAAACATTTGGCACCCACTTCGTTGCAACACTTCGTCTCAGAGCAATCATCCGCGGCATCGGAACATTGCCCTGGTGTCGTAGACGCAGAAGTTGTCGAAGTCGATCCGGAAGTCGACGAAGTGGTAGCCTCACTGGCACAAGTTGGCACAAGTAACACAATAACACAAGTTGAACTTGTAGTCCGGGCATCTATTGGCCATCACAATGTGACAATGGACAGCGAAACACAGCAAACTATGATAAAAAGTAGGTGGGAGAAAAAAAAACACATAGTAAGATATAACAAGTAGGTGAAAAGATATGACATGACCAAATCATCACAACATGACACAACAAACCGAACACACCGTTGGACATCCTCTGGCCTCTGTCCCAGTCTCTCCGCTGAGCACCTGCCACATGGAGCTACGCATAATTAGCTATGCAAACAAATGTAACAAGACTGTAGCTGCCAAAGAAAATGCCATAAAATGCCACAAACTTGACGGATCTTACAGAAATCCGTGAATGAGTGAATTCCCAGAAGTCGAAAGAACATTGGCGAATGATTGCGAATAAACACTTACGACTGGAAGAGTAAAGAATGTTGCAGCAGTCAAACAATTTGCAAGTCATTGATGTGGTGCATGCTAACGCCTTGCAGGTCCAAGGTGTGGCATACTCTGGTGGGTCTGCAGGATCAATACCAGCAGTGCAGCTGGTCTTGCAAGAGGCCCAGTACTCGTTTTTCTGGAAACCTGCAGTTCTGTCAGATGCTGTCATATATGTTGTCCTGGTGTCACTCATGTCTGCGTTCTTAACCTGTCTGTCACCTCTGCGTCTCTTGCGGTGCACCAACATGATCAACCATGTAGAAACTGCTCTTCCAAAATAGGGCAAGCCAGAAGAAACATCAACAAAATTAAATACTTACTGTAAATACCCAATCCAAACATGTCAAACAGGATTCGAAAGGATTCACAAGACCAAGATTTGATGCGAAAACACGTGAAAAAATGTGCAAAAACATGTGAAAACATGTAAAATCCATCTGTTGCAAACATTTGCAAACTCGGACAACTTAGACGTGAAACATTTGGCACCCAACTCGTTGCAACACATCGTCTCAGAGCAGTCATCCGTGGAATCTGAACATTGCCCTGGAGGAGGTGTCGTCAAGGCCGGACATGGCGTTGGCAGATTAGTGGGCATTTCCTCACCTCGCAACATTGCCCTCAGGAAGTGTCCGGATTCTGTCAGCTCACCTTGGTTTTCAATGGTTGTCAGCTGCCCACTATCATGAGAAAGGGTGCGAAGCGGATAAGGATTGATAACGTCACAGTGAAAGCCTTTTCAAAATCGCTTTCACAATTCATCTGCCCACTGCTGGGCCTATGCATGGCCTATGCTTTACCTATCAGATACCTATCCTGAATCCGAGTGGCAGTCCTTCCAGCCACCCTCTCCGCTGGCACCCGGCAGAAGCGCGGAACAAGCTTCCTGCTTGTCGCTGACCGCCCAGTTGGCATCCGAAATATTCAATTCCTTGAAGAAGTTCAGCCTCGGAGTGTGCTCAAGCCATCTCAAGCCATCTCAGCCTTCAAGGCCCTGCTTCCATTCTCAAAGCCCTCAAAGCCCTCAAAGCCAAAGTATCAGCATCACAAGGATATGACAAGATATAAGACAAACCCATGATACTCTATGCTCTCTATGCCACCCCCTTTCTTGTCTTTCTTTCTGAAAGCTTTGACTTGGACTGGGTCATTCCGTTCACAACATGAAGCGCCAAAAGCCATCAAAAGCCAACCAGCACGAGAGAAAACCGGGGAACCATATCTTGGCCTCCTGGAAGTTCAAGGTACCATCCCCGTCGGCGTCACAAGTGCCCCACTCCGTGGCAAAAACGGCAACAGATTGGACTGCCTTGGTGACTTTGTCCCGAAGCTCCTGGACGAACAAACAAAAAAGCCAAATTTCTCCCAAAACAGTGATACAGTGTTGATTGGAAGAGACCGATTCATTAGGTCACTAGATAGATCCGAATGCGAGTTGCAACATGTTTGCCACGAGTCCTGCATGTGGGTGTTGGCATAGAAGTGGATGGTGTACGCCAAGTTCTCTCCTTGTACCGGATCTTGTGCTGCTTCATCTACATCTTGAGACCACGTCCTAGTGCCCAGCACAATCAGGTTGGAGGAATACTTACGAATGACTTTCACGATCCTCTCGTGGTATGGCTTGATTGTCTGGCTCCAATCTTGCGCGATCGGCTCGTTGTAGATCTCGAAGATGACGTTGGGAAACTCGCCATATTCTTTGGCCATCTCTCGAAAGAACTTGGTTGCTTCTTTTTCATGCTTTTCCGCGTTGTGGTCGTGCCAATCAATTATCACCTCAAACCAACAAATTGGTAGAGCTGGTAGAGTGTGGAAAGTCACATCAAATATTATCAAATGACATTGAACTTGCCTTTCATGCTGGCGTCACTCAAGAATGCAATGGTGGTTCAAAAATGCTCATGACTCATGATATTCATGAAATTATGCAGGACTCATGACTGTTTACGAAGGCTGGGGGTTGCAGGTCATTGCAATTCTTTTCGCTGGAACCTACTCACAACATGTCAGGACAACCAGCACAATGAAACACGCGCAGCTTAAAGCAAACGGGCATTTTGGATTATGATCAAAGCAGGTTCGGCTGTTAATGCCAAGTAACGTAAATGCCAACATCAATGGCAGCATCCACCACTGTCTTTACCTTCTTGAGTTCCGCTTCCTCGTTGGTAAGATAACCACCTGATTCTACCGCCATGGCTGCACGGATCAGAGTCACTCCCCAGTCTTTCTGCAGCCATTCTGTGGTACCCTTGGTCCAGAACTGTGGCTTCCATTGGGACCAGAAGAGAGACATCCCACGCAGCCGAACCGGTGCACCAGACTCATCCGTCACCTGGTTCCCCACCACTTTTAGGGAACCGTATTTGTCCACCACTGTGTCGCCAGTTTTCTTCTTCACTATCGCCTTGTGCACGTGGTGCACGTGCTTGTGTTGCAACATGTAGAAGCCCTTGGTCTGGCAACTCTTACACTCTCCAGCCACCAGGGGCAACAAAAGTAGCCATGCTGTCCACATGGCCATGCCTGAGCGGCCTTTGCGGTCACCGAAACTTCCTCTGGCTGCGATCAAATGGCTGCAGATATCAAGACGTGGTGCGTTCATCCAAGACATGCGCACCAAACACGTCATTGCACACAACGCACTCCAGCAAGCCAACATTGCAACGGACAATCACCAGCATTTGCAGACCACGTCGTCCAAATTTGGGATGCCTATAGCTGCTACGAGTATAGCCTGTGAATACAGCCTGCATAATCTATAGCCATAGCCAAGTGAAACTACCTGAAAATTGCAACAAATTTGGCCCATGCCTTGGTGAAGAAACAGCGGTTGCTGAAGGACATGATGGCAACACCTTTTCAGCTTTTCGGAGTCCCACCCGGTCCCACCCGGTCCCAGCGGTCCCTGGTGACATCCGGCCGCCTCCAGGCTTCAACACCCGATGCATTTCCTGAAACACCTCGCTACGAGGGGCGCCAGGGCCAACCACGGTGGTCCCAGTGACGCTAGGATACGCTAGGTGCATGTCACTTGGTCCGAAAAATGGTGTCCGTTGTCGTGACATGGTGTAACATCACCCAACAAGGTACAAAATAGATCAAAATGGTTCAAATATGTCAAAATCTATGTGCCAAGAATTTTGCCATTCCATCCTGTCATAAGTCATAAGCCACTTTCTTGGATTTGCCGATCCATGCCTGTCATTATTTATACCTCCACTGCGGCCAAATGTTCCTGAAAATTTAATGTGGATATGGATCAACAATTGTCAAAAAATGTCAAAAGTATCAACTTCAAAAAAGGGATGGTTTAAATTGGTTTAATGAATATTTACTATATATTGGTTTAATGAATATTATATATATATAGCCTAAACTTGACCAACCAATTGTGGGTCCATTCATTGGTGCCCCCCGACCTGTGGGTCCCACCTCTTGTGGCTTCACCAGGTAGTCCATGCTCACCACGTTGGTCACAAAGTCAAACTCGCCGTCGCCATAGGGCAGCTTGGGATTCTTGTTCAAATCTGCCACCTGGGAAATTAACGAGGTCAGTTTAGACCTGTTCAACGTTCGTGATACCTTGAGGTCCCCACTGCGTGCTCTGTTGCTTGCTTGTTGGCAGCGAGCTCCTCATGAGCAGTCTGATCAATCTTATATGCAATATATAACTGGCCACCAGGTAATCTATGCTACAATTTCCCATAATTATTCACATTTACAGATGATTCATGATGATTCTGCTTCAATTTCCCACAACATTTCTGGTCGGATTGACACCACGGATTCCCTCAGTAGGGGTCCAAGGGATCTCCTCCTCGACCATCCCGGTGATGGCCACACGCTTGGCCTTGAGATCCTCGGGGTAGTGGCCTGAAGAAACTCAGGCCGGGTCAACTCTCCACTGCCCAAAAAATCACCGGCTTTAAAATGTTTTTGGCCCCCAAACGATCAAAAAAAGTTGGTTTACAACTCCAATAGCTATCAATAACTATGGTTTATGATATTTGTCTGTATATATTTGTAACTTACAACTTACAACTACTGTATAGTTCATGGGGTTTCTACACCAACTTATAACTGAGGGGGGGCCACTTTGTAGCTGCTAATTACCTTTTTGAGCGCAGGGCTGATCCAGGAGCTGCAAATGTCCAGCACGCTGTACTCTCCTTGAGGTGCCTCACCATGGAGCTGTTGCCAAGAGGTGCGAAGGTTCAGCGTCAACCATGTCTTCACCAAACCAACCCCCCTGCAGTTAATTTGTAAGAACAAGGTTACCTTAACCACTTAACGACTTAGGATTGAACAACTAAGATTGATGTGATTGATCCACGATGTCGATCGATGTCGTCCTCCGCTACCTCTGGTCCCACCAGGGTCCCACCATGTCCCCGCCACCTCGGCAAACTGCAGCGCATAGAAGTTGCGGATCGAGTCGATGGCGTCCTTGTCAATGTGGGTGACAAAGCGCGGCCTTGGCCCAGATCCCCGTTGGAGCTGCGAAGGCAAGAAACAACAGTGGTACAGTGGTATCAGCATCAACCATTGGGCGAAACTTGGGCGCACCCCCAAGATCCAGGGTAAATCAGTAAATCATCATATATTATATACAAATTATATCATTTTTTAATCACATTGTAGAGCACACAAAGCCTAAAATGCCCCACGTTCGGACAAATGCCTCAACGAGAGGAGAATGTTGGAGGCCCTTTATGCTTCATCATGCCTATGTTGCGTGGATGCAGCTTCGATTTTGGTGCTGCCCAGTTTGGAGACAACCCCAAACAACGCAAAAATTGCGCAAAAACAAGACAAGCGATGGGAAGCTATGAAGAAAAACGATGAACAACCATGAAGAAAAACGATGAATAACATGAAGAACTATATGAAAAACCAGCACCTTGCCTGACCCAAAACATCAAAACCACCGTGGCCGGGTTGCGCATTGTAGAAACCCTGATCATCGCTCTCATCCTGACGCCTGAAGTCTGCAGCCGTGTAAGGCCTCAGCGACGATGGGGAATTGACCCCCCATCCAACAGAAATTGGGATTTAGCACCATTTGAAATGCATCATGTGTGAATCAAGACTAGGGATGTTTTAACGATCAACATCCATCAGCAAATTGGGATTTAAGTGGCTGATCCCTGCATATTAGTTCATTGATGTTCATGGATTCACTTTTAACAATTGGTTGAAACCCCTGCTATTTCTGTTTGTGTTGCAGTGCTGGACCGCTGGACCTGACTGGAACACTGTAATTTGGGGGCCCGAACAAATCAAGAGATCATGTGAACCAACTCCCCTTTTCCTTCCGCAGGTCTGCGATGGCTGTAGTTCCACCTGATTCAAAATTCGTTGAATCAAGTTATCCAAGATTATCTGTACAGCTTCAGGACCTTGAGAACTCAGCTTTCCCTTCCGCAGGTCTACGATGGATAGTTCCACCTGATTCAAAATTCGTTGAACCAAGTTATCCAAGATTATCTGTACAGTTTCACGATGGATAGTTCCACCTGATTCAAAATTCGTTAAACCAAGTTATCCAAGATTATCTGTACAGTTTCAGGACCTTGAGAATATTCAAGCACTGTCCAGTAGCATGAAAACATGCCTTGCCAACACCAGGCGCCAAACTTTCAATTAGGAAAATGCATGAAAATGCATGACAATGCATGAAAATGCGCCAAACTATATGCAAAGAATCATGCATCGATTGACAGGGCGCTCTGACCTCAAATCGAAAAGGAGTCAGAGTCGTACTCTTTGACTTTGTCATCTTTGACTGTCACTTTGACTTCTTCCACGGCTTCTACGGCAATCGTTGGTGAACTTTTTGGCAATTCACGTCTGAACCACACACATCTGCGATCCAGGAGGCAAAATCCAAGTAGCAACAGGACAGCAAACACCATCAGCGGAAGCCCGCTGTCTGAAGGAGTCCGGGACACTGAAACAAATGTGAGAAGACCGGAGCAAAGCGTTGTGAAAAATACCACAGCGGCCGCGATGATTTGGACTGAGATATGCCAGTTTTGGCTATGGCACCAAACTATCCTGCTTGCCCATAAGTACACCAGCATGCTTGGGAACACCGCTGCCCACTGTAGCAGATCATTGGTCGCAACTAAGCATGACTGCAGTGCCGAAGTTTCCTGCTCCGCGAGTCTCAGGGCCTTTGGGATTCTCAAAATCAACATAGGTGTGTTCATACTGAAGACAACACAAATGAATAGGTCAAGAGGGATCATCCGTGAGCCCCCGCAAGCCTGTAGGATCTGATCCCGGAATTGACGTCTAACAGCTTCATTGAAGCTTTCAAGTCCAGACTGCATATCCTCACCTTTTTTGCCATACCATGAAAGGAAACTCTGGTAGATCAGCGCGCGGTCACATGGCACGGTCTCTCCACTCTGCGTCATATGGCCTTGTGAGCAGCACGAGCACTTGGCTTCTTGGACTTCAAAGCGACCCAGTTTTGTAGTGAGACCCTGCAAATTTCTTGTCATCCGCGTGCCAGCATATTGTTGAAAAGGATAGGTGATGAAGAACAGTGAAAGAAGACATATGGATACCAAGACGATTCTTGGATTTTCGCTTGGCATCGTCGTCTCCATATGCACGTACACCAGAGTGGACAAGAGCCTGACTGCAAACCACCAACCAGAGTGCACCAAAAGCAACAATGGAAGGTCCACAGGGATGGCATGCACTGGCCGCTTTCCACCATGAAGCCGCATGAATGTCGTCAACTCATAGATACACCAAATTCGGTCAATGTATGGCTCAGACCACAAAATCAAGAATTGCCGGGAGCAGGTCAGGAACCCTGCCAATCCAAGAATGCACCTCTCTTTGACTTCCTCATCTTCCTGTGGTATGGTGAACTTGTCCAGAAATGCAAGCCTTGGTCTTCGAAATATGTCCCGAAAGTTTTGCCAAAAGAAGAGGAAGATTACGAAGGTCAGGTAGCCGATGGAAATGGCCCAACGAGGAGGGGGCAGCACTTCATAGTGATAACTCAGGACCCCCCCAGTCACACTCACCAACAGTGTTGCAACCGCTGCAGGCTTGGCATTGAAGAATAAAAGCAAAGATGCATACTTCAGCCAGCGGGCTGTTTTCCAGTCGTGACTAATGAAGGTGTCAAAGAGCAAACACCGTCTCAACTGATTGCGCACTCTGTCATCTGTGGCATCTGCACCTGACGCAGGGACTTTCAGAGATCGTCCTGCTCTAGCTAAAAGGCAACGCAATGGGATGCCTCGGATGAGATCCTCTGGAACATCTTGAGACAAACTTCTTTGTGATGATGCCTTTGCTGAAACTGGCTCCAGGTCGTCGCTATCACACTCATATTCGCAATCTTGATTCCCTCCATTTCCATGGCTGCTGGGCATCATATAATACCACACCTTCACAAAAAGTAGAAGCAAAGTAGCTGCAGCTCAGCGCACCTATATACAACAGGTCTTTGAGCCGCTAATGCTACCTGGTCATAATTGAAGTGCTGAGCAATTGGCCCTCGAAACAAACCCGTTCCTCTTGTGATAATGTCAAGATTCAAGATGATTCAAACCTTTTCAAACGCATGCTGCACCGAATGGCAACCTAAGTCACCAAGTCACCAACCACTTTTCAGGCCACTTGGGTTCTTTCAGCGCTTCACCTTTGAAAACGGCATGACAAAGCAGTGCTCTGGATGATATGGTTGATGATGATGGGTCAATTTCCTGGTGCCTTTCATCAAAACTGGAATTGGATGTTCATGAATTTTATGGTTTAACGTTTTTATGATATTGTTTTATATAGTTCTATGACATATGTTAATGTTGCATCCTGATTAGTAGCTAGCTTCGCTATTGTGCCAAAAAAACTCCAAATTATTCTGAGCCCATGCATTGTTTGGCAGTTTCGCTATTGTGGCAAGAGGTCTTGGGGGGGCAATTGTTTTTGTCCAAAAGGATGTTTGTGTAAAAAAATCTGAACATTTTTTCTGAAAAAATCTTGCTTTTCTCCTTGTCCCAAAAGAATCAGACCGCTTATTAAACCCCTATTAAAGAACAGTTTTCCACAAATTTCCAAGGCACTGGGCCATGAGAGGGCCCAATTCACTTTAATTTAGTATGTTTGTTCTCAGGGTTCACAATTGCAGCAAACTTTTCCAAAGCTGATGCTGGAGGGCTCAGGGATCACTTAGGGCACCGGAAAGTGAATCACTTAAAGCACCGGATCACTTAGAGCACCATGGGATCACTTAGAGCACCAAAAACAAAGTGGATCACTTAGAGCACCAGAGAATCATACCTTTAGGGTAAAACTTGGGGACACTGGGCTGGGACATGGGGTCAGGCACAGCAACCTCATCATCTTTCTTGCTGTCCTGTAGACACAGGCGCTGCACTGCTCTTTCATGATCAGTTACCGGTGGGGTGGGGTGAGGTGGGGTGGGGTAATAACGCTCATGTTCCTGTGCAGACACAGGCACAGCAACCTAATCATCTTTCTTGCTGTCCTGCAGACACAGGCGCTGCACTGCTCTTTCATGATCAGTTACCCATGGGGTGGGTGAGGTAATAACATTCATGTTCCTGTGCACACACAGGCAAGACATTCCTGCTACGTCGTAACATCTTCGTCAAGTGACTTGCAAGACGTTCCTGATACGTTGTAACATCTTCTTGAAGTAACTTGCAAGACGCTCCTGATACGGCGTAACATCTTCGTCAAGTAACTTGCAAGATGCTCCTGATATGTTCTAACATCTTCGTCAAGTCACTTGCAAGACGTTCCTGATACGTAACATCTTCGTTCAAGTAACTTCCAGGACGTTTCTCATACGTTGTCATATCTTCTTCAAGTAACTTGCAAGACGTGCCTGCTACGTTGTAACATCTTCGCCAAGTAACTTGCAAGATGTTCCTGATACGTTGTAACATCTTCTTCAAGTAACTTGCCAGATGTTCCTGATACGTTGGAACATCTTCTTCGAGTAACTTGCAAGACCTTCCTGATACATTGAAAACTCTTCTTCAAGTAACGTGCCAGCTGTTCCTGATACGTTGTAACATCTTCGTCAAGTAACTTGCAAGACATTCCTGATACGTTTCTTTGTCAAGTAATGCCGAAAAGCGGATCGCATCGAATGTTATCGTGTGCTTCAGCGACATATGAATGCATCCGTTTATGTGTCTATATGGCTCTGCGCATATATGAAACTCTAGCGCTATGATGCGCTATGTATCTCTTATGTCACTTTTCGGCGTTCCAAGCGATCCACTTTTTGGCACTCTAAGCGATCCACTTTTCGGCGCTCCAAGCGAACCCCCGACCATCCTGGAGCCAAGAGAAGAAAGGTCGGCCTTTTCCACAAGCAATTGCCAAATTCAAAGTCCAAACCTTTCCCAAAAGAATCAGACCGCTTATTAAACCCTTATTAAAGAACAGTTTTTCCACAAATTTCCAAGGCACTGGGCCATGAGAGGGTCCAATTCACTTTAGTAGGTTTGTTCTCAGGGTTCACAATTCACACTTGCAGCAAACTTTTCCAGAGCTGATCCTGGAGCCAAGAGAGGACAGAAAAGCCTTTTACAAAAGCAACCTGTTCTCTATCTTTCTCTTTCCCTTTCTCTTTTCCTTTCTCTTCCTCTTCCTCTTCCTCTTTCTCTTTCTCTTATTGCATGGTTCATTAAGAAAAAACTTAAGGTGGAAAAAGGAGACGCAATCAACATGCTGAACCCCACTCACTACAAGTACTATAAGTACTACAAGTATTACAAGTACTACAAGTACTACAAGTTCATCGGCAAAAACAAAGATTTCAATATATTTCAATGGTAGCCAATTGAAATCCTTAGTTAAATGTTTTTCTTTTCCTGGGGAACCGCCTTTTTTGCGCACAACTCTAAAGAGGGTATAGCTATTGTTGGTTGAGGGGAAGGGGCCTTACACTAATCAGGACGAAACATTAAAACATTTAACTGGCTTTTGACCCATACCCTAGATCGACACCTAGTCTCATATCGAGCTGTAGCCCCTCCGAGTGCTGGTACTCACCGGGCTGTTGGCGATCGCAAATGGCACCTCCATCAGTGGCTGTCGGTTTCTGAGTGGCGTAACTTGCATCTGGTTTTATACAAAATAACATCTTCCCAAGTCCCTGTTCTCCATTGAAACATGTCTCACATTTCTGCCTCATCAATCCCAATATATTCAAACCCTTCAAAGATTGAGGCAGTTGAGACAAGCTGCAAGGCAAATATGCTGACGACCGAGCCTTCAGCGTCTGGCCGTTCCAGCCAATGAGATCCATGCCCTTCACCACCTCGGGTAAGATCGCTGTCAAGATTGGGTGGCGACAACATAGGATGGTCAATCAGGTATGAGAAATGACATCATGGAACATTCCCTGCAAAATTTGAATGATATTGAATGCCTATGCACTCTTGAGGGGTTGGGGAAAAAGAGGGAGGTGAGGTTTTCGCTTTTGAAGCCAAGCTAAGGTATCACCGACCGGTCAGTGCCATAGCCCTGTGTTGCCCTGTGGCCTCGCGAAAACTCACCAGCTCGATGTCAAAGCTCAAGTCCTCATGGTGGCGAGGTGGCGAGGAGCCACCTGGGCGATCCAAAAATCCCCGATCAAAAAAAAAATGCGTCAGCAAATTTGAGAGCATCCTATCTTTTCTTCCCATTATATTGGCCTGTCTGAAAAGATAGGATGCTCTCAAATTTGATGTTTTAGAACAGGTGCCCAAACGCCAATATGATTTGATATATCTCTTAATCTATTCATATCTATTCATCATTTTTCCTTTAGATGTATATGTATGTAGATGCACAAATCCATCTTTCCCATGAAACCACCATGAACCTCCCCGCTCCTTGCCCGCCAAGGGATGGTTCATGTCCAGCATCGCTGAGCCATCCGAGAGGATCTGCGGCGAGTGCATCAACAGAGTGTTGCGGCAACAGGTGAGATCAACAGCTGACAAAGGGATTGCCAGTGTGACAATCATACCCCTATCAAAAAAATAGATCAATTGTGTGTTTTTGATATACATAGCCATAGCCCATACGACAACTTAAGTGACTACCGTTCATGGTGATGAGCCAATGGGCACTGCTCGGCACACATGCATCATGGTACGCCTCGCCTGCTTCACTTTCCTCAAGTGGCCGCTGCAGACACGTTGCAACATTTTGACCAGTTCTTAAACCCAAAACTATGAAAACTCAGATGCATTATGAGATTGACTGCCTAGGTCTTGTCGTGGCCACCTAGAGGTGGTTCTAACCCGCTATCAAAACAATTCAAGCACTGCAAGGGCTTCCCCAAGCCTCCCTCCAGCTGCTGAGGTCACTGGCCCTGGAATCTTTTGGGAAGGGTCGCCCAACATGATCTGCATCCCTTCCTGCCGTTGCCCGGGTGAAAACCGCTGTTGCTGCTACGGGGATGAGCTGAGCACCTCTAGGCCAGCTGGCACTTGAGCAGCAGGGATGGTCATGATCATTGCCTCGCAGAACTGGAGCTGTTTAAAAATATTTTATGTTGAAAGCACATGGGCGTCTCCCTGCACACTCCATCTCCATTTTTTGGGGTGCTCTATATCTATCTATTATATACTTATATAATCTTATATATATATTTTTATATTTATTTATTTACATATTTCTAGGTCACACGTACAATCACATAATTATCACATATTCATATTACTATATATTTATAATTGATTGGATGGTTTGCAAATTCTTGCCAAAACAGACTCCGAGGCTGCAGCATCAGAACGCTGGCCATACGCATCCTGCCAGGGACGCAGGGGGCAGAGAGCAGCTAATGTCTTCCTCAAGGTTGTCTCCATACGACTAATATAGAACAGTATGGTGAAAACATGTGAAAACAATGAAAATAAATGAAAATAATAACAACAGGCATCATCACCATCACCATCACCATCACCATCAGCAGCAAGTGCCATGCAATTTCAATAGTGGACATGCCATGCCTCAGCAGGGATGGTTACTGTTTTCTTCTCACCAACCTGGTTGGACGTTGGGCAAGGGGGGTGAACTCTCACCCTGCACACTCTGTTTTTCCAAAGGCCATCCGCGTGGAATACTGGTTTTGGATGGTTTTGGATGGTTTGGGGATTTCCTTGCAACATTGATGGGCGCTACTCTACATTCTTTGGACTGACATTCCCACACCAATCAGAAAATAGTTGAGAAAATATGAAAAAATCATAAAAAATCCATGTTAATCACAATCGGCAGTGCATCCCTGCTAAGTCTCCAGCTTTCAAACCTCTCACAGCTTTGTCAAAGCCAGGCACAACCTGTCGCGAAAAAGACGACATCGGTGCTTCACTACAATGACTATCTATCCATGAGTGCACAGCAATATGTCCACAGTGACAGTATGAAATACCTGCATTCAACTTTTCGCCGGGCCACTTTAGATTATTGGATGTTTCCGGCTGGAAAGCAATTGCAGCCATTCCTTGGGCCCTTCAGAAATGGCGAACAAAGAGCCTGTGTCTGGGTTGGAGTCCCCTACGAAATACGAGAACAAATAGCCTTGTCACAGTGATGTTCAAATCTGAAGCAGAAACTCGACCTTGATTGATCGTTGTTGTAGCAATGCAGCATAATGTCATAGCTGTTGACGAGTAAAATGTCAGTAAAGTCTTCAGAAGACCCATCCTTCTACACGCCTTGGGTGACGGGACAAGAGTGCATGATCACGACATTGTCCAGTAGTCTGCCATTCTGCCTGTGACCTTTCCTAATCCTTTTGGGCTGAACAAATTACAGCATGGACACTTCTGTCAAATCCACCGAAGATCATCCATAAAGCCAGAAAATCGCATCCGTTTGCTATGCGCTTCTCTCCTCAAGCGCTGTTCCTCTCGCAGTCGCTTCTTGCTTTGGATTTCCAGGCGCCTGCGCTTCTCTTGGTCTTTCTTCCGCTGAGCCTTCTGCTGTTTCAAGAGTCTACTATGCTTCCTGTCCAGCAAACGGGACTCTCTTGTAAGGATGAGCTCCCATCTCACAAGCAGCTCTTTCAAGCGTTTCAGTGTACACAACTTGCTCGGTGGTTTTCTCCTCGGAAAACGTTTCTTTCGCAAACGATATCGCACTTTCCTTGACTGATGCTTGTGTTGGTCTTCCGTGGCCATATGCTCTAGCTCCCAGGTCTGAAGGTGCCTCTCGCGAACGCTTGCATTTGCCTTGTACGATTGGCGTATCTTGTGCATAAACTTAGCGTTGTCCACTCCTGCAACTTCACATGTGTAGGCTACTGCACGTTGAAGTTGCTCCCAAGCGTCTTGGAGATGGGTGGGACTGTACTGCCAAAGCAAGTTCCTCCTTGAGGCATGCTTGGAGTACTGGCGGAAAGGTTCCAAACATTGACGCATCTTTCTGAGCTGTTCGAAGCTGCGCACTGTGGGGGTCCGCAAAATAAGGCGTCCAAGAAAAAATCCGCAGGCTTGCCAAATGCCAAAACGAATACTTAGGTCGGAAAAATCAATTCCATGATCTTCTGCACATGAAGCCAGGGTTTCCTGCAGGCGTTCCTCAAAACTGATGGCGTCATTTGCATTTGCAGGGTCCCGCATCTTTTGCACCACAAGGGTGAAAACCACCAAGTAGTCAAGAGCCACCGTCAGATCTACATTTGGCGACCACATGCAAACCGTATCAAAACATATGCTTGCCCTGTAGCGAGAGTGGCACTTGATGACGCAACCTTGCAAAGTCGTGCCTTTCGCGTTCAACTTTTTCTTCAGACTCTCCGTTTTGTGCTCAGAATACTGAGCCACAGAATGGGACATTGGCATGGCCGTGGCTGGCACCGGCAAAGCATTGCAACTGTGCTTGTCTGCCAAGCCAATCTGAGCTTGATCCATTGCTGCTTGAGCACGTTCAGTGGCTAAGGCCACTACGGCCTGTGACTCCAATGGGGCTTGTGGCGAGTTTTCCACCATCCATTGCTCAAGGATGAGCCGCTGCTTCTGCGAGAACTCTTTGGTAATCACTTCGTTCCGCACATCTCGAGGTAACTGCTTCAAGAGGTCGTGGATTTTCCTCAGGAGCTTTGCTTTGCGGGACAGTGTTTGAGGTGCTGCTGGAGCTGCTGGATGCTCAAAATCGCTATCCGGCCTAGGCATCCTGCTGAATTTGGCATTCTGCGGCTTGGGACAGCTGGCCTTTGGCGCCGCAGGGCCACGTTTCCGCGTAGTGTTCTTTTTGTCTCCAGAATTTGTCTGCTCGCGTCCTGGTGCAGCCATGTGTTTTCTAGCAGTGATTCCAGAGTCATACTTCCTGCGCGCCTCGGGGTCGGTTAAGATCTCCAGTGCCTGGTAGACCAAGTGGAAGGCCTCCTTGCTGCCACCTTTGTCTGGATGAACCAGCAGCGCGCGCTTTTTGAAAGCCAGCTTGATCTCATCCACTGTAGCATTGCGATCCACCCTCAGCACGTCATAGTAACTGGACGACATTGCGGCCTCCAGCCTACATGTTTCAACATGGGCGCTTGCTTCGCTTGATACCTGCAGTGAAAGAGTCCTCGCACGCGTATGTGTGTATGTGAATGGTCCTTTTTGGGGGGGTGGTTTTGTCATGGCTTTGAGACAGAGTAAGAACTGAACATAATTTAAATTTAATAAATCACGTATGTTTACTATACGACACCACCCTTCGCCGAACTCAAATGCGAAGGCATTTCAAATCACGGTTGCGTTCTTTCTTGTTTTTTTGCGTCTTGTATGCAGCTGCTTGAAAGGGTGTTGGCAGATTTTCCTCATCTTGTCGCAAACATGCGTTGGCTCCAGAATCGCAAACTAAGCAGTAACATGCAGCAACTAGAAAGCATAAATGGAGAGTTGTGCAACGCCGCTTTATGATCTTACGGTGCGGCATGATCATGCTGAATACAATACAAGTCTAAGGTGACTACTTCACACATGCTCCCTGGGCAGAATGTCCAAAAATCACTTGGATCCCAGCCACCGAAAACACTGCCATACGGCCATACTCAGTAATCAATTAATTAGTTGGGGGCCAGTGCAACAAAAACTTTGCAACATGTTTCATAGTTCCAAGTTCCAACTGCTTTTTCAAGATATCTGAGCATGTCCAAACATGGTGCATAGTTGCCGGAGCCATACGGTTATCCATCTCCCTGTGTGCTTACACTGCTACAAATGCCAAAGTGGATTCTTTTGGTATCTTGAAATAAATATCAAGTGTCTCCAGTCTCCAGAGTAGATTGAGAGTGGATCCATCTGCTTATAAAAACGCCTTTTTGCTTCATACTAATATGTGTTTTTCGCTGGTGAGCCCAGAAAGCTCTTGCCGGTTTGAAGCTTGTTCCGATCACTGCGAAGGGCTCTGAAGCAGCAGAAAACTGCATCCTCCAACTGAGCACATGGAGTTCAAAGGTGAAAGTGCGGTGCCATACTGCTCTTCTCAAGAGGCTGGCCGACGGCTCAGTTTCTCACTCCACCTTTCAGACTTGCTGTCGGCCAAGGGACGGCAAACACACCGCCAATCCATCTCTGACTGTTTGACGGCAGAGCAATGTGTCACGTTTGTCCTCAGGCTCTGCAACTTGGAAATCAAGTCTGAAAATGCATAGAACATCTCCATTGGGGACCCTATATCCATCGCAAATCGTCCATGAGACCGGCAGATTTCATTCGTTTGCGATGAGCTTCTCTCCTGAGGCGCTCTTCTTCCCGCAATCGCTTCTGCTTCTGCATCTCCAGCCGTTTGCGCTCCTCTTGGTCCTTCTTGTGTTCTCTCAAGACTCTCCGATGCTCTTTCTCCAGTGACTGCACCTCTCTTTTCAGCAAGCGCTCCCATTTTGCCAGAAGCACTTTCAAAGTAAACAAATGGCCTGATGGATCTTCGTTGGCCATACTTTTCTTATAAGCACTACCTCGCATCTTTCTGGGTTGATGCTGCTGCTTGTCATACATGGCCATTTGCTTCCGCTCCCTGCCTTCACGGCGCCGGCTGCTTCGCTCTTGCAATCGCTTCGGCCGGTACTCGTTCTTGTCCTGCGCGCCCATATGTTGCCGCTCCCAGCGCTGCAAATGCCGCTGCCGCAAACAGCTATTCGCCTCGTAATGCCCACGGAGCGTCTGCATGAACTTGGTGCTGTCAGCTTGGGCAACGGCCCATGCATCAATCAAGGCGTTTTGATGCCTTTCCCAAGCATCTTGAAGATGAGCTGGGGTATACTGCCAGAGCAGACTTTTTGCCCCTAAATTGAGCGAGTATTGGCGGAATGGTTCCAGATGCCTGCGCATCTTCCCAAGCTGCTCAATGCTGTGCACTCTGGGGCTTCGCACTTTCAAGCGTGGGCCAATGAAGAATCGACAGGCTTGAAAAACACAGAAACGGAGGTCCAGGTCACCAACCTTGATTCCATGCTCTCGCGCACATGAATTCAGGGTGTCCTGCAAGCGGTCCTCAAAAGTGACTGTCGTGTCGGTGTTGTCCTGCAGCTTCTGCTTCACAAAGGTCAAAACCACCAGGTAATCCACGGCGGTTTGGAAATCAGTGCTACGCGTGTAGACATGAAGAGCATCAAAACAAATGTCTGCCCTGTACTGGTCACTGTAAAAAGACCGTACAATAGAGCCTTGGCCCCTTCTCATCTTTTTCTTTGACTCTTTCTTTTTGCTCTTGACCTGGCGCTTTACTGACAGCGGGACCATCATTGTGGACTCGACACCTGTGCCAGGCACCAGAGGAATACTCTGATCGTCTCCTTGATGCAAATCTCGCTTCAAACCAGCGGCTTCATGCTCTGGGGCACCCTCAGTTCTGGCCATGGATAAGGGATAGGCTTTCGGAGCTGTTTGTTGCAAGGGATTTTCCACCATCCATTTCTCCAGGATTAGCCGCTGCTTCTGAGAGAACTGCTTCGTAAGCACGTCATTCCGCATGTCTCGAGGAAGCTGTGTCAATATGTCACGGATCTTTAACAACCACTTGGTTTGCTTCGACTGTGCTGCTTCTGGTTCAGTGCGTGCCCTTGACTTGCTGCTGGATGGTGGAGGTTTCTTTGGCCGTGCTTCCATTGGTGCAGCGGGGTGACAACCTTTCCTACGAGTTTTCTTGCGCCTTATGCCGCTCTGCTCAGAGACAAGTCCTTGGTCATACTGCTTGCGAGCTTCTGGGTCAGCCAAGGTCTCGAGTGCCTTGTAGACCAAGTGGAAGGCCTCCTTGCTACCACCTTTGTCGGGATGAACCTGCAAGGCGCGTCTTTTGAAAGACAACTTGATCTCATCCAGCGTGGCATTGCGATCCACCCTCAGCACATCATAGTAACAGGACGACATTGAGGTAGGCAGCCTACCATGTTTCACATGGGCGCTCGCCTCATTTGGTCTATGGCGATTGTGACACGTGTATGACAGAGTGAGTTGGCTTTGATTAAGCCAGTCTTGTTGTCAGCACCATCCGTCACTAAAGACAACTGCGACGCCAGCTTTGGACCCTATTTGATCACATCCTGTTGATGTCTGTTGACCCCTATGCCAGAGTGGCAGTTGTCCCGTGCTCCTGTTCCAATTTGGTCTTTTTTGAGTTGCAAAAAACAAGCTTGAACCGCATTTGGGATATCAAGCATCACATTCAGGCATCATTCAGGCATATCACATCTTGCTTGCAAAAAAACGCTGGCAACATTGCTGGCAGCCCAATCTGGAATGGAATTGAATGGATCGAATGGAATGCTTTTGGCTTTTGCAATGCCACCAGCAGACTACCAAAATTTACCAAATACAAGGCAACTGCATGCAGCTGCCAATCCAGACCTGGCCAGTGCCCACAGTAAAGCACAATGGTTCTTTTCCTGGCAATCTGAGGGACGAAGTTTCTGAAGGAGGCATCAGCACATTGTGAATGAATGTCAATGAATAATTGGTGTTGTGGATTGGGACCGCCCTTTGAGATAACACATCAAAATCGAATCATCAAAATCAAAACAAATCAAAGTGTGTAAAATCAAGTGTTCAAGTAACAAGGCCCCAGGACATGGGTGACAATTGCCCACCGTTTGAAAACCAGAAAATTGTGGGGAAATGTTTTCCTGTACCTTACCAAACGAGGTCATAGGATCGGCGACACGTTAGCCCGACTCCAATAACGTCCTGAACCAACTGCACCCACCAGTCAAAGTATCAAAATGCGAATAATTGCGGCACAGGAATTATATAGAATGATTGTGGTATGCATTCTCTACTCTACTCTCGCAAGATGCCCGCCCTCACACCAGCATAGGCCACCCAATGATTGCCTTTCCGGCTGTCGAAGACTGTGCCATCCTTGGCCGTTTTGCAGAACAAAAAGCTATGGGACTTGGAACCCACAGCAAGAATTCCGAAAACATTCCTGTTCCGAGGGTTTGTGCAAGCAAATACGACATCCCAGGACATGAACTTGCAGAAAGGGAAGGAATCGAAAGGGCTGCCCCCGCTGTTAAAATGCATGAGCAAAGCAGCGGCCTTTTTCATTCTTTCTCAATCCCCTCTGCTGCTTGATGTTTGAACTGACAGACCGGCCAGGTCGTGGCTTAAGTCTGAACCCCCAAACTCTTCAACCCCATAAACCCTGCCATCATCGCATATCATCATGCACCACCACCTCGGGCTTGATCTGGTGGATCAGCTCGGCAATGCAACCTGGAGGAGGTTGGCACAGGTTGTTATGGGTGCCGGCATCAAGAGTTGATTGAAGATGATTGAAGATTGTAAGAGACCAACAACACCATGGTTTTGGGGATCTCAAACCAATCCTACCCAAGTAGCCTCATTGGATGCGTTGACTTTTGTATTTGAACTGCAAAAACGGCCGAGTAGACTGCCTCTTCCAACAACAGGACGATGCTCAAGACAATTTGATTCTGTTGGGAACCCTTGTTCTGTCGCATACATCTCATTTGATTAACTATAGACCTAATTAGAGATGTTATATGACAGGGAAGGGAAAAGTAATGAAAAAAAACAGGTTGAAGAAAAAGTCGAGCAACTGGTGCATGTGCTCTTCCACGGTCTCGCGAGTCACGAAGCGCCAGACGTGAACCTCTGCACGTTCCTGGCCAACCCGCCGAACACGAGCCAAAGCCTGGCGCTCGTAGGCCACTGCAGAGCTCAGGGTATCGGCATTCATCGGATGGACTAAGATCACGTGATTGGCAGCCGTAAGGTTGGAACCAGAAGCCGCGTGCTCCAGGGACAGCAACAGAACAAAGGCCTCCTGATCATCAAAGTTGGGCACGGGTTCCAAACATTGTATATATATATATATAGGTATCTTTCTTTGTCAGATGTTTGTGGGTGTCTGTTGGCGCTTTCAACCAAAGAGAGGATCCTGCAAGCCATCTAGAGTGTGACATACGGTCTATGATCTTTACATATCTTTACATACTTTTACATAATTGCAAAATACCCCACAATATGTTACAACTTACAACTTTACATATTAATCATATTATTTACCTTCAGATGCCCTTGCAGCCCCTATACCGATTTCTAATGATTTCTACTTCCCCCTGCGCCTCAGAGGTCGTGAACGATTTCATCACTGTGGCCATCTCTCTGCCGGCATTCTTCCCCCGTGGCAATTGAAGGACTGGAAGCCCATGGCCCTGGAGTGCTCGTGCCACCTGCCAAAAGACTTATTGGACTCTTGTTGAAATATAGTTAGATGGTGAAAAAGTGAAAACGGTGATGCATTGGGAGCTGCAGTTTGGCAAAAAAAATGTTTAAGCAGCGACCTTTCAGCCTAAAATTGCTCTTGTATACTCTTGTGCTCATGACGCCTATGGGCGCCAAGATGAAAACTCCAAAAACAAGAGAAGCAAACACCAACCCTCCTCCCATGTCCCATGTCTCACAAGCCTTCCCATCAACCCCACTCTCCAATGAGTGCATTCCAATATATATATATATATAAAAAACATATATATATATAATATATAATTATATATTTATAATTTATAATTTATATTCATTTTATATATAATACTATATAATGATTTAACAATTATATTTTTAAAAACCAACTCTAGAATATTCTATAGTATATTGTTATGTGTGTGTAAAAATCGATCTATCTAAACTATGTTTTTTTAATCTTTTATGAGCATTCTAAGGATGCTCAATTTTTTCCCTATGGTATCTGAGCACAAGGGTAGCATCCCATCCCAGCCGCAACGGCTGGGAACGCCTTGTTCTCGAGCTCCTGCCACTGCACGAAGACGATGGCCTTCGCCTTGGGATCCTCGGTGCGGATCTTCTGCAGGCGCCGAGCCACCGCCAGCAGCTTGGAGCCGTGTGACCGCAGCTCCGCCGGCAGCGGCTCGGCCGCGGAGGTGGCCACTTCCACCTGGCACGGGCTTAGCGGCAGGCACATGGAGGTCCATGGGAACTCCCCGAGGTTAGAGTTTACATTGGTTTGCGGCATTTCAATCCAAAAGAACAAAGAATGGATCTGAGCAGAAAGAAGATGTGAGAAGATTCCATCCTGGTCTGTTCTGTTCTGTTCATTTTGGGCGGGAGGCGTTCATTGGGTTGTTCCTCGGGGTTCCATGGTTTGTTCACACAATCTTGTGGATTGTTTTGTGCCATTGTCATGCGGTCGCTATCCAAAACACAGCTGACCAAGCTCGCCTCAAGTAAAACCGATGACATGGATTTCTTGGGCGCGTGAGCGCGGCAGTATGGGCACTTCGGGTTTGTCTCCAATGCCGAGCGAACGCAATCCCGGTGGAAGATGTGTGAGCACGGCAGCATCACCAAAGCTGCAAGGTCATCCTTTGGCGTCAAGCACACCGAGCATTGCTCATTGCGCAGGCTCTCTATGTCTGAGAGGCTGCGCATTTGCCCGGTATAGAAATCCAGGCTTCGGTGGGCTGTGTCTAGAAGATTTGCTAACACTTGGAAGCCAGCCGACATGGCCACCGGCAAATGCTGAGGATCGCGGCAGGGAATCTGAGCACACACCTGCCTTGGATACCGATGATATTTGAGAAAGGCTTGATGTTCATTGATTTTCCATGGGTTGGCTCTTTAGGCCCGGCTTTGGGATCAAGTTGTTGCAAACCAAAAATATGTTGTAAGATGTTCCAAGTGATTGATATGTTTTCCATCTGTTCGAAAAAATTCGATGCATATGTCGCAAAGGAAAGCAGAAAGGTCTTGGCTTGAAAATGGCCAGGCTTCAATTGCGATAGGAGCCGCTCAGCACGCGGCTCACTGTGCACACACTTGCGAGCCACCGCATGCTGAACCAAATGTCGAAAATTCAAACGCGGGTAGACATGTGCATCTCGAAATGGCTGCTTGAAACGAACCTCAGGCCGAAGGCGGCGTTCTCCGTTTTGGTCGTAGAGGACAATCTGCATCTCGAAGCTTTTCTTCTCTGGATCTTTCTCTTTCCAAACCTGTTCACTGGTCTGGTACACTTCGTGAATGAATTTCTCGGCCTCTGCATGCTGTGCTTTGTGTGCCAAAAGGCCATGCTTGCAGCTTTCCCAAACTGAAAGGTGTGCCGCTCTGCACGCTTCCAGCTCCAGTTGCTGCTGCAGCTGTTCGATGTGTGCACGTTTACGACGTCCCAGAAAACGCACAGCTTCGCCTGCATCCCCCGCGTCCATTTCCAAACAAAAGTGGGCACATCGTTTCAGTAGAGCCTCACGGGTATCAACACTCGCACCCTCATAGGCCAGCTGCTCAACGAACATCTCGTGATCATGGCAAGCTTGTCGATAGATGAGCCGTTCTTGAGCAGTGAACTGCACGAACTCCTCGTGTTCTTGCACTGCGATGGCCTGCAACAGACCAACCCTCACAGCACATCTTCCAAATTGATCTGAATGGAGTTGAGTATCCCGGATCCCAAACCCAAACTGAATTCATAAGCAAGATGTTCAAACAGCTAGCCAACAAAGCACAACCCCGGTTTCCACGCAACACAGTGCAGGGACTGGAGATGACTGGAGAGGACTGCAGGCCCCTTGCAAGGGCTTTGCAGCATTTTGCAACAACCTGCACTACTAAACCAGCTAATAATCAGCGCACTCCCCGGGTGAACCATCAATCAATAGCGGTTTGGGTGACGCAATCAAACTCTACACAGCAACCGGGTTCCTCCACCAACTGGGAGCTGTTTTGCCGCACCACATCTCGGATCATCGCTTGACATTCGCCCTCGGCTCTTCAATGCTCTTGAGGAGAAAAAAAAACTGGCATGCAGGCATGCAGATCATGCAGTAGCTTTGAAGCAATCAACCCTGCCCCCCGATTGAAATCAAGAAAACATACAGGACACAAATTCGGAGCTATTTCAGGCAAAGCTTCGTGTATCTTCTGCTTGTTCTCCTCATCTGCCAGCCATGTTTTGGAATCTTGCTTTCGGGATTTCCTGTGCTTCAACGCTTCACTCATGAAGGGTGCAGTAGCATCTGTGGCATACCACAACAACTCCGCCACTTCCAGGACGGCATCTGTGGTATCCAACGGTGGAGTTCCAGAGAGACCCCAGCGGTACGTGGCCCCCAGAGATTTCATCACTTCTCGCACACGGGTGATCCAGGACTCTGACTCATGGAACTCATCCAGCACCATCCTGCGGGATTTCTGTTTCGGCACAGGTTTTGGTTAACAGGCCGCCATGGCCCCAACATTCCAATCTCCATCTCCTCAAATGGATCGGCAATGTGATCTTAGATCATTCCGGTGCTCGATATGCACTGACATACGAAAATCGAAATAATAGTGATATTATGACGTCTCCCACTCGAACCCAGCCCTGCTCCCCGAACCTAATCCCAAACCACCCTAGCACATGACTTGGCCCCTGAAACCTTTCCCTGTGTAGGCTTCAAACAAAGGATTTGCAAACGACCGCGGCATCCTGTTCCACCACATGGTCTCCAACAAGGTAGGGCTGGTGGCCAAAGCAGCCCGCAGAAAGCTATCCTTCTGATGCCATTTGTCAACGCATTCGTGCAGCATTTTCTGCCGAACACTCATCGGTTTGCCGTCACAAAGCATGGACTGACTCTTTTCGCCATGCCAGCTGCAGACAACCTGACTGACATGCATCATGTGACGCTCTGAACCCAGAATGCCGGTCGAAACCAAGACAACATTGAAAGGCTCAGGCGGAAGCAAATCCTTGAGCCTTAAACGGGCAAAATCCTTGCTGTTCGCAATGGTCAGAATGCGAAAAGGACCATCGCCTCGGAAAGGTTCGATTCGAGGCTTCTTCTCCCTCCTCACGGTGACTTGGACAGTGCATCCTGGGCGGCAATTTTCATCGAGAAAGTGTTGGAAATTCCAAGTGGCGGTTCGCGTGCTTGATGCCCGCCTTTCTCCACCGGAGTCCTGACGGGGTGGCAGGACGCCTAGCATGTGCAGAGTCTGCATCCAAGTTATGGAAACGGCGAGACAAGAAAGAAACATTTGGAAAACCACCATGCTTCCTCTGTAACGAAAAAATACCCTGGCGGAAGCTGAACCAGCAGGCTCTCGATGTTGTCACCCTCTTGCAAACGTTTCTCGGGCGTGAGCCGTGCATTGTGGTGATGCACTTCCTCGCTGAGCTCCGAAAGATCTCGAACATCTACTGTGAACAGCTGGGAGCCAGTGAAAGGGATGGGCGGAAGTGCCTCGGTTCTTGGCTTCAAACAAGTCCCGTCTTCAATGAGCGCAAGTTGCTTGGCAGCTTTCAGGACACAACCATTTCATGCTATTTCCCTCTGGGATAATAGATGACAATAGTATCTTGAATATCTTGAATGACTGGCTGTCAAGCTGCCAAGGTCTCCCTGTCCTTTGCTTTGGACGGCGGCGTCGGGCGAAGCAGCTGCACTTCGTCACCCAGAAATTTGAAGAACTCACCTTCCCACTGCTCCACCAAGTGAGGGGGACACAGGATCAATGTTGCTGGATTCCTGACAGGCGTTGAAATTCTGAAAGGGATGGTGAAATGGATGGTGAAAGATCCCTTCAAACACTCACCTTGATCAATTCACAGAGTCATTCGCAACAATCTGCAATTGAATGATGTTTGAACATGTTTCGAGTATACAATGTTGCATACCGCCCCCCCCGGTCCTAATGTACCCACTTGGCCGCTCATCTGGCACTTGGCCCGGCTTCTCAGATAGCATCCCAATGGTGGTGGCTGTTTTGCCATAGCCCATCTTATCTGCCAACATGCCGCCCTTGAAGCCGTCTCTGCAAGCCTCTCGTGAATACATCCATGCCAGGGATCTCAGCTGCTCTTCTCTAAGAGGATGGACCTTGAAGGCCTTGGGGTTTGGAGCCACTGACCCCGCATTGGCTTCAAGTTGATAGCCACCCTCCTGGCGTAGCTCGTTGCACCGACGGCGCTTGGCGGCTGGAAGGGCAAAGACCTCCGGTTGATCGACCTGCAGATGGTTTTTGAGGTCAAAACATGTCAAAACTTTGGGGCCTCGAGGCATTGAATTTCATACCCAACATATCCCAAACTGCCTGGACAAGACATTCCCGCATCTTTCTTGGTTCCTTCACGAAATTCTGTCAGACCCAACTTGACAACTTCATGCAGGTTCGGAAACGATGATGCCATGTGATGCCAACGTTTGAAAGCACTTTTTAATTCAACTCCATCGCCTGGCTCGAAGCTGCTGCATCCACCACCTCCGCAGGACCATCTGCCAAAGCTGCCACAGGTGCCTCAGGCGGCGCCTCTGCTGCCACATCCTGGACAAAGCAATCCTGCACGTCCTGGTCCTCTTTGGATCTCTTTGGTATCATTTGCAAATCAAATTGTCCATCAGACTGAATCAAACTGGTAGACCCAACTTGGCAACTTCACCCAGGTTCGGAAACTGGGAAGCCAATGTTTGAAGGCTGCGAAAACATGTTCACTGACTATGCCTATGTGACTACATTGCCTGGCTCGAAGCTGCTGCATCTGCCACCTCCGCCGGACCATCTGCCACAGCCGCCACTGCCGCCACAGCCACAGCCGCCACAGGCGTGACAGGTGCCACAGGCGCTGCTATGGGCGCCACAGGCGCTGTGCCCGGGTCGCAGCCGATGAGCTCTTCCAGTTTGCTGGTGCGTTGGAGCAGCGGCCCAGCAGCTGCTGATCCCAAGCAGCAAACCTCCAGGTGCACCACTCGAGCCACCAATGCCCCGGTGGCTGAGGAGCCAATGACCTCTTCAAGTCGTGCCACACGGTCAGGCAAGGTGGCCATAGCTACTGATGTTGCGATGCAAAACAGTGCGAGAAAAGAAAATATTCACCTAAACATGGCAAAGGATGCTTAGCCCACCTTGCCATTGCAATCATCATACTTTTTGACTGCGCCAGTTATTATGCTTGCGGCTCCCTCTTATTTCCATCCATTTCCAGAGTATCTTGTCTTTCTTTTTTCCTGTGTCTTTAATGATCAGTTGTGTCATAACATTTGCAACATCGCTTGTGCGGTCCATCATGTCTGTTAAAGCTGGGAGGAGCAGCAGCGGCACCAGGAATGGCTTGGAAACGTTGTGCTTCCCACAGCATCAGAACAGAACGGGGATCAGATAGAGTCAGCTTAACAACGTCACCCCCTGCAGCAGCAGAAACAAAAGCAGCATGTCTTTTTCGTTCTTGAACCCCTTCTATTGCTAGAAATCCCCTTCTGCTGCCAGATGTTTGGGTTGCGAACCCATGGGCCAAATCTAGAATTAAGGCCAACTATAGGCTATCGGTCCTACAGCTCAAGTCTGAACCCCCAGACTCTTCAACCCCTAAAATCTCATCATCACGCACCACCAGCTCGAGCTTGATCTGGTGGATTTGCTCGGCAATGCAACCTGCAAGCAGCCGTGTTGGCACGTGTCAGCATGGATGCTGACATCATCCTTGCCATTCCCCAAGCAGCCCGAACAAGAAAAATTGTCAAGATTTTGTCAAGATCTGGTCAACAGAGATCTCTTTATGCAGGATCTTCGGGATCCTCAAAGTTTTACAAGGATTTCTTAGGGGAAGCGAGTACTGGAGACCCAAGGGCGTTGGCACGATCATCGCAAGAAGAATCCTGATGCGAACTGCCTGCGACATATAATATATATATAGAGTAACAAACAAAAACTTTCAGAATAAGAATGAATAAACAATTTAAGAATGACAAACATGCAAAATTGTCCCCAGGCAGGGAGGACATTCACCAAGACGATTTCAATGCCAAGGTGATTCCGTGCTGGCAAACGATGTGTGCAGTACACATTGACTCCATGTTTGAACAAAAATTGGTAATCCACATTGAAGAAGAAGTCGAGAAACTGGTGCATGTGCTCTTCCACGGTCTCACGAGTCACGAAGCGCCACACGTGAACCTCTGCACGTTCCTGGCCAACCCGCCGAACACGAGCCAAAGCCTGGCGCTCGTAGGCCACTGCAGAGCTCAGGGTATCGGCATTCATCGGATGGACGAAGATCACGTGATTGGCAGCCGTCAGGTTGGAACCAGAAGCCGCGTGCTCCAGGGACAGCAACAAGACAAAGGCCTCCTTGTCGCACACTTTGCGCAAGGGTTCTAAACAACGTGCCGGGTATATGTTTGGTTTTTGATCTGTGGGTGCCTGTGGGTGCCTGTAAATGCCTGTGGGATCCTGCGGGGCATTCAACCTACACGTGAATTTGCGAGATTGCTACTTTGGGCCAGAAGCCTTCAAACAACCAAGCCATCTATGCAACCTGTCTGGTCTTGGGCCAAGCATTGATCTTGGTCTGCAATTTTTGAAGATGCCTGTGAGCGCTTTCAACCAAAGACCCCCATGGACAAGAGGCATACCGATTTCTCACACGCTCCTCAGAGGTCGTGAATGACTTCATCACTGCGGCCATCTCTCTGCCGGCATTCTTCCCCCGTGGCAATTGAAGGACTGGAAGCCCATGGCCCTGGAGTGCTCGCGCCACCTGCCAAACTCAAACTCAACCGACTGGCATCAAACTAAAACAAAAACGGTTAACGGTTAATGATGGTGCTTGTGGACACCATCCTCATTCTCTAACGATTCTATAAATTCAAAGTATTTCAAATCTATATGGCGCATTCATGCGCATTCTAAGGATGATTAAAGAGGATCAAGTTCTTCCCAAGGGTATCCCAGCAGGTGGCATCCCAGCTCATCCCAACCGCAACGGCTGGGAAGGCCTTGTTCTCGAGCTCCTGCCACTGCACGAAGACGATGGCCTTCGCCTTGGGATCCTCGGCGCGGATCTTCTGCAGGCGCCGAGCCACCGCCAGCAGCTTGGAGCCGTGCGACCGCAGCTCCGCCGGCAGCGGCTCAGCCGCGGAGGTGGCCACTTCCACCTGGCACGGGCTTAGTGGCAGCTCCATGCGGCAAGTCCCCGAGGTCAGAGTTTTTCGAACATTAAAATTCACCTAAAAGATCCGATAAAAAAGAATCTGCAAGGAAACTTCTGACGTCATGCCTTGTCTCTCTCTCTCTCTCTCTTTAATTTTGAATGACTTTTTGGCTGGACCAAGATATGAAATATATCAAAAGAACCCACAAGATTTACAAGATGAATAGGCAAAGGTCCCCACATGTCCCCACACAGTTCAGAGTCCACAGTCTGATTTTATTGGCGGGGCAGCGTTCCCGATTAGATTGTCCTGACTGAGACATAGCTGCAGCTGGCCAAGCTCGCCTCAAGCAAAACCGATGACATGGATTTCTTGGGCGCATGAGCGCGGCAATATGGGCACGTCGGGTTTGTTTCCAGCGCTGAGCGAACGCAATCCCGGTGGAAGATGTGTGAGCACGGCAGCATCACCAAAGCTGCAAGGTCATCCTTAGGCGTCAAGCACACCGAGCATTGCTCATTGCGCAGGCTCTCTATGTCTGAGAGGCTGCGCATTTGCCCGGTATAGAAATCCAGGCTTCGGTGGGCTGTGTCTAGAAGATTTGCTAACACTTGGAAGCCAGCCGACATGGCCACCGGCAAATGCTGAGGATCGCGGCAAGGCATCTGAGCACACACCTGCCTTGGATACCGGTGATATTTGAGAAAGGCTTGATGTTCATTGAGTTTCCATGGGTTGGGTCTTTAGGCCCGGTTTTAGGAGCAAATTCTTTAAAGTCAAAACAAGCGTGAGGCTTTGAGATTCTCTGAATTCCAAGCCATGCTTTTGTTTTTCATTGTTCTTCCATACGTTGCCAAAGAAAGCAGAAAGGTCTCGGCTTGAAAATGGCCAGGCTTCAATTGCGATAGCAGCCGCTCAGCATGCGGCTCACGGTGCACACACTTGCGAGCCACCGCATGCTGAACCACATGTCGAAAATTCAAACGCGGGTAGACATGTGCATCTCGAAATGGCTGCTTGAAACGAACCTCAGGCCGAAGGCGGCGTTCTCCGTTTTGGTCGTAGAGGTCAATCTGCATCTCGAAGCATTTCTTCTCTGGATCTTTCTCTTTCCAAACCTGTTCACTGGTCCGGTACACTTCGTGAATGAATTTCTCAGCCTCTGCATGTTGCGCTTTGTCTGCCAAAAGGCCGTGCTTGGCGGTTTCCCAAACGGATAGGTGCGCTGCCCTCGACGCTTCCAGCTCCAGTTGCTGTTGCAGCTGTTCGATGTGTGCACGTTTACGACGTCCCAGAAAAAGCACAGCTTCGCCTGCATCCCCTGCGTCCGTCTCCAGGCAAAAGTGGGCACATCGTTTCAGCAGAGCCTCACGGGTCTTGACACTTGCACCCTCATAGGCCAGCTGCTCATCGAACATGTCGTGATCGTGGCAAGCTTGTTGATAGATGAGCCGCTCTTGCGCAGTGAACTGCACAAACTCCTCATGCTCTTGCACGCGGATGGCCTGCAACAGAGCAACCCGCCGGCCTGTCCCAAACCAATATTGATTTTACGGCCAACATGTTCAAACAGCCGGCACACCAAGGACGGCCCCGGCTGCCACGCAACATGCTACATGGACTGGATGATACTGGATGCAAGCCCTGAGGATTTTGAAACAACTCGCGCTATATACTAATTTACACGAGCCAGTTGGCAATCAGCACAGTTCCAGGGAGCACCATCAATCAACAGCGGTTTGGGAACATGTTTGGTGGCGCAACCACTCAACTCTACACAGCAACCGGTTCCTCAACCAACTGGGAGCTGTTTTGCCGCACCACGTCACGGATCATCGCTTGACATTCGTCCTCAGCTCTTCGATGTTCTTCAGGAGGAAGGGGAAAACAGCTAGCATTCAGAAGCTACGAACCCGGTCCCCGTTCGAAATCAAGAATACGCACGTGAAACAGGAACTATTTCAGCAAAGCTTCGCGTACCTTCCGCTTGTTCTCTGTTTTTGCCAGCCAAGTCTTTGCCGATTGTTTCTGGGATTTCCTATGCTTCAACGCTTCACTCATGAAGGGCGCGGTCGCATCTGTGGCATACCACAACAACTCGGCCACTTCCAGGACTGCATCTGTGGTATCCAACGGTGGAGTTCCCGAGAGACCCCAGCGGTGCGTGGCTCCCAGGGATTTCATCACGTCCCGAACCCGGTTGGCCCAGGACTCCGACTCATGGAACTCATCCAGCACCATCCTGCAAGCTGGATTTTCAGCTGCATGGGCGCATGCATTGTAATTCATGAAATGGCGGTGAAATGAAATATGCATCCCCTGATAGCACACGCACGTTTATTAACAATGTTCAACCCTCATGAGGCGAGGCATACGGCATACGCATTTAGAGCCTCCAAAGAGATTGAATGTTTGCAACGACACGAGGTCACCATGCTAGTTTTTAGATCACTGCACATGAATGGAGTGATTATGAATGCTGTCCACACAACAGCAGCGTGTGAAGCATTGTGCTCCAGTTTGCTGTGAGCTGTGCGGGGGAGACAAATTCAACTCTTCCCCGTGGGAGTTCCCCCGCTTCACTGCAAGTTCCCTACACATAGCTCTGCACATGCTTGCGTGTAATTAAGCGTGCTTTTATTTGGGGGGATTGGTTGTGAACAGTTGCCGCTCAGTCATGAGAAGGATCCATGGCAACGCCCCTGCAGCTGAGGACGGTACCTGAGTATGAAACCACAAAAACGATGTTCG
Source organism: Cladocopium goreaui (assembly GCA_947184155.2). Taxonomy (NCBI): domain Eukaryota; class Dinophyceae; order Suessiales; family Symbiodiniaceae; genus Cladocopium; species Cladocopium goreaui. The sequence continues at coordinate 294,320 of CAMXCT020006527.1, forward strand.
ATGATAAGCACCGCAACTGATGAGCAGTGTTACAACGAACTGCATGCAATGACGAGCTTATATTATATTATATTACTGATGCCTGATACGTGGTATAGACTCTTATATGCGTGGGCCACTGGGATCGCTCGGTATATATCTTTAATATTCTTTAATTGTATCTCTTTAGTACATGCTTTCCCTGTGCAGTTTTGGACTTCAAACAATGTGATTTGAAAACAACACCCCGGCATATCCCGGCATCCTGTTCCACCACATCGTCTCCAACAAGGCAGGGCTCGACCGCAGAGCAGCCGCCAGAAAGCCATCCTTCTGATGCCATTTGTCAATGCATTCACGGAGCATTTTCTGTCGAGCACCCATGGATTTTCCAAGACAAAGCTGCCCCTCTTCACGAAGCCAATTGTTCAAGGTCTCGGTGAGACGTTCATGGTGATAGTTTGCGCCAAGGATGCTGGTCGAAACCAGGACAACGTTGAAGGGCTCAGGCAAGAGCAAATCTTTGAGCTTCAAGCGCCCGAAATCGGTGTTGTTCGCAATGGTCAGAATACGAAAAGACCCCTCACCTCGGAAACGCTTGATGCGAGGCTTCGTCTCTCTCACCACGATGACTTCCACAGTGCATCCTTGCCGGCATTTCTGATCAAGAAAGTGTTGGAAATCGTAAGCTTTATCAGCGAAAGCCGTTCTCGATGTAGTCCTGATTCCACAAAGCTCCTGGTAGAGTACTGAGTACTGCAACACATCCCACAGGTATTGAAAATGCCTTTATGAACAAGTGCCTTTATGAACAAGGGTAACTTGAATGAAAAAGAAATCTTGCGAAAAAATGCTACCACGACCACCACCACCATCCACCACCCAATCTCCGTCACGAAGACTTGCCCTGGCGGAAGCTCAACTTTCAGAGATTCGATGTAGTCACCCTCTTGCAATTGCTTCTCCGGTGTGAGCCTGAGCCCAGCATTGTGACGACGCATTTCCTGGCTGAGCCCCGAAACCGCTTGACCATGCACGGTGAACAGCTGGGAGCCCGTAAAACGGATGGGCGGAAGTACCTCAGTGTTCGGCTCAGACAAAAGTGTTGTTTTTTCGGTTGTCTAGAGAGCGACAGTGAGTTGGAAGAGCGTGTGAATTTCCATGAGTTTCCCTTTGAACCATAATGACTCGCAATAATGACTTGCATGAAAGGTTGTCAAGCTGCCAACCGCTTCTTCTGTTTTGCCGGCAGTAAAAACGGGCGAAACAGCTGCACCTCGTCACCCAGAAACTTGAAGAATTCGTCTTCCCACTGCTCGACCAAGTGAGGGGGACACAGGATCAATGTTGCTGGATTCCTGACACGCGTTGAAATTCTGAAAGGGATGGTGAAATGGATGGTGAAAGATCCCTTCAAACACTCATCTTGATCAATTCACAGAATCATTCGCAACAATCTGCAATTGAATGATGTTTGAACATGTTTCGAGTATACAATATACAAGGTTGCATACCGCCCCCCCTGTCCTAATGTACCCACTTGGCCGCTCATCTGGCACTTGGCCCGGCTTCTCAGATAGCATCCCAATGGTGGTGGCTGTTTTGCCATAGCCCATCTTATCTGCCAACATGCCGCCCTTGAAGCCGTCTCTGCAAGCCTCTCGTGAATACATCCATGCCAGGGATCTCAGCTGCTCTTCTCTGAGAGGATGGACCTTGAAGGCCTTGGGGTTTGGAGCCACTGACCCCGCATTGGCTTCAAGTTGATAGCCACCCTCCTGGCGTAGCTCGTTGCACCGGCGGCGTTTGGCGGCTGGAAGGGCAAAGACCTCGGGTTGATCCACCTGCACATGGTTTTCTAAACACACCCCAAGCTCTTGGACAAAACAGTCCTGTACATCCTGCTTGGTTCCGCTTCCCAAAGATATCTGTTGCACCCAATTTGACAACTTTGCAAGTTTGAAAAGTGTTAGCCAATTTTCGAAGGCTGCAAGAACATGCTATATAAACAAATCTGAACAATTACAAGCGCCCAAGGATGCGACTCCGTGGCCTGTGTTGAAGCTGCCGCATCAGCCACCTCATCAGCCTCCGGTGCAGGCGCTGCATCCACCGCAACGGCAGCCCCGTCCCCTGCGGTGCAGCCGGTGGCCTCTTCCAACTTGTCGAGGCGCTGCGGCAACGGCCCGGCAGCCGCGGATCCCAAGCAGCAAACCTCCAGGTGCTGCACTCGAGTCACCAATGCCCCAGTGGCGACCGAGCCCAGGACAACCTCTTCGAGTTTAACCACTCGTTTAGGCAATGTGGCCATGGCTACACAGGCTGGATGCACAACAGTGCCGATAAATCTAATAAAGTTACCGAATAAAATATAGTTAGCAAAGGATGCACATTCCACATTGCGACTGCAATTGTGGTAGTTGCAACTCCCTATTTCTAGAATTCTTTGGTAATTACTGGTAAGTCTGGTCTTCCATTTGTATCCATTTGTATTATCTTGGGTGATCAGTTGTGCCATGACATCACAAATTCGCACGTGGAGTCCGTCATGCCTGTCAAAGCTGAGAGGAAGAGCGGCAGCCGCACGAGAACGGCTTAGAAACATGTCTTCCGACAGCCAAAAAAAAGAACGGATATCCGAAAGAGTCAATTTCGCTCGGGCATGTGACAACAACGTACAGCTTCACCTGTGCAGAAGCAGAAGCGAAAGGAGCAGCTCTTTTTCGTTCTTGAACCCCTTCTGCTGCTAGAAATCCCCTTCTGCAGCTACATGTTTGGGTTGGAAGCCCATGGATCAAATCCAGAAGACCAACTATAGGTCCTACAGCTCAAGTCTGCACCCCCAGACTCCTGACTCTTCAACTCGTAAGAATCCTAGAACCCCATCATCACGCACCACCAGCTCGAGCTTGATCTGGTGGATTCGCTCGGCAATGCAACCTGCAAGCAGCCGTGCTGGCACGTGTCAGCATGGATGCTAGCATCATCCTTGCCCTTCCCCAAGCCGCCCTCACAATAAAATTGGTCAAGATTATGTCAAGATCAACCAGAAAATCTCTTCATTTCAGGATTTTCCGGGTCCCCAAGTGACCCAAGTGTTGCAGAGATTTCTTGAGGGAAATGGGTACTGGAGACCCAAGGGTGTTGGCACCACCAATATATGACCATGGCAAGAAGAATCCTGATGCGAACTGCCTGCAACATGTTAATAAACAAACACATACAAAAACTTTCAGAATAAGAATAAACAAGTTTCAAGCATGCGAAATTGTCTCCAAACTACCACAGAGGACATTCACCAAAACGATTTCAATGCCAAGATGATTCCGTGCTGGCAAGCGAATGTTTACAGTACAAACTGACTCCATACTGACTCCATGTATAAACAAAAAACTGGAATCCACATCGATGTGTGCACATTGATTCCATGATATTCATTGACATTCCAGGTATAAGCGACATATTGGGAATGCACTTCGATGGAAAGGTCGAGAGACTGGTGCATGTGCTCTTCCACGGTCTCGCGAGTCACGAAGCGCCAGACGTGAACCTCTGCACGTTCCTGGCCAACCCGCCGAACACGAGCCAAAGCCTGGCGCTCGTAGGCCACTGCAGAGCTCAAGGTATCGGCATTCATCGGATGGACGAAGATCACATGATTGGCAGCCGTCAGGTTGGAACCAGAAGCCGCGTGCTCCAGGGACAGCAACAGAACAAAGGCCTCCTGATCATCAATGTTGGGCACGAGGTCGCAGGGGTTCAAAAAAAAAAAGCAAGTGGTGCCCTACACACCTCACAGGAAGACCCTTTTGCTAGGCAAGGTCCCCAGAGAGGGGGTGCTACTTTCACTCAAACAATGATAGACTGATAGACTTTCAAAAGACAGGCCATGCCAGCCTATGCCAAATCTATTGGAAAACACTTTTTTTGGACCTCGTTACATTTCTTTTGGACCTGGACACTTTTATTGGACCTTACTACAATTCTTTTGGAGATGGCTACCCTTCTTTTGGACCTGCACACCCTCCTGCTGGACCTCACCCTTTCCTCCTGCTCGGCCTGGGCCATACCCCCTTTCGGTAGATTCTCCAGTTTCTGTCCGGGTGCGTCTGCATCGCAATTCTTCAGACAGTAGGGCGCTAGAGCTGCACTAGCATGCAACTGGGCAGGAAGTGCCATGTAGTGTTGTCCTCACAGTTTGACCCGACTTGGACACTCATCCTGGGTCACTGGTGAGTTCGTTGCTGCTTGCGAGGGGTATAACCAGTCTGGGGGCCTTGAACTCCAACCTGTGTGACAGGAATGACAGCTCATCAAACTTCTTTGCCATGATGGTCTTCGTTGCCTGTCCATGATGGTCTTCGTTGCCTGCAGCCGATGTGGGTTCAATGTCTAGGCTTCACCCGTCATCTCTCAGCAACTTATTGCGCTCATCTTGTTTTAATATCTAACTTTCTCTTCCCCCAATGTGCCTTTCAACTTCCTGCATCCATTTGGTTTCATATGTCGGTTTCCCCCCGTTGGCCTCTCCACAACTTCTTGCCTTTATGCTGTTTCAATATCCAAATTTCTCCTGCGCCCCTGTGCCTCTCAGCAACTTCCTGCATCCATTTGGTTACAATATCTTGGCTTCCCCTGTCTCTCAACAACTTCTAGCGCTCATCTGGTTTTAATATCTAACTTCCCCCTGTGCCTCTCATCAAACTTCGTAAACTTCTTGCATTCATTGAGTTTCAATATCTAATCCCCCGTCGCCTCCCCATGACTTCTTCCGTTCATTTTTGTTTTAATCTCTAAGTTTCCTCCCCGGTGCCCCTCAACAACTTCCTGCGCTGCATTCATGTTGCGTCAATATTCCCGGTGCCCCTGAGCAACTTCCTGCATTCATTTGGTTTTATATCTGGTTCCACCGTGGCCTCCTAAAGTCCCCCCCACCTGTGCCCCCCACCCTATGGAGGCAAGGTCCACGAAGCAGGTGCACGGGTCCAAAAAACAGAGACCGAGCTCAGAAACAATTAATTTGGCTGTCGAAAAAAAAAACCGTGGGTCCAGAACAAATACATGCAGGTCCACAAAAAATATTCCCACAGGGTCCGGAAAACACACAGGCAAGTCCCCCACATTTTTTGTGACCCTAGGTCCAAAAAAAATTGTGGTTAGGTCCAAAAAACATGTACAGGTCCAAAAAAAGGTGCCCAGGTCCAAAAAACATGCATCCCAAGTCTATTGCAGCCCCTGAGAGGACGACACGTCGTGCCCTTTCAACCCTGTATGGACTCGAGGACTAAAGGATCTACTGTAAAGGCTACAAGTCATGGATTTCTACTTTCACACGCTCCTCAGAGGTCGTGAACGACTTCATCACTGCGGCCATCTCTCGTCCAGCATTCTTTGCACGTGGCAATTGAAGGACTGGAAGACCATGGCCCTGGAGTGCTTGGGCCACCTGGACTCAAACTCAGCCGACTCATCTGACTCTGAATCACACATCAGGCTTGGCAGTTGGACACTGATGATTGAACACCATCGTTATAAAATGTTGTCCATGTCAGCGCCGGGTGTGTCCGAACCAACACCTTGATGAAGTGTCTCGAATTTTCTCGCCAATTTTTGCATATTTTTGCAACAAAACGATTATTTTCTTCATGAAATGCCAACCCCAAGTGCTACCCATCCCAGCCGCAACGGCTGGGAAGGCCTTGTTCTCGAGCTCCTGCCGCTGCACGAAGACGATGGCCTTCGCCTTGGCATCCTCGGCGCGGATCTTCTGCAGGCGCCGAGCCACCGCCAGCAGCTTGGAGCCGTGCGACCGCAGTTCCGCCGGCAGTGGCTCAGCCGCGGAGGTTGCCACTTCCACCTGGCACGGGCTTAGCGGCAGCTCCATGCGGCAAGTCCCCGAGGTCAGAGTTTTTTGAACAGTAAAATTCACCCAAAAGATCCTGTGTAAAAGAATCTGCAAGGAAACTTCTGAAGTCATGTCCTCTCTCTCTCTCTTCAATTTTTGAATGACTTTCTGGCTGGACCAAGATGTATATCAAAAGAACCCACAAGATTTACAAGATGAATAGGCAAAGGTCCCCACATGTCCCCACACAGTCCAGTCCACAGTCTGATTTTATTGGTGGGGCAGCGTTCCCGATTAGATCGTCCTGATTGAGACATAGCTGCAGCTGACTAAGCTCGCCTCAAGCAAAACCGAGGACATAGATTTTTTGGGCGCGTGGGCACGGCAATATGGGCACTTCGGGTTTGTCTCCAATGCCGAGCGAACGCAATCCCGATGGAAGATGTGCGAGCACGGCAGCATCACCAAAGCTGCAAGGTCATCCTTGGGCGTCAAGCACACCGAGCATTGCTCATTGCGAAGAGTCTCCATATCCGATAAGCCACGCATTTGTCCAGTATAGAAATCCATGCTTCGATGGGCTGTGTCCAAAGAAACTGCTAAGACTTGGAGGCCAACAGACATGACCACCGGCAAATGCTGAGGATCGCGGCAACAAATCTGAGAACACACCTGCCTCAGAGACAACGGAGATCCCGGGGAGCAGTCGTAAATCAAATGTCACAATGATTTGCAAGCAAAGGGCATCCATCTTTGAAGGACCAGTCTAGAAGCTTATATAGTTATTGATCTTGATTTGCCCGGATATTTGCCCGGATTTGGCTTGAAAGTCTGGAATTGTTCCACCTATCAATCAAGGCCGCTTAAAGTCCAAGCTTCAGTTCTGATAGGATCTGATCAGCACGCGGCACACATCTGCGAGCCACGGCATGCTGAACCACATGTCGAAAATTCAAACGCGGGTAGACCTGGTCATCTCGAAGAGGCTGCTTGAAGCGCACTTCCGGACGGATGCGGAGGAAGCCGTCCTTGTCGTAGAGTTCGATCTGCATCTCGAAGCTTTTCTTCTCTGGATCTTTCTCTTTCCAAACCTGTTCACTGGTCCTGTACACTTCGTGAATGAATTTCTCGGCCTCTGCATGCTGTGCTTTGTGTGCCAAGAGGCTATGCTTGGCACTTTCCCAAATGGAGAGGTGTGCCGCTCTGGACGCTTCCAGCTTCAGTTGTTGACGCAGGTGTTCGATGTGCGCACGCTTGTCACGTCCAAGGAACCGAACGGCTTCACCAGCATCCTCAGCATCCATGTCCAGGCAAAAGTGAGCACATCTCTTCAGCAAAGCCTCCCGGGTGCTGACATTGGCACCCTCATAGGCCAGCTGCTCGTCAAACATGTCGTGATCGTGGCAAGCTTGTCGATAGATGAATCGCTCTTCAACACTGAACTGCACGAACTCCTCGTGCTCTTGCACTGTGATGGCCTGGAATGGAGCATGGACACATAACAAATGTGACAAGGGGGTTGCGAAAAACCGGATATGTTGAAGCGGCTGGTATTAAAGGGGATTCCTTGAAATATGCTGAAATCAATTGACAACATACTGACATACTGCAAACCTTAGCGACATCATTATACCTGGAGTGCAGGAAGTCAAGAGTTGTAGTTTGGCTATGGCGGCTATGGAATGTTTTGGAACAGTTGCAACCACATAACCACACGCGTACAATCCCTCCTCCACCAGCTGGGAGCTGTTTTGCCGCACCACGTCGCGGATCATTGCTTGACATTCGTCCTGGGCCGAAGGGGGAAAAAATATGCATTCTACCACTGCATATGACTGTATAGGAGAGGGGGAAAAACACCCACTTCAAAGAAATCAGAAAATACCGTACAATACTAAGTACACAAAAGATCACAAAACGGAAATGATTTGGGGCACAGCTGCATGCAGCTTCTTCTTGTTCTCCTCATCTGCCAGCCAAATCTTTGCCTCCTGTTTCTGGGATTTCCTATGCTTCAATGCTTCACTCATGAAGGGCGCGGTCGCATCTGTGGCATACCACAACAGCTCGGCCACTTCCAGGACTGCATCTGTGGTATCCAACGGTGGAGTTCCCGAGAGACCCCAGCGGTGCGTGGCTCCCAGGGATTTCATCACGTCGCGAACCCGGGTGACCCAGGACTCCGACTCATGGAACTCATCTAGCACAATCCTGCCGCATCAACTGGTAGATCTGGTAGGTACACATTGGTACACTCAGTATCTGAATGGACTGGATTCACAAAGGCATCAAGAATGAAAAATTACATATTATATGATATTGTGCTCAACTGTGATGATGGCAACGTTGGAGACGCTGAGAATATGAGAACTGTGATGAACGTTTCTTGGCACTCGCGAGCCAACCAGTAGAAGTCATTGATGGCAGTGATAACCCTGCTGTCCAAGTTTGGAATAGATCAACGCACGTGATTGAGTACATGAAAACTGCGTCCTGTTCCACCACATTGTCTCCAACAACGCAGGGCTCGATCGCAAAGCAGCCTTCAAAAAGCAATCCTTCTGATGCCATTTGTCAACGCATTCGTGTAGCCTTTTCTGTCGGACACTCATTAATCTGCCCGAGACATTGCCGTATTCTTCACGAAGCCAATGGTTGAGTGTGTCTCTGAGACGATCCATGTGTTGTTGGCAGCCGAGGATGCCAGTGGACACCAGGACTACATTGAAGGACAGCAAATCTCCTAGCTTCAAACGTACCCAGTCACTGTTGGTGGCCATGGTCAGAATGCGAAAAGGACCCTCACCTCGAGAAGGCTCCATACGAAGGGTTTTCTCCCTCTCTACAACAATGTGCAAGGTGCATCCCGCTCGACTGTTCTCATCAAGAAAACCTTGCACATCAATTCGGTGGTGTCTGCTGTTGAAAGACACCGTTTGTGACAACTCTTCTCGGCCGAAAGGATCCTAGCTGGTGGTGAAAAACGTCCAACACTTGAAACATCTCGAAAGATGTAGCTGAATCAGTTGCACAAGCAGGGGCGTGTGTATATTTATGAAATGAAACACAACCGAACAGATTTAAAAAAACAAAAAACGCAAAACAAAACAATAGTCCAACCATACCCAATTGTAGCCAGGCTCTCTCACAAAATACTCCCCTTCCGCTAGTTTTATGGTCATGCTGTAGACGTAGTCGCCCACTTGCAAACGTTTCTCCTCTTTGACCTTGGCTTGTTGACGATGCATACTTGCTTTGAGCTCGGAAATCGCCCGGCCAGCTACGCTGAAGGGCCAGGAGCCGTTGAACTGGATCGGCTGAATTGCCTTGGTCTCAGCACAAGCCGACTTAGTGAGTGATGCTTTTCCAACTTCGAGGCAGTGAATCTACATCAAGCTGCCCAGTGAGAAATGATTGTAAGAGAAATGTATAGTATAGGAAGTGATGAACTATGATGAACTATGATGAACTATGGGGAACCTGGGAAGTTGATGTAAGTTGAGGACTGCTGAGGTCTTGGGTCCGAAGAATCTGTCTGCTCTTTGGTTCCCAGACCGTCAGTCGATTGTCAAGTTGCCACACGCTTCCTGTCCTTTACTGTGGAAGCCGGAGTGGGGCGAACCAGCTGCACCTCGTCACCCAGAAACTTGAAGAATTCGTCTTCCCACTGCTCGACCAAGTGAGGGGGACACAAGATCAATGTTGCTGGATTCCTGACATGGGTTGAAACGGATGGTGAAAGATCCCTTTGAACACTCAATTAAAAAATTCATGGAGTCACTTGCAACCATTCCATCTGAATGATGCTTGGAAATGTTTCGAATATACAATATATACAATGTTGCATACCGCCCCCCCTGTCCTAATGTACCCACTTGGCCGCTCATCTGGCACTTGGCCCGGCTTCTCAGATAGCATCCCAATGGTGGTGGCTGTTTTGCCATAGCCCATCTTATCTGCCAACATGCCGCCCTTGAAGCCGTCTCTGCAAGCCTCTCGTGAATACATCCATGCCAATGATCTCAGCTGCTCTTCTCTGAGAGGATGGACCTTGAAGGCCTTGGGGTTTGGAGCCACTGACCCCGCATTGGCTTCAAGTTGATAGCCACCCTCCTGGCGTAGCTCCTTGCACCGACGGCGCTTGGCGGCTGGAAGGGCAAAGACCTCGGGTTGATCCACCTGCACATGGTTTTCAAGGTCAAAACATGTCAAAACGTTGGAGCCTCGATGCCTTATAGGCCTTGAATTTCATACCCAACGTAACCCAAACTCCTTGGACAAGACGTTCCTGCACATCCTCTTAGTTCCTATTTTTTTTAAAAAAAAAACTTATCAGACCCGACTTGACAACTTTATGACAATAGGCTGATGACTTCATGCAGTTTCGACAAGCGTTGGATTTGTGTTCCTGGCTTGAAATGAATGCCAGTAGCGAAGCAGCTGCACCTCACCTGGTTCGAAGCTGCTGCATCCGCCACCTCCGGTGCTGCAGGCGCCCCATCTTTCACCGGTGCAGGCGCCGCCTCCACCGCAACGGCAGCCCCGTCCCCTGCGGTGCAGCCAGCGGCCTCTTCCAACTTGTCGAGGCGCTGCGGCAACGGCCCGGCAGCCGTGGATCCCAAGCAGCAAACCTCCAAGTGCTGCACTCGAGTCATCAACGACCCGGTGGTGGAAGAACCCACTGCCGCTTCGAGTTTTACAACGCGCTCAGGCAAGGTGGCCATGGCTAGTGATGTTAAGATGAAGAAATGACCGAACAAACATTGGCCAGGGATGCCTGCCGTGGGTATTCCACTTTTTTTGCAATCTATCTTGGTTCCAAGTCCTTCTTCTAGATATCTGGTGACGTCATGTGACCGCTGCCACACCAATAGGGTCTCTCATGTCCGTGTGCAGCACTCAGATTGCTGAATGATTATTCTGCCATCTGCTCTTGCATTATTTTGAACTTGAACTCAAACAAATCGGCAATGCCATGCAGTGCCCTTGGAGGGTGTTCCAACCTTCACCAAACGTCTCCTTTCAAAAGCTGCACTTGCTTCCACTCAGAACTGGCACATGCGATCTGTGAATCGGTTGAAGAGAAGTCTGCACGGTGCAGGAAGGCGGTGACAGAGTCACTGAGTCTCTCACTTCAAGCCTGCCCTCGTAGGTCACATAGATCTGTGAGCCACAGGGTGCCACCGTTTGCAAATAAGTGTCATGGAAGAGGGAGGTGATTGGGAAGAAATAGGAATGAAAAACTGGAGGGTGTTCTGAATAAAGTGATCTTTGCAAGGTGCATTGCCAGCTTCCAATTGGGAAGGCCCTTTGACAGAACATCAACTTCTACAAGGAAGCTACCTCTGTAGGAACAACCATGGGTCGTCATATGTATATATATATGTGTGTATATATATATATATATATGGCTCTTCATATAGGTTACATCTTTCAGCTTCCAACTGGAACCACCTCATCGCCAGCTTTCACTTCTCGAGTCGCGGCACTCACTGCCACAGCTCCTCAGTCAGCAGATTTCCTAAATATGGTGGCCGTCTGTCCAACAACCATCAATTCAGCCACAGCAAAATTCCAGTAGCATGTCCAGCACTCTCCAGCATATAGGAATACTACATCTTATATTTTACTATATTTTACTATATCTTACTATATTTTACTATATTTTATATCTAGCGGAACTTTCAGTATATGGGAGTGTCTCCAAATGTGAAACTCCAGAATCCCATGGGTTTCTCATCCGTAGTCCCCTGTGGTCCCAAAAAAAAATCTCAGGCCTAGGCCCAACGCGCTCTTGTTGCGACGTGTTCCATGGGCCAAGCCGGAGCCCTGACCATGGGCCATGGGAGATGCTGCTCACAAGAGATGGACCTTTTGTGGCTATGAATAACCCTCCAACAAAATAGACAAGTAAAATCCTACTAGTAATTAATATATATATATATATCAATGTATGTATATATATATGTATATATGTATGTATGTATGTATGTATGTATGTATGTATGTATGTATGTATGTATGTATGTATGTATGTATGTATGTATGTCTATGTATCTATGTATCTATGTATCTATGTATCTATGTATCTATGTATCTATGTATCTATGTATCTATGTATCTATGTATCTATGTATCTATGTATCTATGTATCTATGTATCTATGTATTTATGTATCTATGTATCTATGGATCTATATATATATGTATTATGTGTATGTATGCATGTATGAATATATGAATGTATGAATGTATGAATGTATGAATGTATGAATGTATGAATGAATGTATGTATGTATGCATGCATGTATGTATGTATGTGACTGTATGTGCATTATGTATATATATAATATATGTGTGTGTTTGTGTATTCTAAATAATGGCAAATGACTGTTCCATCTTTTTGGGAGTTACTATGAGGCAAACTGCGAAGCGATGACAATAATTCACGATGGAGATGAGGAGGCGGATGACGATGACAATGATATGATGGCCATGTCAATCACTGTCACTCTGAATCTGGGGCCATACACGCCAACTTAGTGCAAGTTTCGATCAAGACTCACGCATGAGGTGGCGGCTAGGACTACAAGGGATGGTTTAGTGTCTATGCTTGTTGACTTTAGATGACTTTAGATGTCTTTAGTATGTATCCAAAACAGTCACTGAGATCTGGGCGACCATTGCAATAGCCATGGTGGCGTAGCCCCAGCGTGGCTGTTTTGACCTTGGAGCACCCCCAGTGTGGCCCCGGTGGCCCCGGTGGGGCCCAGTGCCACGTCTGGGGCTAGGGCCGTCTCCCTGCGAAGGGAACAACTCGAGCCCGGGGTCGCACCTCATCAGCCACCGGCCATCTGTTGCACATGGAAATAGTGACATTAGATGCATTAGAACTGAGTGATACTGAGTGCATGGTTTGATATAGTTAGTATGGGTTGTATCTCGAAGAAGCCAAGCATTTGGAACCCCAGGAATCTGATTTATAATGATTTATAAGTTTATGATATTGATTTAACTTGCCCAATTGGAGTCTTTTGGCACACTTGGTGAATTTGCTGGCGAACACATGGCAATGGATTGATGTCAACGGACACCGAACCGCTCCCAAGTCCCCCACGCAGGGCTCAGCCAAAACGTGTCGCGCCAGCAGCGATGCACGTGCTGCACCAACCAGCTCCGCCTCAGCATTCACCGAAGATCCAGGAAAGATGAAGATCGTTGAATTGTGTTGAATCATGTTGAATCATGTTGAATCATGTTGAATCGTTGATCACGATTTTGAACATGTTTGGTTGAGTTGATTTAGAGATTGGCGTAGGCATCACAGAAGTCCTTCTGGGCCATCTGGGGTCCAGCAAGGCAACTGAGGATGCATCCATTCGAGGAGGCACTGAATCTGTGTCACGACAAAGGTTGCTGCAGTGCTCGTGAACTCCAAACTCTACTGTTACCTTCTGGCCATTTCTGGGCAATTCGGGATGTGCCATTTTGCAACCCAGCTTCATCTTGAGAATGTCTGGTGTGATCTTTCACTTGATGATCATGACTTGAGCCAAAGCTGGAGACACGGAAGTCTGCAGAGCTTCAGAGGGGCCCTGAGCCCTAGAGAAACTCAGCTGCGAAGTGAGTTTGACGATATTTCAAGCGCACCACACTGGAAAGCAAGTGGATTCTAGCTGCCACTGCCACCCACTGTGAATATACTATGATATATTTGGATCTTATGTGTACACATATTGTATACTGTCCTTGTCTTGCCTTGTCCATTAGGAATATGATGACTTCAGTTTCTCATTACAGCAATGCTACCAGAGCTTTGCCGCGTTTTCTTTGCCGTGCATCCAAGTGATGACATGCGCCTTGGGTGCGTGTCGTCGCCCAGGTGAATTCGCCAAAAAACAGCGCGGCTTTGACCAGCGGCTTGCTGTGCCTTGCACGTCCAACGATATGTTGCTTTTTATCCAGCTGAATCATGATAAAAGATGATAAAAAGAAATTTGTAAATGATCTTTTTTTTGGAACAATTTTGAACATATTGTCCTTGAGGAGGTTATGTTCTATAATCTATAGCTGTATGCGTAAATATAGGCAGTAAGTTCATTTAAGTTCAGTATGTTGAAGTCATACTTTGTCATCGTCATAGTGGCAAATCGCAGCATTGGTTTTCGTCTCAGCCCTGTCTGCCAACTCTCGAGGAGCTTCTGCCTGCGGGGCAAACTGGGTCATGTGCTTTAACACTGGAAAGTCAAATCTGAATATTTCCTCTGTAACGTTTAAATTTGCTAGATATTCATGGGAAATGTCCAATGCCAATTGCCCTGCTTTTAGTGAACCATACGGAGTGGTCATCGAAAAATCATCGTATCTAGTGGGGCACAAATTCTCTTTCCACCCGATTCCACCTGCCCTGAGGTGGACTCCGGACCCGACAGCCCAGCATTTCGCCCTTTTCGATCCGCACGCAGCGTGTTCGATTCAGGCGATTCAGGATCCACAAGCGCTGCACTGGGCAATTTCGACGCCCAAAACACTAACTACCGGCAGGTGCGCGCCATTCAAAGCACACCATGTCTCTAAGTTGGGTGTGTCAAAACTCTCGCGTTCACTTTCTGTTGTGAAGATTTGTGAAGAGCAGGTTATAGAGCAGGTTGGCACTGAGGGTTTCACCATATTTTTTTCGACACACCGTAGGGAACTCAACATCGGCTGTCACCAAGCTCAAACCCACTGTTGCCAGCCGTTGAACATCCTGGCCACCAAATCATCTGCTTACACCCATGAGATCCCTGAGTCATGATACATCCCTTTCAAGTAATCCCTTCCAAAAAAAAAAGAGGCTAAAAAAAGTCAGTTATCGCCATTTTAGTGGGACTTTCCTTTTCTATCTTCTTTGCAGGTTTGATGCTGATAAAACCCATCCAGCACCAACCCCAGGGCCCCAGTCTTGCAGAGTTGTGAGAGGTCGCTGGCGTCGTAGATCAGCTGTTGCACATGGGCGGAGACACCCAGGTGGCCGCTGCTGCCCAGCAACTTGTCCTTCACCACCACCACTGCGCGTCGCGCAAAGTCGTTCCCATCTTCTTCCTGGGAATGCTGGGGTGACAGCTCACAGGGAAGTGCCCTTAGAGAAATGAACTGAAATTCATGGAATAGAATGGCACAGACCTATCTGCCAAACGCAGAAAGCCTATTCTACCTCTGTGTCCACCGATCGTTCGAGTAATTTTACTGACCCTGTTGCTGTTCCAATGCAACGGAGTGGCTGAAAAGTCGCGAACGCCTTGCCCAGATTGATTTCCTTCACAGCAGTTGCAGAGTGGCAAACGTGCCAAAAAAAACAGGTTTGTTCCGAGCATGGCACCTTTCAGCAGGGAGAGACATGGCCCATGGCGACGTTCCAAAACTTCAACCAACATGCCATCTCCGAGTTGGACTGACGATTTGAAGCCGGGTGGTTTCATCTCACATGTTCGAATCAAACTCTGGTGATCAAAATGCCTTGTGTAGCTGGACTTAAGTAGCAGGTCCTGCTTCACCGGCTTCCCTTTGAACGTTCTTGGGCGTTAAACATGACCAGGCATAGATGGGGTCGTGCACGAACACTTCCACGACCTGCCACTGGTAGGGACAATCAATAACATGAATACTGCATATAGAAATGTATGGAAATGTTGTTGGCAAACTCTTTTAAATTCAATGTGAGCCCTGGTTGCTTTTCATGTGTTGCTTCTCTACCACCATAGTGGTGCTTGTATAATGCTTTCTGATGGTCAAACAAAATATGTTCCAGTTCTGGAGACTGTTCTTCACTCATTTGCTTTAGAGAGTTTCTTTGCATCTCTGTGAGCGGTTTGTTTTAACAACGTTCCTTTCTACCTACATGTGCCTTTTTGCAATCAAGCGTGTGTTTAAGTTGATTCAGCATCCTTTCGAAAACATCGAAAATTAGTTTATTCTTGTTGTAGCTGCATTTCTTATCTTCTTATCACCAATGTTGACAAAAATGAGTGTCTTTATCACCTTGTGCAACTATTTCACCACGATTAGTGGATAAGCATAACCGATTTCTTTCTGAACTTCCAACCATATACTAACATCCTATATGATATTGCAATTCCCTTTGCATATATGTTCTGGGGGCTAGTGTCGAGGTGTCTGAATTTGGTGTTGGAATTCAACCTTACAATCTTTAAAATCAGTTTTGGATATATTGCATTGATTTAAAATATTTAGGTAACCATGGAATAATATATGTATAAATGAATATGTAGCAAGGGTAAGAATTGGTATATAAGATTTTCAAAATAGTTGATTCGGGATACAATGCATGCTATATAGTATGCTATATAGGAAGCACCTCTAAAAGTTTGAGGAAAAGAATGGCAAAACATAGAAATGCGTTCAATTCTACAAGAAGGGAAACACTGCAAAGCAATGTAAATGTGCAGAAAGTTTAGTTGCGGCAAAAAGGAGGAATTTAAGGGAAGGGCATTACATGAAGGAAACTGATTGTGTATTTTTTTTGCTGGACAGTCGAGTGCAGAATGTAGAGAAGGAACAAAGAGAAGAATGGAATGAAAGAAGTAAGATAAGTGATCAAGAAACGCAAAGAAAACAACAAGAGGAATATATAGCAATCAAAGAGAAGAATATTCAGGTGAAAAAGACAAATAGTTCAGCAATGAGGAGAAGGATACGAAAGGCAAAAAGAAAGAAACGGAACATGCAAGATTGCATCGCACTGTATAGACCCTATAACGAAAACACAAAGAAAAAGACTCAATGATACATACATGCCGAAAAATCATCTCACTCATTGAGAAAGTTCTGAACAGTCAGCCAGAACTTTGGGAGTTTCAGCATTGTGTTGCTGCTCTATGTTTTGCCAACATCACTATATACGACAACCTTCCACCTTACAGCTCTCTTTGGTTCTTCTTCTGATGAGCTTTGCAACTCATCTTGGATAAACTGTGACATTGAATCAATGCTTGTCGGATTTCATTTTGGGACCACGAAGTAATCACCACAAAGGGCATAGTGTTATCTTATTTATATAATAAAGCTGACATGTCTTTACAGTATATACATATAAATGTCGCAGTTGCGGTGAGTTAGGGATGAAGCCTACCACGAAGTCATTAGCAAACGCATACTGTTTGTTCCTACCCATGAAGTCGTCGTTTTAAATACTTACTTTATACCGTCCTCATCCTTGTCGTCATCATTGTATGGTTTGCATATATCCCCAAACCAAAGTCCTAACCATCAAATGTGTTGATGGTTTAGGTTGTTGATGAACAATAGCCGATATAATTAATCCGATAAATAACAATATTCCACAAAAAAGTTATGCAAATCGACCAACGTTTGCTCCCTCAAGAGGGAAGGGTTGTGCCTGGCTAGGGGAGGGTTGTCTAAGTAAATATGTACCAACCAAGTGTAGCCACCAGGTCGCTAATTCCCGACATTCCACGCTCCAAGCACTGGTTAAAGCCATCTGCGAAACGTCAATTCCACACGGTCAGGTTGGGGTACGGGTTGCATCCCAGAAATGAATGATACTAGTAGCCAATTTAGTGGTTATATTATCAGTCATATCTGATTTTAGTGTAACCTGAAATGGCCCAATCTTATGTTCGTACTGTTAGGTAGTCAATATATACCAGGCATATCAGTCATATCTTTTTGTGTGGTATCCCAAGATTGACGGACATTATACTGATAATGATAGTAGAATGGTGCTTTTGATGATTTTCCGCCAATGAGATGTCATGAGAAGGGGTTTGAATCGTCTAAGGGAACGAATCATGAGATGTCATGACACCAAGTGTGAGAAAAAGTAGGTTTTTTCCCAAGTAAAGAAAAAAAAACATATTTTCTGAGAAAAAACATGTTTTTTTTCATAACCTGAAGGAAAAACCGGGTTTTTGAAAAAAAAAAAACTACAAATTTGTGGGTTCTTGATGCGCTAGGTATAAAGGGTCAGCTGGTGTGAACTCAGCGCCAACATGTGTCAAGATTGCTTGGAAGGATCACGCTTTCGAGATTCTGATTGAAATTGTTGTCAAATGTCAAGCCCTAAAGATCGCTTGAGAGCGTCTCTTGTTCCAGAATCGGTTGAACCTTCTGCTAACCCTTTAAAAAAAGAACCGTCCAATACTTGTTTGGGGGTGGTGCAATCACATTTACCACAGAGTTGATGATTTTCAGTCGAAATGCTTCAAACTTGGGGTATGACCAACACTTCATGATTAAAGAAAAACATATCTTGCTCGGGATATGGAACCAATCGTTCATCAACACCAACCATGTGTTGTTTGCCATGAATCCCAAAATATCCCATATACCCTCTGGTTATTTAACATAGCCATGGAAAATCACCATTTTTAATAGGTAAACCATATTAAACCATCTATAAATGGGCCAGTATCCATAGCTATGTTGAATAACCAGATGGAAATTCCAGTGACTTCAAGTCATGGCCAAAGGCGGCCATTGCCCAAAGGCATCACCACTGGCTCCATCTGGCTCCCCAGGTGCCCCGGCGGCCGTGACCAGCGACCCATTCTGCCGCAGCAGGGCCATGGCCGCCTCAGCGCAGCGCCGGAAGAGGCCGCAGGTGCCCAAACAGCCGAGGCCCGCGACGATGTCGCGGGTCAGGCGGAAGGGCACCATCTCGGGCATCTGGAGGTTCTTACCCCGTTCGAAGGCGATGCCGAAGTCGATGTTGATCAATTCACCTGTCCTGATGGATGTAGAAATGTTGATGAATGATGTAGATGGCAATGGGTCATGGGCTGTATGATCATAGAAGAAGAGAGGTTGGGGAAGTGATGAGCCGATAGTGAGATGAATTTCAGACGCTGAATACTTTTGCCTCCAAGGTTCCGCTCATCAAAGAGGATGTTGTTTGGATGTCGGTCACCCAAGCCAACAATGTAGCCTCCAGCTTTGTCAGGCACTGATCCCTGGTTTCAAGATTCCAAGAAACAGTTGAACCCTATCG
Source organism: Cladocopium goreaui (assembly GCA_947184155.2). Lineage (NCBI taxonomy): Eukaryota > Dinophyceae > Suessiales > Symbiodiniaceae > Cladocopium > Cladocopium goreaui. The sequence continues at coordinate 313,152 of CAMXCT020006527.1, forward strand.
TTTGCCTCTCAAATCAGCACCCAGCCCTCACTCAAACCAGCTTCAGCCTGGATCTGACATTATCTGACCATCATCCCAGCATTCCATCCATTTCCACTGCCCAGCCCCGCCTACGATGGCATTCACCGCTGTGGATCTGGCATAGCCCTGCCGAGCTCTATGCCACTCTTGCGGGGAAACGAAGCGCTCCAGGAAGAACAAGTGCATCACCTCCGCAACACTCGAACATACAGGGCTCGCTAAGGGTTCACTATGTCACTATAAATGTTAAAGGGCTCACTATAATTTATTGGAAATGTATTTTTTTATGCTTCCCAAAATGTCTGAAAAGTTTATGGAAACAACGTGGGGGGAATGACGAACAATGGAGCTTCAGAACCATTCGTAGCTTCTCCTATCTGAGTATATCTGAGTCCATCCCATTTCAACATATTTCAACTATGTTCAACTCATGGTTTCCCCAGTTCCATAAGTTTCCCATAGTTTCCCCCTGTATCAACAGGTCCTGAGGTCCTGACAGGTTTCACGTTCTCGTAGATTTCCTTCAAGGCCTGCAACTTCTGCGCGTGTCCCAACTCCTTGGCATCTCCCAGCCGCTTGCGGCAGGCCGCCTGGTCCCAGTCTTGGGGCCGATACCTGGCCAAGCGGAAAAAAATTACAGCTTTTAACAGGTGTTATAAACTGCCAAAATCGGGGTACACTACACAAAAATTAGGGAGTTCCACTCTCTCATCCTGTTTTGGAAGGTTCACCATCACCTTTTGGTGGTTAAGTGCTGGTAAACCACCCTAAAAGGTGATGTTTATGAGTTAATGCATGTGTATATCTAAAGAACTCCGTGGCTATGCTTGGAGCACTTTGGAGTCCATCAACACACCAGCACAGGCGAACCAGGGCATCCCTTGCATCCCATCCCGCCTCTGGTGAGCACCATCTGTGTTGCTGGAACCCACCAGGATCTCTCCCAAAGTTTCAGTCTCTTGAACCCACTCCACGATTCCTGGCACGCCGTTGCCCATTGAAATCGTTGAACTTCCCAGGTCAGGACAGGGGTGAAGATTTGGGATGGCTTCAACTGGATGGGTCCCAAACGGTTCCAAACTGCAGGCATCTCCTTTTTTTGACATATCATATGCCAGAGTTGGCTGCGATCCCCAGTTTTGTGAGTTAGATTGATCATTCTATAGACATCTAGAGACATCTGTATCCCCATCATTGCAGGTACATCGCCAACTGTTGCATCAGCACATTGCCCCCGACCTGCTTGCGGTGACAAGGGCACCACCTGGAAGGTGCGAAGCCGCAGCGACAAAGACTTGGGATCCTCCTTGCAACGGGACGGGGCAAGTTGGGACTGTGCCAAATCATGCTTCGCCAAAAGATCCAAAAGAGATTGCCATGCAACTGTGGGCTGTGCACATGTATATATACCACTCATATCCACCAATGTCTGTCAGACTTCCGAAGACTTGATTTTCTTATCTGTTCCTAGCCTGTTGAGATGTTTGGTGCCTTTTGCATCCTTTTGCCTGCATCGAAATTTCAGAATCTTCATCTCATTGATGGTGTGTTGCCCCTCCTTGAAAACAACATTGAGCAGCCCAAAGAGCTGTTGCATCACAGCATCTTGCCTGGCAAATTCTGGTGTCGTGTCAGCCAGAAGGGGTAACTCATGGTCTCTCCTCTGCGATCAAAAATGCCAAGCATGGACACCAGAATTGGTTCCTATCACCGGTGCCTCAAGTCATCATTGCCCTTCACGAGCTGCTTATGTCTTCGGCCTTCGGAGTCACGAACCCAAACCTGAAAGTGGCAGGCGCGCAATGGGCCATTGCACAAAAGGCATGCA
>CAMXCT020006527.1:320000-411351 GCA_947184155.2 Cladocopium goreaui
TGGAGCCGATGAGGCCGATGAGGCTAATGCAGCTCACGACGCCGATGAGGTCGATGGAGCCGATGAGGCCGAATATAAAGGAAGTTGCAGTTTTATAGCTACATCTATCGAGATACCTTAACCATCCTTAACCCATCTACCCTGCTTACATGCACAAGAAGTGGCGCCGCAAAATCGACGCCAAGCGTCAATGGCACGGGGGCCCCAAACACTGAAACCAAGGACTGAAACCAATACTTAAACGCTCCAAATCAGGCAGATCCCCACCGACCCCATACAAAAGGAAAAGTAGCTTGCACAGCAAGCGGAGAACTCAGGTAGCTTGGTGCTACCGTTCATGATATGCAACTCAACATGGCCATGAATATTGAAAGATGCAGGTGAGCAAGCCGACACAATAAATGAAAGAACATTGAAAAGTGCAAGTCTGGCGAACGATGAGATTGTCAAGGCAAAGGACGGCTGTAAGAACAAATCAACAAGAGTCAATAAGTAACAAGTAGTTCAAAGTTCCTCTCACTGCCAACCCAAGGTTCATCATACTCCAGGTTGTGGTCGAACCAGAGGGACAAGAAGCGACAAGCAACCTGTGTTAAGCCGCCACCCTGATTACCAGGATTACCATCTTGAGCTGCCAGGCATTGCCCAAGCTGCTTCACGCATCCCAGGGTCAAAGTTTTCAGTCGCTCCTTCTCCTGTTGTGCGTCCTTTATATCGTCTTTGCGATGTTTTTCCAACTTCCCTTTTTGCTCTTGTAGATCCTGGACAGGCAAGCACAAGCAAGAAACATACAATTCAAAATCCTTTCTGCAAGATCTGATCCTACATCTCCCCGTTTCCATTTTTATCTCTCCCCATCCGAGCTCCACACTAACCACGAATCCTCAACCATCCTCTAGAACTCTCTTTACCTCGCTTCAAAAAACCCTCCTGCTTTCTCCATGGTTGCCCTTCCATCATCCAGTCATATCCAGTCATATCCAGCCCCCATGCCTTCACTTCCTTCTGCACCGCCGCTGTGGTGCCTTTCTTTTGCGCCTTCGCCACGTCTTCGTCGATCCGCTGGATCTTCTGTTCCGTCAGCTGGCGGCTGCGCAGGGTCCGCTGGTGCCCTGCCGAGCCCTGGAATGCCAGCTCCTCCGTCAGTTTGTTATCCAAAAACTCTGCAAACTGGCGACCATTGCGACTTCCAGGGTCTGGGTCCAAGAGAGCTGAGGCCTCAAAATAGTCCTGAAAATTTCAAGGTGAAGATGAAAACTTCGGAGTTGTTTTGTTTTTCTCTGGGGCTTTGGGGAAAGGAACGGTTTTGCACCGGTCACAGCTGTGCAATCTAACAGTCTTCACAATCAAAACTGACTAAACAGTCTTGACAATCAAAACTGACTAAACAGTCTTCACAATCAAAACTGACTAAACAGTCTTTTGAACTGTTCAAAGTTCTATTGGGTCTGAGTGCTCATCTGTGCTCATCTGTGCTCATCTGTGATCATCTGTGCACTGCTTCAGTCAGCTTGGCAGTCCTTCTTAATCACATCTGCATTTTCAAGGCGCGACTCTGACAACCAGAGACCCGTGCAGCTCAAGACCTGCGCTGCCCAGTTGGAAGATCCTGCGCGAGGGCCTTGGATACCTTGGCGACACTCAGCGGCCAGGGCCTTGGCGATGCTCATCCCTTCAGGCGACTTCAAGGCATAGAGACATCGAGCTTGCTCCCATCGCAACATGAGGTTTTCCTCACAGCATCTCACAGCGAAATTCTTGCGGAAACCGGTGGAACAAACATGAAACATCATGAAACAAATCAAGTTACGTAGAGGCTTGCAGGTCCCACCACTCACCACCAAGTCTATTGCAAACATGTGCAAACTTTATGTAAACTGTGGCGATGTGCCATGTGGCAAAACCAAGGATAAATCACACCCAAATTCAAAATACAATGGCATGGGGTCAAATGGCTTCTATTACTGGGCTTACTACATTTGTCAAGAAGCCACTCTAAACAGTCGTTTCGCAACTCTGACTCGGCCGAATTTTTCAACACCCCCAATTACGGACCACCATTCATGGCCAATTCATGAAGGAAAAATGTGTTTAAAACCATTGGACTTTGGTGTTTCCCACACTTTGCAAACAAACACAAATGTACTTGTATACAGTAACCAGCCATTTGTGACTCCAAAACCTGGTTAATCCTCATTTTCCCCACTAGATTGCCAGAAATTGAGGGTATGCCTCATTGCCATGCCAGTCCACACATCCCATATTGTTGCTTATGCATCCCGTTATATCCAATCAATGATATCCCATTACATCATGATTGTTGGTTGTACATTCCACATCATCCCACTATATCCCACATTCCTGTGCATAGATTTAGGTTAGATTCAGATTAGACTTAGATTAGATTTAGGTTAGATTTAGGTTAGATTCAGATTAGACTTAGATTGGATTTAGGTTAGATTTAGATAGATTTAGGTTAGATTCAGATTAGACTTAGATTAGATTTAGGTTAGATTCAGATTAGACTTAGATTAGATTTAGATTAGATTTAGGTTAGATTCAGATTAGACTTAGATTAGATTTAGGTTAGATTTAGGTTAGATTCAGATTAGACTTAGATTAGATTTAGGTTAGATTTAGGTTAGATTCAGATTAGACTTAGATTAGATTTAGGTTAGATTTTAGATTCAGATTATACTTAGATTAGATTTAGGTTAGATTCAGATTAGACTTAGATTAGATTTAGGTTAGATTTAGGTTAGACTTAGAGATTAGATTTTAGATTAGATTTAGGTTAGATTCAGATTAGACTTAGATTGGATTTAGGTTAGATTTAGGTTAGATTCAGATTAGACTTAGATTAGATTTAGGTTAGATTTAGGTTAGACTTAGGTCAGATTCAGATTAGACTTAGATTAGATTTAGGTTAGATTCAGATTAGACTTAGATTGGATTTAGGTTAGATTTAGGTTAGATTCAGATTAGACTTAGATTAGATTTAGGTTAGATTTAGGTTAGATTCAGATTAGACTTAGATTAGATTTAGGTTAGATTTAGGTTAGATTTAGGTTAGATTCAGATTAGACTTAGATTAGATTTAGATTAGATTTAGGTTAGACTTAGGTCAGATTCAGATTAGACTTAGATTAGATTTAGGTTAGATTTAGGTTAGATTCAGATTAGACTTAGATTAGATTTAGGTTAGATTTAGGTTAGATTCAGATTAGACTTAGATTAGATTTAGGTTAGATTCAGATTAGACTTAGATTAGATTTGGGTTAGATTTAGATTAGATTAGATTTAGATTAGACTGATCAGACTAGACCAGATTAGACTAGATTAAGTACAGTATAGTATGGCGTAGTGTAGTATAGTATAGTATAGAATTACAATAGCATAGTATATATAGTATTAGTATAGTATAGTATAGTAGGTCGAAAGATAGATAATTAATCCATATTCCATTATATTCCCCTACTTAAATCGACCTTTTTCATCCTTTTTCTCTCTCCATCACTGTCTCTTTGAAAGTTTCGCATCCCATCTCCCAGCCCTTCCAATTCCAGAAATTTATCAGAGGTTATAGTTTTCCATTGGTCCATTGGTTGTTCCGCGTGTGTCCATATTTTTCCATGGCTTTTTCCATGGTTTTTTCCGTTTTCCGCTGTCCTGTCTCTGCAACTTGGCATTGCACGCCCGTTGCGCCCGTTCCAGCAGCGCCAGCCCCCGCTGCGCCAAGTCCGCCTCGCGCGCCGCGGCGGCGCTGGCGACGAGGAAACGGCCCTCGGCCAATGGATGGCTCGTGGTGGCCAGGATGGAGGACTGCAAGGCCAACCTGAGCCATGGCCATGGCGAAGTGACATGGAGATCTTGGAGATACATGTGTCAGACACAAGTAATTAGTATATGAATTATCTTAATGTTCTTTGGGATATCATTCAACGAGATATTCATGACTATTCATGTAAATATCATGGGTCAATTTGACATGAAAGTATTGTAGGGATGTAGCAGGGATGTAGCAGGGAAATTAACTACCGTAACAGAATTGGGTATATCACCCAACTCACAATGAACTAGGTGGTTGCTGAGCCAAAAAAGAAAAGTCACCCGGGATATTGACATGTTTCAGAATGGGAAGTTGAGCCAATGATTTGATCAACTGGCGCCATCCGGCACAAAAATATGCAGTTCAATTATGTTCAATTGGGATGGCAATCCCATTACCATGGTTGAAACATGCATTTGTTCAACCATAAGGAAGAGGACAAAAATAAAATTACCATCTGGTTATTTAACATAGCCATGGAAAATCACCATTTATAATAGGTATATAAACCATCTATAAATGGGCCATTTTCCATGGCTATGTTAAATAACCAGAGGGTAAAACGCGAAAATCTTCGAAGCGCAAACCAGCCACAGCGGTTCCACATGGTTGAAACATCTGGCCGACACCGGCACGTTGGAGGTCCAGGAGGATGCCAAATTCAGCACACTCCGAGTTTGTCCATTCTGAGTTTTCCTGGCTGGTGGTATACCATGGTATACCTACCCCTCTGAAAAATATGAAAATTATGAAAGTCAGTTGGGATGATGACATTCCCAACTGAATGGAAAAATAATGAAAAATATGGAAAGTCATAAAATTCATGTTCCAAAGCACCAACCAGTTTCTGATGTACGTCCGAGACCAAGGCATCACAGCATTGGAAAATGGATCCCAACATCTGCAGCTGCAAGGCCTTTTGCTGCAACTCTTCCGGCAACTGGACCTGGATCTCATTCACCACATCGGCCACCGTCCTCAACAGGGGCCGTTCCAAGGTCGCCACGGCCTGTGAAAAGTCGTGGCTGGCCGCACCTGGTGGTCCCGGGGATCCCAGCATCGACTCCACCGTGCGCACGGCGCTGGATAAGCCGGACAGAGCTGAGTGGACACTGCTGTGAAAGCCCTGCTTCATACCTGAGTTTCGCGTGGTTCCATATGTTCCATTCAAAACATGTGGAGTACAAACATTACAAACATGTGCCAGTTGAAACTTAGATATCTGTTCTCTTCTTGGATTCTGGGATGTTTCTTGAACGTGGAAAATCAATAAAATCAAATAAAGACACCTTTTTTAAGTACTGAAAACAAACATCCGAGCTACCCTCAATGGGTCCCCACTGCCTCAATCGCCACAAGGCCTCGGCGCGTTTCTCCCAGGCGACGTCATCCTCCGGCAGAAGCCCGGTGGCCAGCAGGGAATGCCACCCCAAGCGACTGATGGCAGCGTCCATCCCATGCCTAGCCTCCAGCTGCCCGGCCACATCGTTGCGTTGCAGAGCGGATTCCAACAGCTCGATTCCTGGTGGAACCGTGGGGTAACCGTGGGGAAATGAATTGGATATAGGAAGTAGATTTACAAAGATGATGCTGCTAAGTATATGCTCCATGTATCAGTACTGTGAGGCACTGTGTGGTACTGCTTCAGGGAAACGCTTCAAGACAATGCATCAATGTTAAGTCTACATTAGATTAGTATAGATTAGTTTAATCTCAGGCTCTCAAATGGATGCTGGTGAAGTTGTCTTGCGCCAGTTCCGCACGCGCCAAGCGAGAGGATGCATGACACCACTCACCCTGGCCATAGAGAAGTTCATCGTCGGGAAGCTGTCTGGCAAGAGCATGCAACAGGTCAACTTCCTTGGTGATGACAATTCATGACAATTCAAAATGCAAATACCACGCCAAGATACGCCAAGCAAAAAAAAGGATCCAGAAAGGGGATCCTAATGGACTTAAATGGACTTAAATTGACTTATATCAGAATAGCATGCCCAAAAATTCAGGGGACAGACCTGCCACCTTTTGGGCTCAGGAGAAACCAGAATCGCTCTCTCTCTCTCTCTCTCTCGGTGTCACAGCGTCCCGCGCTGGAGGCTGAAAGAGGGCTTCCACCCCCAGGCCTCTGGAACTAACGCTTTCCAAGGCTTCCTGCCATCGATTCTCGGAGATTCATTGATGTTCACCGTGGTCACTGGTATGGTTTCGGGGTATGGAGAGTAAAACTTCAAACTGGGTCTGGAGAGGGAAACATCATGAAACATTTCTGCCTTGCATATCCTTGCATCATATGGAACAATCAAAATCAATGCGGTGTCAACAAAGGACTATAAACTAGTAGGATTGGCATGGAGGTTCGTACATAAGGTCAGCATCTCTGCAACAAACAAATAGTCGACAAATGTCGACAATCCAGGCCTGCAAAGGCAAATCCGGTTTGGACCGCTGCAAGTGCAGCTCCAGCAGCAGAAATGCATTTTGAGAGTCCGAGATGCTTGCAGCACAGCTTGCAGCAGCGAACAAGTCCAAAGATGACCAGAAAGGATCCTCCGAGTCGTCTGGGAAGTGTGGAACCTTGGAACTTCATGAAACCCATTTCAGGCTGAGAGATTTGCCACCTACAGTAGAACCCATAGAGGGAAAAAGACAAAGCAAGAGAACAACAAAACAAAAGAGGCCCATTTCAATTAAAGCTTGTCATACTTTTTCTCCAAATAGGACCTCGGACCTTCCGTATCATCAAAATTCCAAAAGGCATTCTGCTGCTGATGCAACTGAGCCACGGCTCGTTTTTTCTGAGCCCGTTGGTGCACACGAATGAGGTGCAAGGCATGCAACAGGCATCTTGCCTGCGGCTGCTGGCGAGACGTGCTCGCAACCTGCTTGAAGAAGCCCGTGAGGTCCTGGCCGGGCCATCCTAGCCATGAGCCCATCCCGATTCCATTGGCATCCCGATGCATCACGCCTTGGCTAAGGAGGACCCACTCTTGGGCATGTTAGCAGCTTTCACCAGCAGCAGCACCAAAAGCCGTTGGGAGAACCACAGCGAGTGCTTCGCCAGAGGCGCGCAGGCCGTTAAGACCGCCGTGCCGGAGCCGTCCCAAACGGAAGAACCTCGCAGCTACTACCGGTGTAACCGGTACATGGTGGGCAGGGATTGGTGCTGGGTACATGGCCCTTCCATGGTGTCTGACCAATGTTTATAACTCCTGAAGTGACTACCTGAAGGCTACCTGAAGGCTAAAAGACTGCTGAGATTGAAGTGCTCCATGGAGGCATGCTAATATCTGACCAGCTTGGCACTAAGGAACAGTCACAACCATGAAACTCGACGCCATCCAACGGTGCTTCACTCTCTCTCTCTCTCTCTCTCTCTCTCTTTCAGCTTGGATCTTGGATCCCACAGCTTCCCCATGTGAGCCATCGACAACGATACCCATCATGGTAAAAGGAGATGGCTCACGTGTCGGATGCATCCACTATTCTGGGTCAAGATAGTGCTGAAAGTTTCTATCGCTACGTCTGAAACCAACTGCTATAAGATATCCTAAAACAACCTATAACAACTTATAACAACTTATAACTCATCTATGCTGAGACAAGTCACCCAACTTCAGCAAGTGTGACAGCACTCCACTCATCCAGCTGGAGATATCCGCCTCTTGCCTTGTAAATTGCCAAGAGATGGTCCTTCCCACGTTGGATCCAGCCTGGATGCTGTTGGACCATGTGGTCGCCACCAAATGACTCAGCTCTTCCAAGTCTTCGCAGGCCAAATGGCACTTGTTCAACAAGTTCTTCAGGGTGTTGCGGGCCGAGTGGCACCAGCCCTTCCTCGGATGTTTTTTGAGGTTTTGGTAGAACTGCGAAAGTAGAACTACACCTCGATGTGTCCCAAATCTCAAGGCCGAAAAAAAAAAAAAACTTCCAGCCCCCATATCAATCAAAACCCACCGTCCCCAGCATTTATCCAGATATCTCCAGACATATGACATATCCAGATCCAACCACCAACCAACCACCAACCAACCACCAACCAACCACCAACCAACCACCAACCAACCACCAACCAACCACCAACCAACCAAGGCTTAGCCGCCCAGGCACTGGGTTGCCATGAGGTGCCGCAAGGCTCGACCCGCCAGCTGCCGCACCGCGCTGCTTTGGTGCGCTTGGAGGTGACTGGCACCCAGCAAGGCGACGCTGTAGAGGAGATCGTCCACCTGTGATCATGGAACTGGTGAATTGACTGGTGGTTAAATGGTGGTTAACTGGTGGTTAACTGGTGGTTAAATGGTGGTTAAATGGTGGTTAAATGGTGGTTAATGATGGTTGATGATGGTTAATGATGGTCAATGTTTGTTAATGATGGTTAATGATTGTTGATGATGGTTAATGATGGTTAATGGAACTGTTCCAAGAAAATTGATGATTTATTTACTGGTGAATGGTTAGTGGTCAAATAAAATCTCCGGTTATAATTCTCCGAGAATTAAACTATGACTTAATGTTCATTAAGAAGGACAGTCTGAGTAATCTGATAACTTACTATTGCTGATTGTTTTGATTCTGGGATCTGGTTATCTATGGGATCCGGATGGGATGACATGCGCTATATAGATATCTTATGAAAATTTATGAAATCTTGTTGCAGAATGTTGTGGATCTCGCTGGACCATAATGGCCAGAACTGGGTCATCCAACTGCGCGCCTGATACTTGGTGTCACTGAGCGCCCCCTCCAACTTATCTGAAGAGGTCTCACTCAAGGCCTGCGAACAGGACACTTCCTCACATTCGGGGTGATTTCGTTTTGCAGGTCTTCAACTGTCAACTTAGCCTTGGTATAGCCTTGCTTGGTATGTGCTTTATTTGAGAGCACAAGTACTTTGGGATGCTGGGCGATGGAAATGATGGAGAAAATCATGCAGTTCAATACTTCTCAATGTTGGGGAGGCCGATGGCTACTTCAAGTAACAAGAGTACATCAAGTGCCGGGCATCCTCCAAGTCTTAGAGCAGGTCCCAAGCTCTCCAAAAGGCATTGTATCATGCGTGCCAATTGATTCATCATGCTTCATCTGCAGTCAGTGCAGCAACTACGTCACGAAATGCTAGGCCTTCATAGCCACAGGCTTCAGGGAAGCAAGGCCCATAGCCAAGGCCTAAGCATGCGCATTTGAAATACCCAAACTGGATTTAGTTTGGCCCCACAGATTTCTGAAATCATCTGAAGATTCAGGGAAGTCCTAAAATGTCCATTTAAATATGTATAAAACTCCCATAAAAAATGTAAAACAGGGATGCTGGGACATTCCAGCGTTCAGTGTTGGTTGTTATGGTTTTTATGTTGTTGTTCAATGTTTCATCTTTACCTTCGATGTTTTATGTGGTGGGGGTTTGGGGAAATTTGTGCCAGTAACTTTCACTTGATGGTGTGGTTTAAGATGAATGGGGTAACTGTTTAGGTTGTTGGGTTTTATGTTTGTGTTTGGGCGGGTGGTTACTTCATAAAATATTTTATTAAGATATTATGAATTAATCATTTTATGCTGCCCAGTTTCCTATTCCATCCCAACAGTGTTCAATTACTCTTATTTGTGTTAAGCACGGTTTGTTTGTATCATTAATTTCATCCATTGCTATTGACAAAAGAGTTAGGTTGATAATCATAGTGTTGAATTCTCCATCACGGTTGAGTTCCTTTCCACAATCAACGATGACTTTTTTATCAGTGAGGTTTTCATACATATTTTTCATAATGTCAAATCTTACAAACGAGTATACTATCATACCATTAACTCATTCTGCTTCTTTCATCCTATCAATTACGTTCTTCCAAAATTTGTCTCCTTCCTCATCATCTGGTGAAGGCATAGGATGACACTTTACAAAGTCTCTAATCTCTTCATGTTCTTTTTTCTATTTGTTTTCTTTCCCAGTCACCGTCCTCACTATCACTACCAAAGTCAGCATATATATACCAATGTTATTTGTATCATTTTGTATCTATAACCTCAATTTTTGCTCTACGCATTTTTCTCTTACTATATATGGGTATTATTTCTTTAAGTATTTATCACTTTTTGTAGGTGCTCTTTTATTTCTTCTGTGTTCAAATATTGTTCATAACTGTTGAACAATTCTTCAACATATTCACGCAAGAAGATTTCCAAGATGTCGTTTACATTGAATTCCCTATGTCTAAATGTATAAGTCCAATAATTTTGAGGAAACCACCACTCACGCATTTCCTTACAACACTTCATATATGTAAGGTCGTGAAAGTTTTTAAGGAAGTGATGGGTAGTTTTCCATAGTTTTCCACTCTTTTTTACAAAAGACTTAATCGCCATTAAGAACAGTTTATCGTGTTTGAATTCTTGTTTGAGTTTGTATGTGTCCAGCAAGACATCTATTTCCCTTTTCATTTGTCGGACGTTTGTTCGGTTGGTGTTGGATAGATAGATTGGTGGCATCATCCTTGTTTTGAAGAAAAGTATTTGGTTAGCAACAAAATGACCCAAAAAAAAACCACCTGAAAAACATCAAAGGCGAAGATGAAACATTGAACCCCAACACAAAATCATAACAAGCAACATACAAACATATACGCCCTGAAACCCCCATTTATCCATTTTTTCCCACTTTTCTCATCTAAATCTTGCGAGAAGCCAGAAAAACTCATTAGTCCAAGCCGCCCTTGCCAGGTGCGGATCGTTGCGCAACTGTGTGGGTGAGCCCTGTGCCAAAAGCCGTAAGCTGGCGTACATGACCTGCCGGAGGGTCACAGTTTGAAGATAGATCCAGTGACCAAATTCCAGCTCGGTCATGCCCAGTGACCGCCATCCCCCGTCAGATAAAGATGTTGTTGCCGGTGACATCGGTCATATTCAGATTCCACATCACAACCCTCTATAGGTCGTAAAAATATTTGTGTGAAGGGAGCTCCAATAGTCAATCTTTGTCAACGTCTCCTTGCAATTTCCCCCTTGTCTTCCTGGAATCTCATGTTTTCCATCCATTGTTCCTATACGTTCCTATATTTTCCTATATTTTGTCGAGTTTTTGTGGCCCATGTTGGCAAGTGTTGCAGGCTGACCACCACCTCCCGGCCTCCTCAGCAGCATCGTTGCTATTCTCTGGAAGGCACCGCACGATGCAGCCCACATCCGGGGAGGATGGAGGACCCCAGCACAAGTCCTGCTAGGAAAACTGCAAATCAAACGAACGACTTTTTGGACGAGGGAGTGGAACAAATGGCAAGGATTTCAAAAAAGAAAACTATATCTCAAATCTTGAAAATCCTGGTTTACTTTACATAAAAACGGCTTGGCGCCAAACTGTAGCCAAGCAGCTGGAGCCAATGGCGCCAATTGCTTCAGCGCGTCTTCTGGAGTCAGCCTAGCGATGATTAAAAAACCAGAGCTAAGTTTTCGAATCATTTTGAATCAGAATCATTGTGAAATATTGTGAATCCAGTACAAATACTAAAAGGCTAAATGAGTTTATCCAAAAAACCACCCGAAAAGCCTCACCCAACTTCATCCAAAGCTTCCAGATGGGTGCCAGCTGCCAGCCATCCCCAGCCATCCCCAGCCATCCCCAGCCCCGCCTGGCACTGGCCCCGCGCCGCAAGCGCTTGGCCGAGCGCGGGCCGTCAGGCAGCTCCAACTGGGCCGCCGAGGCCACCAGTTTCTGCGCCTCCAGCACCAACCTGCGAGGGCAGTCGATCTACTTATTAAGATGAATGAATTCGAGTCTTTCATATCTATAATTATATATTTTATATAAATATATAATATATAATATAATAATATAATATTATGTAACCTATCTACCTATCCATCCATCCACTGGCACCTCGGTAGGATGGCCTCCAGCTGCAACTGGAGCCACAGCACGCCCTCCTCGGCCTTCAAGGCCTTCAGCACCGCCAGCAGCGCCGTGAGCGCCGGGCTGCGCTCGGCCGGGCCGGCCTCACCTGGAAGGATCAGAGCTTGGAACATGCCTAGGGCCCTAGGGGGCCTAGGCTGCGGTGGAAATATGGTGAAAAATGGATTGGTTTAAGGGGAAATCTGCAGGAAACCATGGTTTTTACCATCAAATCCTGTAAATTGTCCCATCATCCAATTCTTTGAATGGTGAAAAATGGTGAAAAATGATGGGACAACTGGGACAACCATGGAGAACTTGAAGATCTTGGAGGAAATCAGCATGCATCTTGATACATTTTGAAGATATCACGGATCATGATGATACAGTGATGCACACGATTTGATATGTTTTGATATGATGAGATGATTCCAATGTCGTGCAAACCAGTAGTCCGCTTGATCCACCACTATTGCCATCATGTATACACTACAAACAATTGTATAAAAGCTCTATGCCGTGCCTCGCACTGCTTCGGGAGGGGAGCTTGACCATTCATGTTCCACACTTGACAGCATCAGCTGCAAAGTCTCATCTCGATGTCTCACTAACTTCATGAGTCCATTGGACTTGTGGGCGGCAGCCGCGGCGATGGCATCTGCAACAATGCGACCTGGAAGAGAAGATTCGCCGTGTTGATCATCCAAAAGTCAGTCACAAACTGAAGGACTGTAGACTATAGATAATATATATATATGTGTGTGTGTGTGACTAATATGGCACGAGGTGGGCATCTCAATACCCACACAAATGCCCCCACACATATTCATCATCATCATCATCATCATCATCATCATTTACGAGAAATCAGGAGTTTTTTGTTGGCAGAACTGCAGTGCTTCCAAGGCACTCAGCTCCACCCTCTGCTTGGGCGGCATGGTGTGTTGCATCATGGCCAACACCAGGCGTAGGCGGCTGCCGCTCAAAGGTCCCACCCAGGCGATGAGACTTCGCCACAACGACAGGGTGGTCTGTGGGAGGTGCGAAGACCACGCGCGGATCACGGGGTCCAACAGGAAGAGCAGCTCCCGGAAGTGTTTCGACACAAAGGCCGACGTATCCAGCCACTCCACCTGGTGGAAGATGGTGGAAGGATGGCGTCCAACGAGATTCAGATTCAATATGATTCAATGTTCATTGGCATTCTTTGGCTGCAAGCGCGGTCTTGAACAATGCTTGTAGATGTATTCCATTCGGTGTTTCTGATACATCATTCAGATATCAGCTTTTGACCCCTGCCCCGACGTGGCGTGGCCTATGTTTTCCTTGTGGCTACGGCTCCTGCATGCTCCTACATGCTCCTACATATTGGCTTTATCTGAAACCGGGGCGCCCAAAATTTCATGATCACATATGATCATTGATCATATCTGATCACTAAGAATTTTCCCATATTTTCCCATATTTTCCCAATTAAAAGTGGCCATCTGAGGCCATAAGCATCCCATTTTCATTGGAGTTGCACCTGTGGAGCAACCTCCCGGAAGGCGGCGGCAATGGTCTCGGCATCCACGGCATGGGGACTTCCAAAGGTCAGAAAGGGAAGCTGCAGCGCAAAGGCGAAAATATGACTGGCCTGGCGAAGAAGTTACTGGCCTGGCAAGGGCACCTGTTGATGATTGTTATTTATTGTTTATTGCTGTGTTCATCTGAGATCTGCTCAGGATATGTCAATCCGACCATTCCCATAGACATCATAAATCAGAAATGATCAGCAATGCTACAGCTGCTACAGGACACTTAAGCTGCACAGCTTCCCTACACTCAGCATCTCCACTGATTGACCTTGCCTTGCTCTTCAGGAGCTTCACCACTTGCTGCTCTCCAAAGCGCTGATGCAATCGCTCCAGGCTCTTCCGCAGTGGAATGACACATGCCGCCAATGGCACCAACAGCAGTTCCAGGAATTCTGGAGATTTGGGCCCCATGCCACAACCTGAGGACTCATGATGTCATGATGTCATGAAAAGAAGCTGAGGGTGGCCCCCTGGCCAGTGACATAGGAAGAAAATGGATGAAAATTGGACATCCCGAAACACTCTGGCTCAATCTTAATGTCAACAATTTTTCGCCCACCATCATCCACGCATCGTCAAGTTAACAGTTAACATTAAATCAGATTGAATTCAAGCGCACTCGGAAATGACCAAGTCTAGGTAGAAATCCTCCATCCTTGAGCTTTCCAGGTCCCATCCTTCGCCGGCAAGGGGGGCAACTTTGGACCAGCAACAGGGCGCCAAATCGGAGACTTGATCCAAGTCTTCAGCCAGAACCATGGCACAAACCGCCGCTGCCAGATGTCGGCCGAAGCCCCAGCGCTGTCCTTCGGATGACATGGGAGGAGCTGAAATCAATGGCAAAATGATCAAAGTGAATGGCGCTGCGGTTTGTGAACATGTATGATACTGTATGACTGTATGATGATGATTTAGGATTTATGATCATTTGTGATCATCTTTGAACCTTGCACCAATTCTCTTGCACGTTGACATTGTTCACACTTTTCACATTGCAAATCGTTGCCCTTATCTGCCAGAAAATGCTCAGACAACAGATGTTTCTTCAAACATCCCAGAAAAGATAGAAAAGCGGAAATAATCCTATCATATCCTGTCCTTATTCATTGGATTGCTTCAACGGAAAACTTACATACTGGTACGTGTTCAAAACCATGTGAAATAATGTGATTATCGTCAACTATCGGGCCCATAGGCCCATAGTTTTTTTGGTAGGTTTCCCCTTCAACGTCTTGGGATCCACCAACATCTTTCGGCTTTCCCTTCCCTTCTCTCCTTTGCCCGGCCGGGTGGGTGTGGTATCCGCCAAGCCCATGTCCACCAGGGGCACTTGCGTCAAGCTGGCACCTTTCACCTGGCGCTATACACAGCTTGAGAGGGAGACGACAGATGGAAGTTTCCCCCGATGGTGACACCCATGGTTTGGGGATTCCCCATCTAGAGAAACCCGCGTATATGGTCAGAGATGGATAGATAGATAGATAGATAGATAGATATAATATATATATATAATTATATACCATTATATACCCATGATGGGGATATACACCTAAGAACTGGATTTGAATCCAGGGTGGTATCTTGAAGAAACTGGGATGAACTCACGACTTTCCTGGATACCTGCGACTCAAACATTAGGCCATTGGCAGCACGGTGACTCCAACGCCTTCAGCAGCGTTTGAAAAATAGGGGCGCGGAAGGTCAACGCCAGTGGTGAGAGATCTTCCACACTGGCGATTCCCAGCTCCTGGGTGCTGAAAACGGCACTGTGCCATTCGGCTGGTCTTCTATCGTGCTGCAATAATTTTACAAAATGAATTGAATTGTGTTACATCATGTTACTATATTACTATATCATTGTTATATCATATATCGTTTAAATAATTTTAAATATATGTTCAATATATTCGAACCATAAAATAGCACATGTTGATCGATTTGGGTGGAATCTATCCCCTCAAAACCTCCCCATTTGCACAAAAAAAACGCTCCTCATCCAAGACCTTCAGCGCCTTGCGCGCCAGCGGCCGCAACACCGCTGGAGGTGAAGCGCAGAAGGCAGGCAAGACTCGATGCATGTAGCCCTGTTCGATGATCCAACTGAGATCACGGAATGTAAACCGATGTAAACCGCTAAACTCTGAGTAGGAGAGTATGATGGAGTATGTAAACTTTTCGAGATTTGGAGAAAACCGGACTTGATGCGAAAGTAGGGAGCTAGAAGCACTGGAAAATTGGCCCATCATGTCATCATGTCATCATGTCACCAAACAAGCATCTTTGGAACACTTGGACAGCATTGAATGCACTGGTCATCACTGGCTGACTGGCTGCCTGGCAACAGGAAATGGCAATGGCCACTTGAAACGCCACCAGCGCGCAGGAATTGGGCAGATTTTGTGTTACCAAGATCTCACTGGAGAAGTCCAACACTGGTCGAAGTTCATCAAAGACCTGAAACAGGGCGCTGCAAAAATGTGGATGAATATGAAGCACCTTGGGAATCCTTGGGATACCAACAATCAGCGCAGGATCCTGGAACACAAAACATCAGAATATACAGTGTTCTATAGTAACTATAGTATATGCTGAGATGTCTCTTTTAATTTTCATCCTTTTTTTGCCAAGCCACTTCTCATGCAATCCGGTCTTGCATCTTGCCGCCAAGCTACTGCAGTGCTGTCAAAACATTCAAATAGACTTGAGATGCAACTGTTGGACACTTCAAGTTGAACTTCTCGGCATGGATCCTTCAAAATGAAGTCTGGTACCCAACCTCATCACAGGCTGTGGAAGGCTGACGCATGCTCAGACAGTCAAATCGGAAGCCAAGAACACATGAGCTTGTGACTTGTGTTCATACAATGTTGATTCTTGACCTAGACTTTGTAACAAACATTCCTACTGTATCAATCAAAACGTGCTCATTTCCTGGCAAGTATGAAGTGCGCAGTGAGGTTCTCACTCTGACTGGTCTTACACAGTGCCACACACAACACTCTCGAAGCCAGAAGGAATGGAGTTGGGTATAGTTTGGTGTTCAGTTTCTCCAGGTTTCATCAGGTTTCTACTGAATTCTATCAAAGATTATCAAAGTCATCCCATTTCCCCAGCTGGGACCTGGTGGGACATGGTGGGACCAACTTTGGATTAGGGACTCATGCAGCAGTCGGCAGCGGCTTTCACCTCTTCCTGAGGACGTAGAAGGCGCAGGCTGGTGGTTAGCACCTGAGCCACGGCATGGTGACCTGGTGCCTGGGTACCCCAAGATGAGAGTGGCATTGTGAGAATCAACATGGACCGAATCGAATGCTGAAAACTTTCACGGGACCCATGGACTTCTTTGGCATGATCTTCATGCTGCTTTTGGTTCCTGTTGACTCATTTCAGGATGAGAGCTTCTGCAGGCTCAACGTGGAGGTCTAAAGACTTGCTGCAGCTATTGCCATGCCAACTTGTTGGACCTTGCCTCTAACATCAAGGATTCTTGGGAATCTGATGGAATCTGCACAAGGGGACCCACCCGACGCCAGGATGCAGATGCCAGAGCAATCTTGCAGCGCCCATTGGGATGAAAGCTGTTGGCCAATGCCTCGCCGGTGGTTTGTCATGACTTTTGCATGATGTCCAACCACCCAAGCACCAGCAACGAAGTGTATGATTGCAACGTGTCACAACACAGGAAACTCATTGGAATTAGATGGAATTACTAGGAATTGCCGGGGCTTCAGCATTATCCAAACATCTGCAAGAAGCACTGCTGCCTCCACTTGCGCCTGCAAGCGCGAGGGGCTGCCTCTCTCTGCCTGGCATTGCGAGTGGGGAAACCAACATAACACGGGGAATGACTGAAAATGGCACTATTAAAATACCACTCGAACCATCTCCAGGCCCATCTCCAGCTGAGCCGATATGAACCAAGATGAACTGAGCCTTCCCCCAGAGTCGCTGCATCAGCCGGCACTTGACATCCTCTGTCCCAATAGATTTCTCCAGGACCAGCAGAATGCGCTGGATGGAGGTGAAGAATAATTCCTCAGCTAACTGAAAGTTGGACCGGCAAAGACCAACAAGGGACGCACTTAGAACATCGAACATCTTAGAACATCCTCCATGGGTGATTTGTTGTTTGTTTTCCAGGCTTCCAGGGAAATCGTGTAGTCAGATGGCGGTGGGTGTGGCTCCCCAGTGCTGGGACGCAGATCTGTGATTGCAAAAAAAATGTTGCTAGGCCCAAGAGAGCCACCTCGAGGTGCAATCTTTTTGGACAGATTTAAATGGCCAGTTGGGGAAACTGGCGATGGGCATCTTTCGGAAGACTCATGAAATGCCAATGCCAAACAGAACAAATGCCTATATACTGTCTCCACAGCACAGCAACCAGCCACACGTCGGCTCTGTTTCTGCGCAGAATGAAGGGATCTGGAACCACCCGTCAAGGTGTCGTTAATTAAATCGGAATTTCATGCAAACCATGTGGGAAACGGCGGAAACGGGATGATAGAACATGAATCAGCTCAGACCTTCCGTCTTTCACGGAACAGGCATAGCAAGGCCTGTGGCATTCTGCGGTCACTCGTCAACTGTCAGCCTTGACGCTTGGGGGCCGCGATTGTCGTTGGACGATGGCAGCTTTTAACTCCTCGAAAGTCACCTCCTGGCCATTGGTGGAGATTTGCCTCAGGGCACTGCTCACACTGCCAGGATGGGAAAAGTGGTGCTATTGCAGATTGATGCAGCATGCAGATCCTCCATGATCCTCCTAGGTGGTCCCGGAATACGGCCACTACAACCCTCTCGCATCTACCCGGGAAGCAGGTAAGAGTCATGATGCTATGGAGATCAGAGGGACCTGTCATTGCAATCTCTGGTCAGCAACAAAGTTATACGACATCAATCAAATCCACTATTTTAAGTTCATACAAACCGAGTCATGGTAAGGTCAGCTCTGTTTCATGATTTTCATGTGAATTTCGCGATATTTCTCCGTGGTCTCCAACACTGGGATGAAAAGGTCGCAACGTGCCTCACGATTTCACTGGCTTTCATCTCATTTCCTGGGTGTCGCAGCGATCATCGCATCTGCCATGGAATATATGGAATTCGAATGAATTCGACCACAGTTGGAAATACAACCATACAATCCATAAAATGCCATAAAACAAACCTATGAAGACTCAACCTTGCAGTCACGAGTCCCCCTGTGAGTAAACGAGAGCCTGCCTTCACACCATTTCCGAAGCCCAGCTTCACATGGAACAGCACCAACCAACGAAACGAACAAAACAACCTAAGACCTAAAACAACACTTCATCAAAAAAATCAAGTACGACATTCAATACATTGCAAACATCATCCAACATCAGCACCAAAAATACCACGACCTCAGCCCCAAACAACATAATTCAACGATCCATAGCCATGGAATCCCATTCCAAATAGCCATAAAATCCATGGGACGTCCAAGGCTCCAAAGGGTCCCGGTGCCTCTCCTCCGGCCTTATCCGCTCCACTGCTGCCGCTCTCCGCCTGCAGCGCCTTCTCCAACTCCGCCGCGCCCAGCACGCCGCGGTGGTCCTCCCCGGCGGCGCTGAAGACGCGCCACAGGGCGTGGTCCAACAAATCCTCCGCCAACTCCGAGCAGTGCAGCTCCAGCAGGCCATAGCTAAAGGAATGGCTGTCGTCATCAGAAAAGGCCTTCAAGACCTCAACATGAAAAAAAAAAACACATTGGAAAATATAGGAAAATGGTGAAAACAAGGTATGACATCTACATGTGTGTCAACAAAGTGTTGAGATCAAAACGAAAACACGCAAAATTGGAGTGTGCGAGCAGCACAGAAAAATGCATAAATCGCCACAAATCAAGCTCATTCCACAATGGACCTCTGATCCTGAAAACCACCCAATCGCTGATATATCTGTTGGGTCCTCCCGTTTCCAATGCTGCCAGGATCCTTCTCCATTCCCTTCTCGGACATGCCCAAGCTTTTCAGTGCAGCTTCGGCATCTTTGACTGGCACTGTCATCCTCTTTGGGCCTAGAGATGGGCAAGAATCAGAATGAATCAGACACCAACATATCTCCACTGGGTCCCCGCGGGGTTTTCTGTGACATTTCAGTAACATCTATCATTATCATGTCATTATCTACAGTGAATCTACAGCATTCGCAACCATGGTTGCCCTCAGCTCCAACCCGATCCAAGTGGCAGGAACCAAAGGCGTGTTCCAGAGCCAGGGCTGCGCCGATGGCGGAGAAAGGACTGGTGATCTGCTCCGAAATTGCCAGCCCTGCAGTGATCTCCTGCAACTTGGACCTGTGGTGCGACTTCCTGGCCGGTTGACGGCTTGGGGCCGTGGCTGGGGCGGCTGGGGGTGCACTTCAGGCGATTTTTAATGCGGAGAACCATGGGAAGTCTAACCCCCAGTTGAGATATATCCACAACTATGGTTAGATAACACCCCGTCCGGTATGTCCTGCCTGTAAGAAAAGCTCATGAATAAGATATATTGGGCATATTTCACCAGAAAAAAATGAGCATTAAGAAAAACTGAGAAGCGGCCCAGTTCTGATGACATTCAAAAGCTATGCACCCAGTGCTACAACATGCATCTTAGTAGCTCACTCTCTTACTTGTAGTAGCTTCCAAGGAACCTCCCCAAGTGAAAATATGCACCACTGAACCTTCACATAGAAATAGCACCTTTGAACGTTTCGAATGTTTCGAATGTTTCGATCATGTTCGAGCCAAGTGGCAGCAAGTTTCCCAACGCTTCCATTGGCACCGCCACATCGTGGGAATCCTCCGCAGAGAGCCAGGAATGGCGCAGACACTCCGCCGCCGAGGGCCGGGACTTCAAGTCCCAGGACAACATCTGCGCGCAAAGCGAAGCCGAGGAGGCGGAGGGCAACATGCGCCAGTCGGGTTCCAAAGCAGAATACCTTGGCATTTTGTGAAAGCTATGCAAGTTTCAGCCCGCGGGGATTGAAGATTCAAGGATGAAAAACTGGTAGATGTCAAGTCAAAGGGCCAAGAACCTTTGATGGAAATATGATGGAAATCTAGAAAACGTTTCCATGAGAAGCTCGTAACTTCATATTCAACCTGCATTGTGCATGGCATTCCAATTCCACCTTCCCATCTTCACCAAGCGTCGATGCTGATGGGAGCAAGCGACCCCCAGGATCGCCGTCGAAGGGATGCCGGCCAGACAGCAACATGAAAATCAGACAGCCACAGGACCAAACATCCAACAATGGAGATGGACATTGACGCCTGATGGACGGGCCATTCACCCAAGACGTGTGCTGCTGAATTTTCTCCATTGGGGATCCTATCCGATCATATTGTGGCGTTATTGAAAGCCAACAAAAATCAAAAAGAAATATGACAACAAGTCAAAAAATAGAAAAGCGCCACCCAGACTCCAATCTGGAGTCATTTTCATCTCAGCTTTCTGCAAGGCTGGCGGCGCCGCTGGCAGACCAGCCAAGCCCAGGTCAGCCAGCACCAACTGCGGGGCCATCTTGGCGTCCGTCTGTGCGGACAACAGCAAACTGGTGAGTCGCAGATCTCCATGGACTAGGCTGTGCGGTCCTGGCAGCTCAGTCTGGTAACTGAGATAATGATGATGTATAGAAACATACATAAATATCATAAATACATAAACAAAATTATCATATATTATCATGTGATATCATATGTATATGTTGTTGTAATTTAGCAAGACTGAGACGCCTTGCCAAAGAAAAACCTAGGGATCCTGGTTGCCACTATTCCTTGCCCCAGTCTTTACCCCGACTCCATCTGATATCTCTGATGAATCTCCCTTTTCAGCACCAATCAATGGATTGGTTTAAGGGAAAATCTACAGGAAACCATGGTTTTTACCATCAAATATGCGGGGTTTCCTGTAAATTTTCCCGTCATCCAATTCTATGAACCAAGGATCTCATCTCATGACAATGTCGAAACGCCTCCAGTAGCTGCCGTGCAATCTCCGCCAGCCATCCCACGCTCAGCCCTTGGTTGCTCCAGTGCCATTGCTGCAGGACGTTCACCAACTCTACCGATTCCACCGGCTCAAGGACGATGTAAATGTTATTGAAATCCTCGAAGCTGGCTATGACCTCCAGGGAAAACCATGGGAAAAGATGGGAAAACATGGGAAAACGTAGGGAAAACACCAGTTGAACAGTTGGAAGCTGATGAAGCTGATGAAGCTGGGATGTTGGGCTATCCATTTTAATAAAACATGCCCAACTAATAGGTGATGGGAACTTCCCGGCCTGTGGGATGGCAGGATGCTCAAGACCACGGAGCATCTCCACCTCTGCTCTCACCAGATCTGAGGGAGCAGGAACTTTGTCCTTGCACACTTGCCTGCAGGCAGATTCTGTTGATACATCTATATACATCATTATACATCTGACCTGCAAGGCGACCTCCAAGTTTGTCAAAGTCTGGTAATTTCTGCACGAACGTCCCAAAAGTTTTTACGGAATCGTCTTTGCCAAATCTGAGAGGCACCGTGTACAAAGTCGGGATCGTCATGGATGAAAAATAACGGGAGTGGAAACCACCAGCCAGTGAAATTGGATGGATTGAATACCCTTCTTTTGCTTCTGAAATCCCCCATTTCTGATTAGTAAATCCCCATGTTTGATGCTCAACCCCCATTTTTGCAGTGAAATCCCATGACATCCCGATTTCTTGCAGTAAAATCTTGTCAAATCTGGTAAAATCATGATTTTATATGGTCAAAACATGTAAAATATGGAGAAATATAGCATTCTTCCAGGCCTGCAAATGTGCTCCTCTCGGGTGAGCCGGCTTCTGCACCTGTAGCTTTTCCCCTGCATGCCACGGGAGTGGAACTCAAAGCTGCCATAAAGCCTTGGGTGATGTCCGGTCGGCATGGATTGATCGTCAAAAAAGTGTAGGGAGGATACAAGCGGCTATCTTTATAATATTATTTGTATGTATGATATAATGTGATATATTATATGATATATATATATATATATATATATATTGATATGTTATGTATGTGCATCGGTGTGTGTGTGTGTGTGTGCGCGTGTCTACTGTACGAGGTAAAATACTATAAAATACTTATATATGATTGCACATAGATGAAATGGCTAAGTTCTAAGGGGTTGCAAGGTCTTCGTTCTTAAGAGTCCAGAAATCAAAAGCCAACATCAATGAAGCCTATCAAAAAAGAAATGTCAAGACTTTAGATACAATATATATTATATAATACTATATATATATACAGTAATCTGTAATATATATATATATATATGTGTGTGTGTGTGATGTAATTAGGTTCAAGTGGCTCCTTCAACCTCTTGGAGCCACAGTGCACGGTCCTCAGATTCCGCAGGAAGGCTGCAGGGGCATACCTGTCCCGCAGGTAGCGCAGGGTGGCAGCGATGAGCTCGGCCAGCTCCGGGGCACCGATGACGTCGCCGGGGCCGTACAAGCCATGCCGGGCCAGCATCGCGCGCCACCAGCCCTGGCAGTCCTGACTCTTGTCCTCCACCTGGATGGCCCAGGATGATGATAGGATTGCAAAATGGGAAAAAAACGGGATGGTTATGTGGAGGATTGAAAAGCTGGCTAAAATTGGATTGACCATGACAGTAAGTGTGTATAAGTGGGTAACTTATAATTATAATATACCTAAGATGTCATAAGTATCCATACATCATACGTCATAAATGCAAGTAGCAGAAGAACACATAAGCCTTATTAAGCTGGGCCTGCTGTTGATCACGAAGACCCTTCTGTTACTAACATCAGTTCTCAGCCCGCCTCTTCCTGGTTCGCAATCTTCACCGCTTTCCGTGCTGGCGAGGATGCCAATCCCAGTTCCAACAAAGTAATGGTGGGGTTCATGTTCACTAACTCCTCCCATCTCACAGAGCTTCCACCCCGCAAGCGGCTCAGCAACTGTTGGCAAGTGGCCTCCACAGCTCCTGGTTCACCCAGGATCCCAGCGAAGCTCACGAAGCACGGATCCTCCACCAGCACGGCCACCTCCGTGGTCGGTGTCATGTGGGGCGCTGCTGTGCCATTGTGAGGAAGCTGGGAGGTGCGGGAGGCCAAACGGGGCGGCAACCTGAGTTGTGGCACAAGGGATGCAAATTCCTTCATTCGATACAGTTTTACAATTTAGATATATATATATATATAGGTATAAAATGGTATAAATACAAAATATTATAAAATGGTGTGGGATAGAATGAGATAGCGATATTGAAACTGATGTCTTGGATGCGTTTGGGTATTACATGGTATTACACCATTCTCAGGCAAAGGCAAACACATATCAAATATATATATATATTATATGGAATGAGGTTCACCAGGCTTGGAGCGTTTGAACAAGCACTTTTTGACTTTCCTGTGTTGGGGCTATGGCAGTTTTATAAGACAAATTTGAAAAAAGAAAAGGCAGTGTCCCGATGCTTCCACCCAAACTTTTGCTGAAAAATCCGTCGGGTAGCTGCCCTGCAGAGGTTTGGTCCTCAGAAACTTTCCCACCCCTTCCAGGTGGAGCTATTGATGGGGTGGCCTTCCCCCGCGATGCTTGGCGTTTCACACCAGGCGCTTTGGGCGAAGGACGAGAGGTGGTGCGAATCACACAGGGCTTGGGTGCCGGTTGTCGTTGTGGCGTGGCCGCCTTGGGGTTCACCTCCATTGGCAAGGGCCTTGGGGTCATCACCGGCACGGTGCTGCGCATGGCACCCGGCATCACGCGTGGGGTGACGGTCTTGATAACGACTGGCCGGGGAGAAGGGCAACGTTGCAACTGGCCCATTTCGGCCAAAGCGGCTTGAGGAATTTTGGCAAAGACTGGAACTGGTGGCAAGCCCACTGGCGACAATGCCCGCTCCCGTGGAGAAGGAAGGTGACTAGACATTGGTTGCAATCGGCAAGGTGTTCCGGCTCGTGGTGACACCAGCTGTTGCCCTGGCATCAGTGGAGTGTGGGCCTGGGCACTTGGAACGCCAGTGGCAGTACCTCGTGGGGATAAAGATCTGGGTGGTGCCACTATGGGTGGAGAGACCGGCCCAGACATGGAAGACCGGGAAGGCACAGCTGGCGGCGACACAGCCCGTTGAGGTGCTACAGTGCCAACAGCTGGTGGTCGACCAGGTGACAGCTCTCGCACTACATGGACCACACCAGGGCAGGGTGCAACAGGAACGGCCCCTGGGTGGGCGATGAAACGTGGCGTGCCAGGCCAGGCAGGATGAGACGTGTAAGAAGTCGTGCTGACCACTCTCTGCAAAGGTTGGAAGCCTGGCAGTGGTAGGGACACAAAAAATCTGAACGGCATCCAGGATCCACGTGGCCTGCACTTCATGTATCTATGATATCAGGCCATGTCACTTGATGTTTGGCTTTCCTTGCATGACAGTACGCTAAGCCAAGTAATGAGGGTTTTTTGATTAATAGAAATTGAAATAGAAAGCACCTACAAACATCAAGCGTCTACAAGATTCCACAAGATTCCCAAAAAATCCACAAATTTGCCGCTGAGTTGCTTTGAGCACATGGCAAGCTTCCTCCACTTCCGTGGAAAACCCATGCCTTAGGCGCAGCGAATTGCTCTGCCGGGATCACCATACTTCTGCTCATCCTCACCGGGCCATGCGATGCCGTCCGCACCGGCGTGAAGGCCGGCGCCTTGGGATACGCCATGGTCACCGTGGCCGGGGCCGCAGCCAGGGCAGCTCCCAGCGGGACAGGGCCAGCCGGGCCAGCCGGGCAAGCCGCGGCGCTGCTGGGAGAAACGGCCGGCTCGGAGAGGCTGGGCTCCGGCTCCACATCTTTGGGGCTCTCCGCTGGGCTGCCAGCGTCCATCAGAGCAACCCGGCACTACCAGGTGCTCTTGGGGCAGTTCTGTTTAGGGTCAGAAATCTTGGGCTATATGTGTTTCATGGGCAGTTGTGGTTTGTTGATCATGCCCATTTGTCTCCTACTATGTCCGATGATGTCTTTTTCCCATTTGTATGTCATGCCATCCTGCAAGCCGAAATGCGGGTGCAGAATCAGCACAAGGTCACACATGTCCAGGAAACGAACAGTTCTACTGCAGCAAAGGTCTCTGGCCAAAGCCTTTCTGCAAGCGGCCAATATGATAATCCAGCCTAAGGCCACCCAAAACCATCCAAGGCTCCCATTCCAATGCAGAGATAGGCAAAAGACAGGAGCACCATGCCTGCAAGGATCTGCAAATTCAGCTGATTTCTCCTAGATTTCTGCAGCTGGGTGGTTGTTGCTGATTTTGACAGACCTGTCTGCTTGTTGGCATGAGCCTCCGCCACCTAACCTCAGCACTCATCTGCCAACCTCGTTCCATTCGGAACAATTTACTGGACAAACCCTGCCTGTGCTCAGTGAATCCCCAACATGTTTGCGGGAAAAAAAACTCTCTATCAACCTCAACTCAACTCCCTTGCAGGATTGCGTGCCAGCACTATTACCCCCAAATATCGGATGGTTCAATCTGCGGATTGGAGCTCTCCAAGTTTGATTCAAACCCATTCAAACCCATGCGTGCTGCTGGATCAAGGTATCCAACAGATGCATGACACAGAACCAGATGCCCATGTCTGGTTTCTTGGACAACCCCAATTACAGTCTCCAAATATCTCCAACCCACTCAGGCAGTGCCTCCACCACTTCCATAATGACTGGTACTGCCTTTGCACCTTGACCAAATGTCGCATCAGCGCGATTCAGTTGCCTGAAACTGGTTCGGTGGGAGGAGCGGACGGATTAGTGGGGGCTAACTGGAAAGGGGGGAAACCCATCAATATCTGTCTATCTATCTATCTATCTATCGATCTATCTATCTGTCTGTCTATCTATCTATCTGTCTGTCTGTCTGTCTGTCTATCTATCTATCTATCTATCTATATATCTATCAATAGATAGATATATATGTAGATATACAGCGGAAATTGACTTGTTTCATCATCTTGGATTGGGAGACCACTGGAGGAAACCAGTGAAGATATCATGGAAACAACATGAAACAACCCCGTTCAAACCTTGTAATTGCAACACACGCAGAAAGAAACACAAGCGGAAGAAATTTCCTTTCAAAGCCAGCCTCAGTTCTTAAGCCTAATTCATCCTAATTCCACGCCATCAACCCATGCCCTTTGAGGGGCACCCCGAATCAGTCCAAGGCGACGCACCAGCAAATCTCTGTTGCCGCAAATCGGATGGCTGTCAGCATGGCATAAGGCTCCTCCTCCTGGCTGATCTGGCTGTGTTCAACAACTGGTTCAGCATGGTCGCTTTAACTCACTGGAGGTCCAATAGCAGCACTGCGGACTGCCCTCCCCTGGTCCTTACGCAACTGCAGCTGCTGACGGAGAGCTCGGCAGCAGCTGTCTGACGCTGGCAGCCAGTTGCAGTGGGATAAATGGATGTTGTTTGTAGTGGGAAGTCCCCTACAAATCCCTACAAATGACTATAGATGGGGGTCTTGATGGGAAAAAAACACTATTTAGGAGATTATAGGACTTGATTCTACGCCGCATCCTTGTCAGGATTGTTCTGGCCAGGTGACTCGTGATACAAACAAACACCCAAAGCCATCCTGGCTGGTCATTTCAACACACATCTCCCACATATCAGTTGGTATCATGATCATCAATGATCCCATTTTCGAGGACAAGCCAAAAAAAGAATGGAAACCGCCAACCATTCTCCAAAGTGTCAAGTTCCCTTCCCAAAGCCTTGCAATGCTGTCAGTGCCATCAGCACTGCCAGTGCTACGGCTGGACTTAATGGTGCTGAACCGATGTTCTCGGCCAACGTGGCAACCAAGTTCTGGTAGTCCTGGGAGCGGCCCAGAGACGACTTTATGATTGGATTTTTGGGGGGCTGTTGCCTCCCGAAAATGTGACAACTATGGCCGCCATGTCAGCATAAGTAAGGTCATCACAAGTCTACTTCAACCCAGTTGGAAGTGCCAATTGATGGCTGCCAGGTGGTCGAGTTTGGTGGCTGTTGATTGCGAAGATTGATGAAAACATGTCCCACGATGCGGGGCTTTGAGAGTGAGTGAGATCACATTTCCGTTTGTCCGAAGATTGGGTACCTCCAAACTTGATGGTTCATCATTTTCTCCACTAAAGTGGCCATAAATTGGAGTAAACTGAGTAAACATCGTAAACCCATTTCTGGATCAATCCATTTCTCTTCATCGCTGTGCCCAGCATCTGAGGATGCCAACACTCCACTATGAGCCACTTGCCAAAGTAGGGTGCACAGCGAAGCAAAGAAGGCCTTGATGCCCCCGCCCGAAAGTTTCACTTGGCCACTAGGCCTGGGTATCTGTACATGGGGCATGCCAGGGCCCATCATAGCCCATCCTCAGAAATTTAAAACGTGAAATGGGGAGATCTCCTGCGGCAAAGTTTGGGACAACACCTGGTCGTGCAGAATGTGGCCACGCATATCGGCCAAACAATTTTCTATCATCTGTGAACAAAGGATTGCCCTGTTCTGTCTGATGATTTTACCCTTACAGATCCTTACAGAAACTTTATATACAGTAATTACGCATCTTCTCTCCCATTGGCCATTTGGACGCGTTCCATGCTGAGCCCACGTCTGCCCGTGTCTCTGATTCTTTTCGCACCATTGTGCAGATCTCTGCTCATCCAGACTTTGTGGTGAGCAAGTGAACATTCGTGAAACGGCAACTATAGAATCTATAGAATACTATGGGCATGAGACATGAGTCATCAATGCAAATTGAAGATGGAGCCGATGCTCCGATATCTCAAATTTTCGGAAACACAAGCACCATCTGGAAGGACAATCTTCCATGCAACCCCGGTCTCTTTCATGGGGATCTTCTCCTGAATTTCTTTCTCCAAATCTTCCATGGTCTTTTGAGAGTCCATTTGGATTTTCCCTAGCTGCGTGCCGGCCAGAGAAGTGCATTCGATACAGCAGCTGCCGTCAGTGGCTTCCATGCTCGAAGCGCTCACACATAACGGAGCCACGCCCTTCTCGGTGAAGAATCGCCTGCGGGCGAGCTGCTCCCACTGGCCAGCTTGGAAATCCTGACAGGCCCCAGGATTCACCGTGCAGAAGCACATCTCGTTGCTGCTGCCTGCAGGCACCGGTCGCATGCCGTCCTCACTGGTCGGATCTTCTATGGCGGAATGGGCAAAGGAGAGGCAGGTGAGGATGGTGAAGTGGGGTGACCACTTGTCCCGGATGCCACAGGAACAAAAGATACCTGAAGTATCCAGCAGAGGGTGATACACCACACCATCATGGCTTTGGCCAAGCACTGGAGAAATTTGACCTTCAAAGGAGCTCAAAGTAATGACATCTTCACCTTCAGCCTCTTCATCATCATCACCCATCTCACCTTTCTTAATCCACTGCACTGCAATCTCTGAATCCCCTGCGGCCGTGACAGCCCCTTTCTGGCGTTGTCCTGTGGTGGACTTGGGAGGAACCATAAAGACATACCAACCTGGTTGGAGCTCCTGAAACTGCACTGGAAAGCCCGCAAACTGAGGTCTCATGGTGGGAGGTTTGAAGGGATAATCCCTAGGAAACTGGATGGAATACACCAAGGATGCACCTTTCAAGGGGCCGCTGGACACCTGCAACTCAGCATCCCAAATGAAGATATTCGGCTCTTTCGAGGGTGAAAGTTGTGGTTTCAGCGTCCACAACTGTCGCTGTTCTTCAAAGGTCCCGAGGGCTTGCATGGCGCCGTTGGGGCTCTGCTGATCCCAGCATTCCCACTCCTTCGTCAAGCGCTTCAAGGCCATGGGGGAACTCTCCAGAGCTTCGGTGGAGAGTGTGACGAAGGGCGACTGGAGCCCGAGTTGCTTCTAGCAGGCATCAACTGGTACAAGTATCATATGAAAAGAGAGCACCAAAATGTATCAAAAAAAAGAGGCGACCGCGAGTAACTTAGCTTCTATATATATATATAGTGAAAACATGTGAAACCATATAGAGATGCTTTCTATTGCGGCAGATTGACCATACAAAATCTGATCTGAGATTAGGACTCCCTAGCGCAAGCCCGTCACCAAGAGCCACCAGATCCCAGCTCGCAAACAAGGCACATCGATCTCATTGTTTCTGGCCTTAGTCCCCAGTAGTTGGCACCAGACATCATCACAACACATACAACATGCCTTCGTCGTGATCCGGCTGCTCTAAGCCAGGCACTTGGCTGGAAGTCAGGGTGCAAGCGAACTGCAAAGTGCGCCGGAAGCCTTCAGCTACTGTGCAAGTCTCAACTGGCGTTTACCCACTGTCATTATGTTGCAAACAAGCTCTCAGAAGTTTGGATATCAAAATCTACCATATCTTGTCATATCTTGTCCCAGTCACAGTCTGTCAGCATTCGCTGATTCCCCGCAGATCCGCTACAAGCAGAAATCGCCAAACCAAAACTTGGTAGCAGCGAAGCTGCTGCGCGCAAGAGCCTTAGATAGCTGAGCTGATGATAGCTGTCATGTTTCTGGTCTCAGCCATGGATAGCTGCCAAAAGAAAAACAGTGTCATTGATGTTCTGTATGTCCAGTGTGTGCACGTACAGAACCCATCCTAATGCTACTTTTTTCACCCTAATTGCATATGCATGTACGTGTGTTGCCCTTCATCTCACCATCGTATCATCGTTAGCGATCCCCTCTTCCCCGTTCAGCAACAGCTCAGCCAGGCACTGCTGTTGGTCCATTTCGCGCGAAGGATCTTGGGCATCTTTGAAGGCGTCAAACCTGCGACGACAGGGTTGAGATGTGCTTTGACGCTGCCAGCAGGGTCGAGGTTGTCATGATCATCCACTTCCCAGCTCTAGACTCTAGTCACTCTAGTCTAATTAGAGAATCTTATAGGCTATCCATTCTCCATGGATATCTTTGAGCAGCCTTGTGGATGCCTGTTGCATGACGGTATCGTGATTCCGGGCCTGGAGATAAACACCGCGAATGCCGCAGAGAAGGCGCCTGTATCAGTGCCTCGCATGTTCAACTTTCAGGTTGGTGGTGTCAGGGAAACTGGGAAATCCCTGGCCAGGATCGCATGCCGGCGGAAAGAAGCATAGAAAACAATAGAAAACACATTGAAACATCATCAAAGCCCACTTCAAAACAAGGTCCTTCGGCCTGTTCCCATGGGTTCCCATCAGTGCCCATCAGTTCCCAGCGGCCTACAGGCTCAGCACGTTGCTGGCGCTGTCTCCAGTTCGCGGGTGCTTGCAACTGCGCTGCCAGGGCATATCGATGGAGAAGCACCTGCGGCAGGCGGCAGAGGACGGATTATCATCCTTGGGGGAATTTGAGAATGTGGGGCGTCGATCCCAAGGAAAGTGTTTTGCCATTTCTTGGGGGTTGACCACTATGGTGATCGCCAACAGCTAGTGCACCAAACTTAAAAAAATCCTCCTTAAGCATTTCACATGAAAATACATGAAATCTCACTGTTCGGATCAAGGATTTGCTATGATTTGCTCATGTTTGCCCCTGGTTTCACCAAGAGAACTTCCCCAGTTTTCACCATGGAAATTCTGGCCTCATCCACTTCGGCACCCTGACCTCCAGCTCCAAATCCTCGGAAAGTCCACAGCCATTGGGGCCAATCTTGTGATGAAACCCCTCTGGTAATCAAGCATGGTAGGCTGGGAAACCTATACAAATGGTGGTTTTATGGGAAATTCATCTATATATAATATAATTATATGTATATAATATATGTATATAATATATATATAATATATATTATATATATTATATATATTATATATATAATATATATATTATATATACAATATATATATTATATATATTATATATATTCTATATTCTATATATATAATATATATAATAATATAATATATATAATATAATATAATATAATATAATATAATATATATATATATATTTATGGTGGATCATGGTGGATCTTCCGGCAAACCATGTTTGATTATCAGAAGGTACTGTAGCCCAATGACCCAATGGATTGGTTGAAGGGGAACAAATAACCCCGATGGTTTTGGCCTCCAAGCAAGGGGGTCGACCGCAAATGGTTCCCTTCAACCAAGTCTGAAAACTAATAAACCATCCGCAACTTTACCAGGAACAGGAGTAGAATAGAAATAAATCTGAATCATCAGGAGTAAAATAGAAACCATCCCAATTATTCTGAGTAATCTATATATATATCTGAATAAATCAGAGGAAACCATCCCAATCTTTAGCAAAAATGGATGGCCTAAACCATCCCCAAGATCCCCTTGGGGCAGGGATCCCGGGCCTTGAGACGACCGCGAGGAGACCTCCGTCTCCAGGGCAGCCATGGCCAGACCTCGGGTTGATCAGATTTACAAGTTGTCAAAACTTCAAAAAAAAATGGGTCTGTAATTGCAACACCGGAAACCATCAAAACTTTGAAAAAAAACGGGTTTTCCCTAAATCTCTGGAAAATGGAAAAATCGATAATTCCATTTTTCAGCGTTCTAGTGAAAACGGCCAAAAACCAAGTTTTGTAGCCATCTGGATTGGCCAAATCTGACATTTCATGGAAAATGGTAAAAAAATTGTTTTCTTTGATTTCGCTGAAAACATGTTTAAAAAAAAACGGCCTTTTGCAGAAAACACATGAAAACACCTGGTTTCCAAGCCCCTTTACAGAGACCCTACCCCGCAGGCCAAAAACGTCTTTCATAAAGTTATAACATCTGATAACGCGAAAATAAGACCTCGCGCTTAGGAATGGTTAGGGCTTAGGATCATCTTCCAATTTGTCCCTGAAGGTTCCAAGCGGCGTCGTTGCAGCACGCCCTCGAACTCGAACCAGCCACAGCGCCGTTGCCGCCCCTCCACGGCCGCCTGAGGCATGGCATCGCGCAAGGGAACAGCCAGGTAGAAGTCGTTCATCTCCAAGGTCCAATCAGTGGACACCTGGGTTGCTGCTTTACTGATGGGGATGGTGGGTCATGTCAGAGCTCACCAAAATCTGTGGATTCCATTGTATCAAGAAAGAACACACGAAGTTGGAAACTTCTAGAAAACAAACTGGCACCTATGCTAGGTGGTCAAAATATCTCAAAAGCACACCAAAGCAGGGCATCTTCTCCCACCAGCACTTTCCAGAACGATCACATTTGGTATCAGGTATCCATCTTCTTTCAGTTCACATGCTGAGAACACAATCGCTGCTAGTTCCCTGCTTGGACAAGGCACCGCATTTGCAGCTTCTGGAAGGTCAGGCAGCGGGATGGAGGCAATCCGCATGAAGGCCCACTGATGCTCAAAGCTTTCAGTCAGGAGGACCTCCAATAGTAACAGCAACTCAACATCCGCTGCCATGAACATCCATCATCAAAATCAAACCATCTATCCAAATAAATAGCTGGTTTGAAAGCCGAAATGAACAGGAAAAAAAAACAAACGTCAATTCTCGCTCGCAGCACCTCGAGCACCTTTCGTTGCAGCTCAGCTCCCACCGGCTGCCGCCGTGCCGCGCAGAGCAGGGCGCTGGCTTTCGACGAGGAACTGGTCTTGGTGGAGACTTGTCCCCAGAGTTTCTCCTGACTGGGCATGGCTCAGAAGGGGGGATGACTATTGACCATCAAAATTTCAGCATCGAAAAGTGGAATGCAACTCTTATACTAACTACATCTACTCATATGATCTTGTAAGTTGTAACCATCAAAAACAAGGTTGATCTGCCAACAAGAACGGGGCTATAATCATCATTAATCATCTGTAATCAAAATAATCAACAATAGAGATATCCAAGTTGATATAAGCAGTATGGCTCGCATGTCACTGTTTTTGCTATGAAACCATCCTTCTTTTGACAATCATCCTTGCGCCTCCAGGTCTTTGGTGTCTGCAGCCATCAGAAACACCATGGCTGCGAGGTGCCAAAAGTGGCTTTCCACAGGTGCAGACCGTTGAGCCCACCAGGCCTTGACGTAGTCCACAGCTGCATTGAACCTCACCCAAGCACCATAGCAGCTGCAATTTGGGAGGTGTAACTTTCTGGTAGCCCACATAGCCAGGAAGATGATGATAGTTAAATTAGGGATAAGCACGACAAGTACAACCCAAATGAATTCAACTGCCAAGTTCAATGCAATGCAAATCTCTCTCTCTCTCTCTCTCCATCGCCTTCAGAATCTTCAGACCACATCTATTGAAATATGTATGATTGTATGGTAGTTATATTATAGAGGTATAGTTTCTCCATTAATTGGTTGTACACCAACTATCTTATCCCAATTATAGACTGAGCCGAGCAGCTGCTGTGCCAGTTCCGGACTGCATTCATAGCGATCCAGGGCGGGTAGGTTCTCTACGATGCCGGGGCTGCACAACAAACAGGGCATCTCAGGACATAGAAGACTGCACCACCTCGGAGTGCTCACAGTCACAGTCACAAGAAACGAACTTCATAGGCTGATAGGTGAGACAGAAAACTATGAGCACTGGATGGTGGGGCAATGAAACACCATTACTTGGAAGAAGTTTAATGAGTTAAAAGTTGCCCTGCCCAAAACTGCCATGAATATGTGCATGGTATGCCCTGTATATCTATATGTAATGTTTGTTTGTGTGTACTGTGTGTACTGTATACTGTATCCTTCCCCTCCCCCCCAGGTCTTCATCCACATCCCAGCTGCACAGGCAACGGTCGCGCCCGCGCTGCCAGCCGCATCCAGCCATGGGCATTCAACAGAGCGGCCAGGGCGCCCTGCAACGCGGGCTCCTGCAACCAAGCATGGCTAAGCATGACCAGACAACACCATGGTTTCATGGTTTGGTGGAAACTTCGCTGTTCGTTTGGGGGTTCGGACTCAACACAGTCAAACGTTGACGAATCATGCAGGTGCCCCTCGTGGGCTCCATCTCCACCCTGGCTTTTTGTAGCTGCCGCAGTACCGCGGCCATCAGAGGTGGAAGCTGTTCATGGTCCAACTGGAAACGTTCCACCAGGCGCACCAGACACCTGGACCATGGTCTCCAAGGATTGGGAGACCCTGATGATCTGATGATCTGATGATCTGATGATCTGATGATGGATCATCATCATCATCATCATCATCATCATCATCATCCACAATGCTGCTGGAGGTGGCCATGCTGAAAATTCATGCATGTCCTTTTGGCATTTTGAGCAGGGCGGTGGATTCCACATCGAAAGAGTCAAAACTGAGGTGAGGACAACGCCCATGGCAAGCAGCGGCGCTCCAGCTGTACACAAAGCTCGCTCGCAGCATCGGCTGCTGAGCCTGTAGCTTGCCTCAGAGGAAAGAGGTGCAGCCGGGATGAAGACCGTTTCCTTGCTGGAATGTCCGATTCCCCACGCACATCTTTCCATAACAAGTTTCTTACCTGGAGTCAACCAGTTATCATCCCAATGGAATCTTGAATTTTGATGAATTTTCTAGAGATGTCTAGTGTTACAACCTCGCGTTTTCTGGTGGACACTTGTCCTTGAGCATGCAGCACAGGTGACCACGGTCACTTCTCCCCCAGGTCTTTATGTTGAGGCTCCAAAGCAGCGCGGCCATCAAATCTGCCATGCGTGCCCGCAGCAGCGACCGCTGGTGATCCGTCCTGGGCTCAAAGGATGATGGTGAAACCAGTCGACTTTGGAGAGGGTGAAACCAGCTAAGTTGCATTGAATACTATGGCGATTAAGGGGGTTACCAGTCACTTTGAGCTCATCAAAAGAAAATCACAGAAGCTGATAGAGAAGCATCTTTTCGCCACGAAATCGGCTCCGTTCCACCGCCGAATCTGCCAAAGCGTGCTGCTCCAAGGTCTCAACGACCAATGGCAGAAGTGTCTGCGCCTCCAAGGGGATTCAATGGGGGAAGCCTGTGCTATTAACACAGATGCCACAGGAAAAACATTGAAAATCCTATAAAATCCTGCCCTGTCAAAATCAAGGAACCTAACCAGCAAGTGTTCACAATTCTGGACTAAGAACCAACCCATGTTAGGATATGCTTGACAAAATTGCGACCCCACCATACCCACCAACATCCCTGGTGGGAAGCGCCTCACGCTTTGGCAAGTCCAGCCCCAAATTCAGAGCCAAACGCATCGCCAACTCCTAAGGAGCAAAGGATCAAGCGCGCGGAGCCACTACTGCAACCCTCTATCGAGGGGTTGAAATCTAAGCAGCCACTGGTCGAAATCCAGGTAGCCTCCCGGACCATCCAGGACACATGGTGATACTTGGATATACTTGGCCTCAATATACCCACATCATCTATTTCTTCATATTTTTTGGCAACATATTTGACCATTTGCCGCCTATTCCTACCTCACCTCCAACCGAGCCCAACGCTCAACTGAGCCCAGCCCAACCAGCCCAGGGCTCCAGTTGATCAATGTTCTGCCTCTGGGGCCAGCAGCTGATCATGCGTCCCACGAAGTTCTCCAAGTGACACGCCACCCAGTCCCTGAAGGCGAAAGGCGCCCGCAGGGCGCAAGCGCCCAAGCAGTTGGCTGCAGCTTGCCCGCAGCTCTGCCTGGAATGCAGAGGACTCTGAAGGCATCAGTTCCCGACCCTGCCCAACCCTCACTTTGTCTCACTTTGTCAGGGAAGTGGGCTCATGATGACTGAGAAATGAACATGTTTATACAGTTGTACATGTTTTATCATGTTTTATTGTTCTCCTAACTTCCTCTCAGACTTCACGTAGGTGAAAAAAATCACCCAATGAAACAAACAGCGACATAACATGACATAAACCATCTACACTGGCATCCAAGTCGCATTAAGGCCAGGGATCGTTCGCAGATCAACGGCACCTCTGCCACGATGTCTCCATCCACGTAGCGACACAAGGACGCAGCCGCATTCAACGCCGCCCCTTGGGCGTTCTGCGAGTAGCCACTGGGCACCTGGCAGCGACTGGTGGAGACTGGGGGATGAACCACAAACAGTGGGGAAAAACGCTGTAGATTCACTGTAGATCACACAGAATCAGACTTTGATATACTTTGATTGCGTTTCGTTATGTTTCGCTATTCATCTCCTTGCTTTTCTTGCCAGAGTTGTTTCAGGCCTCCGGGCTGTGACATTTGTTGCGCACGCTGTGAGCCACAAACAAACAGCTCTAATTCTATTGGAGTCCCTTGGTCTAAAGGTCAGGGTACATGGTACTGTATGAGACACCTCGTTTTGGTTGACAGAAGCCGTTGAAGTCAATCCGGTCGCAGAGCGACCGCCTCAAAAATCCCCACATGAATCTATATAATTCAATAATATTATGATATTATATGATATGATATTCATCTAATCTACTCTGAGCCTGTATTGACGTGGTCCTGTATATTTGCATAACCCCAGTTGTGGCCGTCACCTTATGAAAATATCTACCGTGGTACCCATGTAGAGATCTTGGCCCCCAAAAAAATATGGTTGTTCCCATGGTAGGCTGAACTGCCAAAGGGTAAACCAATCCCCATCTAGCAAAGCTACTTGATGCTACTTGTAAATCATGGGATATCATGGGATATCATGGGTTATGCTGGTTATGCTGGTTTGATACCAGATTCATTGCACATTCGCACTTGCATCCACCTTCCAACAGTAAATTTTAGAGTTCTAAAAAATAGATCAGGTGGATTATCCGGTGGTCACATGTCTTAAGTTACCATCCACCAAACCACATCAAACCTGTGCCCCAGGTGCCTCCAACAAGACCTTCAGCACCGTCTTCAAGTCCCGCCCACGCGGCAAGGCACCGTGCTCAGCGGCTTCGGACAACTCCGCCGCGGCCTTGCCTCGGTATGGGGAGAAAACCTGGTGACCCTTGGAAAATCGAAGGAAAACCTGGGAAAACCTGGGAAAAGCCAGAGATTTGGGATTCTTGGGGGCGCACTTGTGGAAAACCTGGAGATTCTCAGCAATTTTTGGGGCATCAATCCATTTTTTGGCCGTCCAATCGTGAAATTATCCAAGTTTAAGCCACATACCCAGCATTTGTGAACCATGAACTGGACTTGGAACGTGGGTGGTGTCTGTGCAAACAGCTAAGCCGTGACCATGACTAAAGATTGTAAGTCGGGCACCTGCGGTCTTGCGAAATCGACAAGCATGGTGAGCATTGCATCGTTGCATCTTGTATGGGGGCTGTTACTCTGTGCAAAATACAGTAACTACTGTATATAGATGAAAATGAAAATCATCATATTCCGCCGAATGCATGTGAGCTGTATGCCATGTAAGCTGAAGCCTTCCGTCATGCTTGTGCCATTTTGAGTCCATTTGCTTGTTTGGCCTGGTCAGAGAAGTATACCAAATTCGCATCGTCATCTCGATTGTACACCTTTTCTTTGGCTACCCTTCCATCATCAACCCTCTCAATATCAACGGTAGCTGGCTGCGGTTCCCCAAGAAATTCCAAGCTAAGGGGTGAATCACAAGATTAGCGTTGCATTGGACAACACCAGTGAGGTAGAGCCGACCATCTGCCGAGCTGCAAAAATAGAAAAGCGCCTCCGGCTGCTTCGCTGCCAGGGTCTCATTACCTCGGGTGCAGCTGAGGCAGCTGCCAAGTGTCACAGCTTGATCCTGCTGAGCACGCGACGCAAGCTCTCAGTGATGTGGGACCAAATGCGCCTCAGATGGGCGCTGGACTTTCTTGAAAGGGAGAGGAAATTGCATCTGCATCGTCCACGCAAGTAGCCCCCAGGTGTAACCTTCTCCTTTTTTGGGGGGCCCTGTCGAATTGTCTGACAACTATTGCCTTCGTTCCACAAAAATGAGGCACTGCTGACACTGGATCATGACATGCCACAAACCATCAAATGTGGATATCTTTGGGCTCCCGCAATCATCCTGACTCTTCAAATGTTCACTCCTGGATGATCTTTACCATGAATATCGCCCACTAAATCCCAGTTACTACTTGGGTGTATATTATCCAATTTATCCTAAATACCCTCCGGTTATTTAACATTGCTATTGAAAATGACTAATTTACTGATAGAAACTGCCCTGTTAATGGTGATTTTCCGGGTCGCCACATTAAATCACCACAGGGTACAGGATAGACATCCAATTTCCCCAGCAACTTTCACCATGGAGCAGTTGAGCCTTCATCATCTTCTCCCCCGGCGGAGCTTTGCGTTTTCGGTTCCGCCCCAGGTGGTGCAGCACTTGGTGCAGCACTGCAGGGCCATCCACCTTGAAGGTGCCCTTGCGACCACCTGCACGCGCTAAGTTCTCGAGCTGGCGCTTGCCATACTTGTCCAGCATCTTTAAAACAGCTGGCCAAACTTCCGGGTCATCATCTGCCTTCTCCAGATTGGTTGGATCCTGCCGCTTGAGTGCTGCTTTTGGTTCTTGGAGATTAAGCTTGGCTACATATAAATCTATATGGGTACACCATGGTACACCTATCTAAGCCTATCTAGCCATCTAAATTCCAAAATATTCCAAACTAATACAACCAGCCTACACATGGCTATGGATCAATCCCTACCAATACATCTTTTTGGGTGGTGAAAATCCACTTAGTTACTTTGATCATCTTTGATCTACAGCACTGATTACGGGGTTTTGACCCATTCCCATTTGGCAGTGTGTCAAAACCTTGTACCCCTGTAGTTCACATCAAAATAGCTGGGATTTATGGATGTTCATCCCACTAAAAATGGTATTAATAGGTATTGACCCATTCCCATTTCAACCTTAAGATTCTCCCAGTGATTCCAGAAACCCCAGAACCTGCAGCCACGTCTTCAGGGCATCTAATCCAGCCGCATGTTGCGCCGCCACGTCGGAGTTCAACTTGTCCAACGCTTCGGCTAAGGAGGTGCGTTCCATAAGATCTCCCAACATGGCGATGGGGCCACTGGATGAAAAAACTCTGGGAAATGATGGGGATTTGAAGAGATCCCCAGAAACAGCTGGCAGATGCTGGCAGATTTCCATGGAAATGTTGGGATCACAGGTTTGCTTTTGTGAGAAAATGGGTTGGGAGATGGTGTGTTCCTAGAATGATGAATGGATAGTCTCTGCGTCTGGTGTCAAGACCTGAAAATGATATGATCCCTTCAATGATCCACCTCTTGAAACATTCAAATGCTTCTGGCTCTCTAGCGTCTGGTGTTGCAACTTGAATATCAATCGTTTGCAAAGCATCGAAACGAGAGTCCGTTTCTTGCACATTCACACCTTCTAACGATTCTAACGGATCATAGCCTGGGAAGTAAGCATCTTTTGAGTTTCGGGCGGGGCTACTGCCTCTCGTAGCTAGAAGTGGATTTTCGGGGCTGGTGTTCTTCATATGCTGAATGTTTCATTTCAACCGCCCCTGCTATAAGCCCCCAGCTGCGAAGCGAAGGGAGAAGTGACAACTGCTCATGGAGATCCCAGCAGCCGTGTATGTCCAAATCCTCCATGTGGCACTCACTCGGCTCAGACAGAAATGCAAAGGTTAGTTCCTGTGAGTTTTGGCCCCAAAAACATCTCCAATTTCCCAGAATGAACTGCCGAACCGCCTCGCGCCCCACTTGCTCGTTGCAGCTCTCGTGGCCAGCGAGCATAATAGGCGGGACCTAGGTTATGGGGAGCTGGATAGGTGGGGATCAGGAGGCTATTTGATCCTTCTGTGGGGGCGCGCTGGAACGGTTTCCCGGGAAGAAAGCAAGAGATAAGAGCCAGTCTCTCTCGCCATT
Source organism: Cladocopium goreaui (assembly GCA_947184155.2). Lineage (NCBI taxonomy): Eukaryota > Dinophyceae > Suessiales > Symbiodiniaceae > Cladocopium > Cladocopium goreaui. The sequence continues at coordinate 360,007 of CAMXCT020006527.1, forward strand.
TACAGTAGAGTGTTGGGTGGGGCGGGGAATAGTTTAGGCTATGCTAAAGAACCAATGAGAAACGAATAAGATACCAAGCAGAGACCACAAGACAAAATAAACCCTGGGACGTGTATTTTAACAGGCTATGTGTGCAAGTGTGCGAATCATTTCAAGCAGCTGAGATCGGGCCACCAGCCCCAAGTCTCAAACCTGACTTGCTTGGCTATAAATTCGGAAAAGTGCATGGTTTCCCCGTGTTTTAATGTTTCATACAGGTGACTGGTCGGCTACGTTCCCAGTAAATTATCCATAAGGGATGGTTGCCCCTGAAACTTTTTGAAGTTATATATGTGTTCCATGTCCAATGGAAGGGTTGTTGTCTCAAATTATAGAATAAGTAGTCACCAATCACCAACCTAAAGAAAGTGTTGGCCAAAGTTTTACCCTACAGCCATTCAAAAAATCCCTATGCCCCCACCTGGCACAATCGCGGCTTGGTGGAACTCTATTTCTCATTGCATGTTCGGTCAGGGATGGCATTTTACATGCTGAACACCTGTAACGCCTGCGATTGTGAGGGCAAATGCTACTACCACCACACTCAACGCACAGCGGCCTTTGGCTATTATGGTGGCAAAGGTCCAGCTGTTTAAAAATGTCCGCGCAGGTGTCGGTGCCATCCAAAGATCTCCAAGGACAAGTCTTCCCCAGGGTCTTCCTGCAGGCTGCGTGGCCATTACACGGAACCAGGGCGTATGTTTTTCCATGTCCGGAATGTGTCCAAAACCAAGTGGTGCTGATACGTTCCACGCAGTTGGAGCATTTCAACAAGACAACTTGCTCGGGGGCCTCATAGACTGCTGGCAAGCTCCTGACGCGTTTGTTTGGGCGAAACACGCCATCAACGGCCGCCGACATATCCTTCTTTGGCAACCTTGTAGTGGCCTTCTTTCTGAGACCTTCAAGTGCTTCATCTGATGCCTTTCGTTGCGTCGGGTCACTTTGCGGGGCTTCTGCTACCAGCAACTCCCGAAGTTGCCGCCATTGTCTCATCGCAAGGGATTTACCGTTCCCAGAGAACGAGGTCTCCTTTCCCTGCAGCAGTTCGAGAATGTGTAGCACAGCTGTCTCGACTGCCCTGTAGGTTGTGGTGTCGCTCAAATCCAAGGAACTCAAAGCCAGGATCAACAAACGTCTCACCCGGCACTGCAAGTCACTAGGCTCAGAAACCGCAGCACCCGCAGTATCCTCAGTGGAAGAGACGTGTTTCGCTTCAAAGGAGCCTGGAGGATGGAGCCACCCAGCACAGCGACATAGCAACTTGCAGATGGCATCACCATCCAACTCGACCTCATTCAGCAAGTCACTTAGCAAACCTTCCGCAGTTTCGATCATCCGAAGCCTTTCTTTCAAATCTGCATTATGAAATCTGGTGATACTTCGCTGCAGCTTCCTGGCGGGTTGTTTTGATATGTCAAACACAGGCTTTGCCGGTTTTTCCTGCATAATTTGCCGTCCCATCTCGGCTTTTGCTGAAGTTGTTGCAGCCTTCTCCTGGCATACCTCCAGATCCACCGCGAGATCGACCCCATCTGCAGCCAGTGAAAACGTCACAGTATGGCCTACCCGCACGTGTGGCGGGGCGTGGGCAAAAGGCAACTGCCGCAAATCTCCGGTGGAAGTTTGGCAAAGCAAAGAGCCACCACCTCGATAATGAAGTTGGCACACGAAGCCCGTTGGCATGGCGTCAATCAAAACAAGCTGCAGTGACTATCAGCAAATTGCATCAGACTCTGGTGCATAGTGTGTGGAATGTTTTGTCTTTACCAATTGCAAGCTGCTGCATCTGCGACCATGGCAAACTTGCACAAATTATACAAATTACTTGTGGAGAAATGCATCATCAGCTCAACACATCTGCAAAAATGTTGACGTTGCTATTTACGGTAAAACAAATTAAAACAACCATGGCTCTGCTAATATCGCTGCGTCAGGACATGGTCCCCGGCCTTTAAAATGGATGACCTCCAGAAGACTGTTTCGTCTGCACACGGAAAGCGCCACATGGATTGGAAACATGACAGTCTGATCAGCGGGGGTTGATGTCAAATTGTTGTCACGTATGTACATATGTATGTGTGGATGTCTGGATGTGTGGATGCATGTATGTGTCGATGTGTGTATATGTGGATGTCTGGATGTGTGGATGCATGTATGTGTCGATGTGTGTATGTGTGGATGCCTGGATGTGTGGATGCATGTATGTGTCGATGTGTGTATGTGTGGATGTCTGGATGTGTGGATGCATGTATGTGTCGATGTGTGTATGTGTGGATGTCTGGATGTGTGGATGCATGTATGTGTCGATGTGTGTATGTGTGGATGTCTGGATGTGTGGATGCATGGATGTGTCGATGTGTGTATGTGTGGATGTCTGGATGTGTGGATGCATGTATGTGTCGATGTGTGTATGTGTGGATGTCTGGATGTGTGGATGCATGTATGTGTCGATGTGTGTATGTGTGGATGTCTGGATGTGTGGATGCATGTATGTGTCGATGTGTGTATATGTGGATGCCTGGATGTGTGGATGCATGTATGTGTCGATGTGTGTATGTGTGGATGCCTGGATGTGTGGATGCATGTATGTGTCGATGTGTGTATGTGTGGATGTCTGGATGTGTGGATGCATGTATGTGTCGATGTGTGTATGTGTGGATGTCTGGATGTGTGGATGCATGTATGTGTCATGTATGTGTCGATGTGTGTATGTGTGGATGTCTGGATGTGTGGATGCATGTATGTGTCGATGTGTGTATGTGTGGATGTCTGGATGTGTGGATGCATGTATGTGTCGATGTGTGTATGTGTGGATGTCTGGATGTGTGGATGCATGTATGTGTCGATGTGTGTATGTGTGGATGTCTGGATGTGTGGATGCATGTATGTGTCGATGTGTGTATGTGTGGATGTCTGGATGTGTGGATGCATGTATGTGTCGATGTGTGTATGTGTGGATGTCTGGATGTGTGGATGCATGTATGTGTCGATGTGTGTATGTGTGGATGTCTGGATGTGTGGATGCATGTATGTGTCGATGTGTGTATGTGTGGATGTCTGGATGTGTGGATGCATGTATGTGTCGATGTGTGTATGTGTGGATGTCTGGATGTGTGGATGCATGTATGTGTCGATGTGTGTATGTGTGGATGTCTGGATGTGTGGATGCATGTATGTGTCGATGTGTGTATGTGTGGATGTCTGGATGGGTGGATGCATGTATGTGTCGATGTGTGTATGTGTGGATGTCTGGATGTGTGGATGCATGTATGTGTCGATGTGTGTATGTGTGGATGTCTGGATGTGTGGATGTCTGGATGGATGTGTGGATGTATGGATGGATGCATGGGTGTATGGATGGATGTATGGATGTATGGATGTATGGGTGTATGGATGTATGGGTGGATGGATGGATTGATGTGTGGATGTATGGATGTATGGATGTATGGGTGTGTGGGTGTGTGTGGGTGTGTGGATGTATGATGATGTATGATGATGTATGATGATGTATGATGATGTATGATGATGTATTATGATGTATGATGATGTATGATGATGTATGATGTATGATGATGTATGATGATGTATGATGATGTATGATGATGTATGGATGGATAGACGGATGTACAGTAGTTAGGCGGGAAGGTAGGCATGCATGATCATGCATGCATGTCACAGGTAAGTGGGTGAGTGAGCGCGTAAAGTAACGTAAAGAAAGGTAAGGCAAGGCAAGCAAGTAACTTAGCGCAGTAAAACCAGTAAAGTGATGTAAAGTACAATAAAGTATGGCATGGTAAGTACATAAAGTAAAGTAAGGAAGGCAAGGTAAGGTAAGGTAAGCAAGCACGCAAAAAAAGTAAGGAAGGAAGGAAGGAAGGAAGGAAGGAAGGAAGGAAGGAAGCAAGGAAAGAAGTATGGTTTCATCAGCAAGTGCGCAAATCAGTTCATACAAGCTGAAACCAGGCCGTGGGCCCCAAAGAACAAAACTGTCTGTGATTTTGCTAAGCCTGACCTGCTTGGTTATGAACTTGAACAAACTACATGGCTCCTCCTAGTATCATGTGAGTGCGACTGGTTGGCTATGTTCAATCTCTGCTGTTTCTGAAAATATCCACAAAGCATTCCTTCCCGCGTGAACTTCGCACTCAAGCCCAAACAAAAACAATGGGCAAAGGGTGTTGCCAGTAGAAATGAGGGTTGATGTCGAATTCTTGAATAAGTAAATTACTCACCAACCTCAAGTGTTAGCCCAGTTTGGGTGGTTTCCCTTGACTGTACTCATTTGTGGTGAAATCTCACTGGGGCCCTAAAATAATCACGGGAACAGGTTGGCTCATGGGGCAATTCTCATCATCCGTGGAACTCCATTTCTCATTGAATGCTAGGTCGGGGATTGCGTCTTGCATGTTGAACATCTATACCGCCTGCGATTGTGATGGCAAATGCCACTGCCCTGACACTCAACGCACTGCGGCCGTTGGCGGTTGTGAGGGCAAAAATCCAGATGTGCAATGATGTCCAAGCAAGTGTCGGCACCATCCAAGGATCTCCAAGGACATCTCTTCCGCAGCACCTTCCCACAGGTTCCATGGCCATTATGCGGAACCAGGGCATATGTTTTTCCATGTCTGGGATGTTTCCAGAACCAGGTGGTGTTGATACGTTCCACGCAGTTGGAGCATTTCAACATGACAACTTGCTCAGGGGCCTCATAGACTGTTGGCAAGCTCCTGATGCGCTTAGATGGGCGAAACACGCCATCAACGGCGGCCGACCTATCCTTGTGTGGCAACCTTGTATTATTGGCCTTTTCTTGCGGGGCTTCTGCTGCAAGCAAATCTCGAAGTTGCCGCCATTGTCTCATCGCAAGCGATTTACCGTTCCCAGAGAATGACATCTCCTTTCCCTGCAGCAGTTCAAGAATGTGTAGCACAGCTGTTTCGACTGCCCTGTAGGTTGTGGTGTCGCTCAAATCCAAGGAACTCAAAGCCAGGATCAACAAACGTCTCACCCGGCGCTGCAAGTCACTAGGCTCAGAAACCGCAGCACCCGCAGTATCCTCAGTGGAAGAGACGTGTTTCGCTTCAAAGGAGCCTGGAGGATGGAGCCACCCAGCACAGCGACATAGCAACTTGCAGATGGCATCACCATCCAACTCGACCTCATTCAGCAAGTCACTGAGCAAACCTTCCGCAGTTTCGATCATCCGAAGCCTTTCTTTCAAATCTGCATTATGAAATCTGGTGATACTTCGCTGCAGCTTCCTGGCGGGTTGTTTTGATATGTCAAACACAGGCTTTGCCGGTTTTTCCTGCATAATTTGCCGTCCCATCTCGGCTTTTGCTGAAGTTGTTGCTGCCTTCTCCTGGCATACCTCCAGATCCACCGCGAGATCGACCCCATCTGCAGCCAGTGAAAACGTCACAGTATGGCCTACCCGCACGTGTGGCGGGGCGTGGGCAAAAGGCAACTGCCGCAAATCTGCGGTGGAAGTTTGGCAAAGCAAAGAGCCACCACCTCGATAATGAAGTTGGCACACGAAGCCCGTTGGCATGGCGTCAATCAAAACAAGCTGCAGTGACTATCAGCAAATTGCATCAGACTCTGGTGCATAGTGTGTGGAATGTTTTGTCTTTACCAATTGCAAGCTGCTGCATCTGCGACCATGGCAAACTATCCTACTTCGATTACTCGCCGAGAAATGCATCATCAGCAAAACACATGCAGAAACATAATTTCACAAACTGCTGCATCTGCGACCATGGCAAACTTGCACAAATTATACAAATTACTTGTGGAGAAATGCATCATCAGCTCAACACATCTGCAAAAATGTTGACGTTGCTATTTACGATAAAACAAATTAAAACAACCATGGCTCTGCTAATATCGCTGCGTCAGGACATGGTCCCCTGGTCCCCGCCCGAACATGGATGACCTCCAGAAGACAGTTTCGTCCGTCTGCAGCTAAATTAGCTAAATCTGCACACGGAAAGCGCCACATGGACTGGAAACATGACAGTCTGATCAGAAGCGGGGGTTGATGTCAAATTGTTTTCACGTGTGTACATATGTACGTGCGGATGCATGGATGCATGGATGCATGTATGTGTCGATGTGTGGATGTGTGGATGTCTGGATGGATGTGTGGATGCATGGATGGATGTATGGGTGTATGTGTGGATGTCTGGATGTGTGGATGTCTGGATGGATGTGTGGATGTATGGATGGATGCATGGGTGTATGGATGGATGTATGGATGTATGGATGTATGGGTGTATGGATGTATGGGTGGATGGATGGATTGATGTGTGGATGTATGGATGTATGGATGTATGGGTGTGTGGGTGTGTGTGGGTGTGTGGATGTATGATGATGTATGATGATGTATGATGATGTATGATGATGTATGATGATGTATTATGATGTATGATGATTTATGATGATGTATGATGATGTATGATGATGTATGATGATGTATGATGATGTATGATGATGTATGGATGGATAGACGGATGTACAGTAGTTAGGCGGGAAGGTAGGCATGCATGATCATGCATGCATGTCACAGGTAAGTGGGTGAGTGAGCGCGTAAAGTAACGTAAAGAAAGGTAAGGCAAGGCAAGCAAGTAACTTAGCACAGTAAAACCAGTAAAAAGTACAATAGAGTATGGCATGGTAAGTACATAAAGTAAAGTAAGGCAAGGCAAGGTAAGGTAAGGTAAGCAAGCACGCAAAAAAAAAAAAAGTAAGGAAGGAAGGAAGGAAGCAAGGAAAGAAGTATGGTTTCATCATCAAGTGCGCAAATCAGTTCATACAAGCTGAAACCAGGCCGTGGGCCCCAAAGAACAAAACTGTCTGTGATTTTGCTAAGCCTGACCCGCTTGGTTATGAACTTGAACAAACTGCATGGCTCCTCCTAGTATCATGTGAGGGCGACTGGTTGGCTATGTTCAATCTCTGCTGTTTCTGAAAATATCCACAAAGCACTCCTTCCCGCGTGAACTTCGCACTCAAGCCCAAACAAAAACAATGGGCAAAGGGTGTTGCCAGTAGAAATGAGGGTTGATGTCGAATTCTTGAATAAGTAAATTACTCACCAACCTCAAGTGTTAGCCCAGTTTGGGTGGTTTCCCTTGACTGTACTCATTTGTGGTGAAATCTCACTGGGGCCCTAAAATAATCACGGGAACAGGTTGGCTCATGGGGCAATTCTCATCATCCGTGGAACTCCATTTCTCATTGAATGCTAGGTCGGGGATTGCGTCTTGCATGTTGAACATCTATACCGCCTGCGATTGTGATGGCAAATGCCACTACCCCGACACTCAACGCACTGCGGCCGTTGGCGGTTGTGAGGGCAAATGCTACTACCACCACACTCCTTGCACCTGTTGCGTCGGCGGTTGTGATGGCAAATGCTACTACCACCACACTCCTTGCATGTGTTGCGTTGGCGGTTGTGAGGGCAAATGCTACTACCACCACACTCCTTGCAATTGTTCCGTCGGCGGTTGTGAGGGCAAATGCCACTACCCCGACACTCAACGCACTGCGGCCTTTGCCTATTATGGTGGCAAAGGTCCAGCTGTTTAAAAATGTCCGCGCAAGTGTCGGCGCCATCCAAGGATCTCCAAGGACATGTCTTCCGCAGCACCCTCCCACAGGTTCCATGGCCACTATGCGGAACCAAGGCATATACTCTTCCATGTCCGGGATGTTTCCAGAACCAGGTGGTGCTGATACGTTCGGCGCAGTTGGAGCATTTCAACATGACAACTTGCTCAGGGGCCTCATAGACTGTTGGCAAGCTCCTGATGCGCTTAGATGGGCGAAACACGCCATCAACGGCGGCCGACCTATCCTTGTGTGTTTGGCCTTTTCTTTGAAATCTTCCGGTGCTTCATCTGATGCCTTTCGTTTCTTCGGGTCACTTTGCGGGGCTTCTGCTACCAGCAACTCTTGAAGTTGCCGCCATTGTCTCATCGCAAGCGATTTACCGTTCCCAGAGAACGAGGTCTCTTTTCCCTGCAGCAGTTCGAGAATGTGTAGCACAGCTGTTTCGACTGCCCTGTAGGTTGTGGTGTCGCTCAAATCCAAGGAACTCAAAGCCAGGATCAACAAACGTCTCACCCGGCACTGCAAGTCACTAGGCTCAGAAACCGCAGCACCCGCAGTATCCTCAGTGGAAGAGACGTGTTTCGCTTCAAAGGAGCCTGGAGGATGGAGCCACCCAGCACAGCGACATAGCAACTTGCAGATGGCATCACCATCCAACTCGACCTCATTCAGCAAGTCACTTAGCAAACCTTCCGCAGTTTCGATCATCCGAAGCCTTTCTTTCAAATCTGCATTATGAAATCTGGTGATACTTCGCTGCAGCTTCCTGGAGGGTTGTTTTGATATGTCAAACACAGGTTTTGCCGGTTTTTCCTGCATAATTTGCCGTCCCATCTCTGCATTTGCTGAAGATGTTGCAGTCTTCTCCTGGCATACCTCCAGATCCACCGCGAGATCGACCCCATCTGCGGCCAGTGAAAACGTCACAGCGTGGCCTACCCGCACGTGTGGCGGGGCGTGGGCAAAAGGCAACTGCCGCGAATCTCCGGTGGAAATTTGGCAAAGCAAAGAGCCACCACCTCGATAATGAAGTTGGCACACAAAACCCGTTGGCATGGCGTCAAAATATATTACAATTATAATATATGTGCGACGGTCAAAACTCAATTCATGTGGTGAGGTCATGGCATCGCTTCATAAGGCCCCCTATCGCTACACACAGTCCCAGCACCCTTTTCACCAACTAGGCAGAATTGCTGCTAGAAGAGGAGGATCCAGATGAGGAATCGGATTCTTATTCCCCTTGCGATGGTATCTCCAGGGAAATTCAAACTTTTATGTGATCACCAAGGCTGACGTCGACAGCTTCAGCTAGACACCAGCCGGACTCACTGCAGGTCATCTGACCTCGGAGGCTGCCCTTGGCTTGTGTTGGCTTGTCTTGGCTTGTCTTGCCTGTGCTGCCTTGTTTCCGGCGCCTTTTTTTCTTCACCCCGCCTCCTTTGCAACCTAATACCACGCCAAAATGAATCGGCAAAACCCTGACCAAATGAACCCTTTAAGAACTAACCCAGTAAGAACTTGAGGGTACCCTTTCCCATACTTCCCATATTTTTCCACCTATAGCACAAGTTGTATAGTTTCAAGTGACCATGTGGGGTACTCCCTAATTTCATGGATTTCAGGTATCGCTCTGGGTATCGAGGGGTATCGCTTCGGGCATCGCTACGGGGACCAGAAAATGTGTGATCTCAGGTGTATGTTTCAAGTGACACGAAATTCTGACAAGCTCCATGTTGCAATTCTACTCCTGGACAGTGGCTTTGGAGAAGCGTCCGTGACCGCACAAGGATGCTTTTTCAACATATCTCAGCACGGTCACTATCTGAATCAACATCATCACCATCACCATCATCATCAGCATCATCACCATCATCAAGCTCATGATGCGTTATGAATTAGTTTCTTGCATACCTTATAGATCAACATACCCCAATATATCAATATTGTTTAATGTAACTATCTCATATATACTTGACGACAGGCCATCTTGCAACTACCCAGGAAGACCAGCCCACTGCGACTGCTCCAGTGTCGCACTCTGACATCAAAAGATTGGAAAGTCATGCGCCCAACAGGAAGCTTCAATCATAAACAAAGTCTAAAAAGAGGTATCGCTACATAAGGCCCCCTATCGCTACACACAGTAAATCACATATTTTGAGTAGTGATGGCGGATCGTAATTGAAGCCTTTCATAGCGTCTTTTGACCCTTGCTCATATCAAAATAAGGTGCCATGACTACAATGACTACACGTATTAACAAATTGCATCAGACCCAGTATATATAGGGAGACCAATGCATGGGATGTTTGTCTTTGCCAACCATATGTCATGCTACATCAGGCATTATGACCATCATGGCAAATGTTGGTACAAGAATTACGTGTGGAAGAATGAATCGTCACAACATGATCTGGCAACATGCTGGTTTTGGTAAAACAACCAATTGTTTCGGTCAACCACAGACATGGCTCTGCACATCGCTGTGCTGTCAGGACATGGTTATGTCACCTACTAGTACGGGGTTGCAAAAAGGCCGGCCGAAAATGGATGACATGCAGCAGACTATGATGACTATGACCCAGAAAGCAAATCTCAATAGTTTCGTGTGGTTTCGTGCGTTTTCGTCATCGAGTGCGCAAATCATTTCACCATATTTCACCCACCTCAGGCCAAGAGCAGTAAGTAAACTACGGGCTTCGGATGATTCAAAACGATTGAAAAATATTGGGAACAATTAATCCCGAACCCGATTGGTTCTGCCGCACAAATTAACAACACGCATGTTTCGTCTGTTTTGAAGCAGCACAAAAAGGCAATCTGTCAGCCATTGTTGCTGCCGCTGGAATTGCGCATGGAAACGCTGAACATTGAATGGAAACATGCCATTTCGATCAGAAGTGGGGGTCCATGTCAGTTTGCTTCATGTATGTATCTACAGTTGTGTGCGTGCATGTGTGTATCTTTGTATCTGTGCATCTCTGTGTGTTTGTGTATGTATGTATGTATTATATGTATATGTATATGTATATGTATATGTGTATATGTATATGTATATGTATATGTATATGTATATGTATATGTATATGTACGTGCGTATGTATGTACGTACCTATCTATCTATCTATCTATCTATCTATCCATCCAGTGGAGGGGCAAAGGGGGCCGAAACGTGGGTTTCCGACGTTGCACTGTGACGCTCCCGGGGGCGGGTGGTGCTGCGACGCTGCGACGCTGCGACGCTCTGGGGGGCGGGTGGCGCTGCGACGCTGCGACGCTGCGACGCTGCGACGCTGCCGTTGGGCCAGTGACGCTGCGACGCTGTTGACGCTGCGACGCCGCGACGCTGGAGCGGCGCTGCGACGCTGTTGGCGCTGCGACGCTGCGACGCTGCGACGCGGGATCGACGCTGCGACGCTGTTGGCGCTGCGACGCTGCGACGCTGCGACGCTGCGACGCTGCGACGCTGCGACGCGGGAGCGACGCTGCAACGCTGTTGGCGCTGCGGCTGCGACGCTGCGACGCTGCGACGCTGCGACGCGGGATCCACGCTGCGACGCTGTTGGCGCCGCGTCTAATCTACATTCCCTCATTCCTTCGTTCCCTTAATTCTCCATTCTTCTTCTTTCCTTCATTCATTCATTCATTCAAAGGGTGGCGGAGTTTATCTTTTTTGATGCTCAAGATGTAACATAGTGTTCAGAGAGGGTGGCGGGGCTGATGTCTTGCAATCCTCAAGGGGCGACGTAGTGTTCAGAGGGGGACGCGGGGTTGACCTTTGAAGATGCAACATAGTGTTCAGAGGGGGTGGCGGGGATGATGTCTTGTAGTGCCCAAGGTGCAACGTATTATTCAGAGGGGGGTAAGCGGATTTGATGTCTTGTGCTGTTCAAAATGCAATACGGTGTTCAGATGAAGGGTGTGATTGATGTCTTACGATGCTCACGGTGCAAGGTATTGTTCAAAGGGAGCTGGCGGAATTGCTATCTTGTGATGCAACGTATTGTTCAGAAGAGGTGGCAAGGGTTAAGTTCTTGTGACTCTGATGCAACATAGTGTTTAAAGGGGGTGGCGGGGCTGATCTCTTGGGATGCCCAAGGTGCACCCTATTGTACAGGGGCGGTGCGGGGTTGATGTCTTCTGATGCTCAAGACGTAACATAGCGTTCAAAGGGGCGTGGCGGGTCTGACCTCTTGTGATGCTCTAGGTGCAACGTATTGTTCAGAGGGGGTGGCAGGGTTGATCTCTTGTGATATTGAAGATGCAACATAGTGTTCAAAGGGGCTGCGGGGCTAATTGTCTTGGGATGCCCAAGGTGCGACGTAGTGATCACAGGGGGTGGCGGGGTTGATCTCTTGTGATGCTGAAGATGCAACATAATGTTGAGAAAGGGTGGCGGGGCTGATGTCTTGTAATGCTGAAGATGCAACGCATTGTTCAGAGGGCTTGGCGGAGCTGATGTCTTGTGAAGACTCCCTAAAGAAACCCTAAAGAAACCCCTAAAGAAACCCTTAGAAAAAAAAACTCAAAAAAATTAAAGAAACCCTAAAGAAACTCCTCAAGATACCCTAAAGAAACCCTAAAGAGACCCCTAAAGAAACCCTGAAAGAAACCCTAATCTAAGATACCCTAGAAGAAACCCTGCAGAATCCCTAAAGAACCCCTGAAGAAACCCTAAAGAACCCCTAAAGAAACCCTGAAGAAACCCTAAAGAACCCCTAAAGAAACCCTAAAGAAACCCCTATAAAGAAACCCCTAAAGAAACCCTAAACAAACCCACACAGAAACCCTAAACAAACCCTGCAGAAAAACAACCCTTAAGAAACCCTAAAGAAACCCCTGAAGAAACCCTGAAGAAACCCCTGAAGAAACCCTAAAGAACCCCTAAAGAACCCCTAAAGAAACCCCTAAAGAAACCCTCAAGAAACTCCTCAAGATACCCTAAAGAAACCCTGCAGAATCAGAATCCCTAAAGAAACCCCTCAAGAACCCCCTAAAGAAACCCTCAAGAAACTCCTCAAGATACCCTAAAGAAACCCTGCAGAATCCCTAAAGAAACCCCCCCTAAAGAAACCCTCAAGAAACCCCTCAAGATACCCTAAAGAAACCCTGCAGAATCCCTAAAGAACCCCTAAAGAAACCCTAAAGAAACCCCTCAAGAAACCCTGCAGAAAAAAAAACTTAAGAAACCCCTTAAGAAACCGGACCCAAACCCCTTAAGAAACCCCTTAAGAAACCCTAAAGAAACCCCTGAAGAAACCTTAAAGAAACCCTAAAGAACCCCCTAAAGAAACCCTAAGGAAACGCTAAAGACTCCCTAGGGTGATGCTGAAGATGCAACATAGTCTTCAGAGGGGATGGCGGGGTTGATGTCTTGTGATGCCCAAGGTGCAACGTATTGTTCAGAGGGAGCCTGAGGGAGCGCGGGGCTGATGTCTTGTGATGATGCTCAAGATGCAACATAGTGCTCAGAGAGGGTGGCGGGGCGGATGTCTTGCAATCCTCAAGGGGCGACGTAGTGTTCAGAGGGGGTCGCTGGGTTGATCTTCGAAGATGCAACATCGTGTTCAAAGGGGGTGGCGGGGCTGATGTCTCAAGGTGCAACGTATTGTTCAGAGGGGGTGGGGGAGTTGATGTCTTGTGATGCTGAAGATGCAACATAGTGTTCAGAGGGGGTGCCAGGGCTACTGTCTTGTGACCCTGAAGATGCAACATAGTGTTCAAAGGGGGTGGCGGGGATGATGCCTTGTAATGCTCAAGGTGCAACGTATTATTCAGAGGGGGTAAGCGGATTTGATGTCTTGTGATGCTGAAGATGTGACATTTTTGTTTCGGAAGTTTTGGTTGCTGAATCGTGCATTCCGGTTCTTGAGTCGCACATTTAAATTTTTGAGTCGGACCTTTTGTCTTTGGGTCGCCTCTCAGTTGGTTTTGGAATCGCAACGCGGTTTTGGTTGCTGAATCGGTCATTTTGGTTTCTACATCGGCCATTTTGGTTTCTTAAATCGGTCATGCTGGTTGCTGAAGCGGGTACTCTTGATTGTTGAAGCGGTCGGCGATCCTTATTCCTTTCATTCATTTCATTCGCGTCATACGTTGGGCTTCTTGGATTCTCGGCTTGTCCGGTGGCTTCTCGGCTTCTCGGCTTCTCGGCTTGTCCGGTGGCTTCTCGGCTTCTCGGCTTCTCGGTTTCTCGGCTTGCTTGGTGGCTTCTCGGCTTCTCGGCTTCTCGGCTTCTCGGCTTCTCGGCTTCTCGGCTTGCCTGGTGGCTTCTCGGCTTCTCGGCTTCTCGGCTTCTCGGCGTCTCGGCGTCTCGGCTTCTCGGCTTGTTTCGTACTTCTCGGCTTCTCGGCTTCTCGGCTTGTCCGGTGGTTTCTCGGCTTCTCGGCTTGTCCGGTGGTTTCTCGGCTTCTCGGCTTCTGGTCGCATTTTTCTGGGCCCCTTTTACCCGTGCATTCTATCTATCTATCTATCTATCTATTTATCTATCTATCTATCTATCTATCTTACTTATCTATCTATGTATCAATGTATGTATTCATGTATGCATGCATGCATGTGTGCATGCATGTGTGTATGTATGTGTGTATGCATGTATGTATGTATGTATGTATGTATGTATGCATGTATGTATGTATGTATGTATGCATGCATGGATGGATGGATGGATGTATGTAGGTAGGTAGGTAGGTAGGTAGGTACGTAGGTACGTATCTATGTCTCTATGTCTCTATGTCTCTATGTCTCTCTCTCTCTCTCCATCGCCTTCTAGATATCTATGCATCTATGCATTTATGCATCTATGTATCTATGCATCTATGTATCCATGTATCCATGTATCTCTCTTTATGTATCTAGGTATCTATGTATCTATGTCTACGTATCTGTGTATCTTTGCATCTTTGTATCTATGTATCTATGTGTCTGTGTGTCTGTGTCTATGTGTCTATGTATCTATATATCTATGTACCTTTGTATCTATGTATCTATGTATCTATGTATGTGTTGTGTGTGTGCGCGTTCGTTCATGTATGCATGCATGTGTATGTGTGTGTGTGTGTATGTGTGTGCGAATACCCTTCTCGCACTGGGGCTGTTTTTGATTCAACAGATGTATACAATTCTACGCCGGGGGCAGGAGCAGTCTCCTGCCAACGAAGACGCTTACCTTTGACGGTGAAACCAGACTTGGCCAGTCTGGCGTACCTGCACTGTTTGAACTGTTGACCAAGCTGTTCTCCTTCGTTGTTTTCCAGCTTCTAAAATTTATCAAGGCCCCGGACGATTTAAGCATGCATATCACCAACGGCACGGTTGCCGCAATCTGTTATAGTATGCTATGCCATGTTTGAATCGCAAGTTAGAAGCCTTTCTCAGGACGAACACTCTGGTAACTAACAGGGGCTCTTCAACTATTTGGATTTCACCTCGACCTCAACCGTTTCGATTTACCTTCGGCCTTTAACCTCCCACAACCAGACCAGTGTGACAGTGTGTGCATGTGTGTATATGTGCATGTGTGTGTGCGCGCGGGTGTGTATGTGTGTATGTGTGTCTGTGTGTCTGTGTGTCTGTGTGTCTGTGTGTCTGTGTGTCTGTGTCTGTGTGTATGTGTGTATGCCTGTATGCCTGTATGCCTGTATGCCTGTATGCCTGTATGCCTGTATGTGTGTATGCCTGTATGTGTGTATGCCTGTATGCCTGTATGCCTGTATGCCTGTATGCCTGTATGTCTGTATGCCTGTATGCCTGTATGCCTGTATGCCTGTATGCCTGTATGCCTGTCTGCCTGTCTGCCTGTCTGCCTGTCTGCCTGTCTGCCTGTCTGCCTGTCTGCCTGTCTGCCTGTCTGTCTGTCTGTCTGTCTGTATGATTGTATGTATGGATGGATGTATGGATGTATGGATGTATGTATGTCTGTCGGTCGGTCCGTCCGTCCGTCCGTCTGTCTGTATCTATGTATGTATGCATGCATGCATGCATGCATGCATGCATGCATGCATGTATGTATGTATGTCTGTGTAATTGCATGTATGTATGTCTGTCTGTCTGTCTGTCTGTATGCATGCATGCATGTAACTATGTAACTGTGTAACTGCGTAACTGCGTACCTATGTAACTATGTAACTATGTAATTATGAAACTATGAAACTATGTAACTATGAAACGTATGTAACGCATGT
This sequence comes from Cladocopium goreaui, assembly GCA_947184155.2. NCBI lineage: Eukaryota > Dinophyceae > Suessiales > Symbiodiniaceae > Cladocopium > Cladocopium goreaui. The sequence continues at coordinate 375,855 of CAMXCT020006527.1, forward strand.
ATGAAACGTATGTATGTAATGTATGTATGCAACATTATGCAACTTATGTATGAAATGGTTGTATGTATGTAATGTATGTATTCAACATATGTATGAAACGTATGTGTGATGTAACGTATATAACGCATGTATGTAACGTATGTGTGCAACCTATGCATGTAACGTATGTATGTAATACATGTATGTAATACATGTATGTAACGTGTGTTTGCAACGTTTGTATGTAACGTATGTGTGTAATGTATGCTTTTAACGTATGTATGTAACGTTGGTTAACCAAGTGAGTGAGTGCGTGAGTGAGTGAGTGAGTGAGTGAGTGAGTGAGTGAGAAAGTGAGTGAGTGAATTAAAAATCAATCAGCAAAGTAAAGTCAAGTAAAGTAAGGTCAGGTAAATTGGAGTAAGGAAAGTCAGAAAGCAATTAAAGTTAAAAGAAGTGAAGTGAAGTAAAGTGCATCAAAGAAAGTAACAATAGAAGGAAGGAGGAAGTATGTTTTTGTCATCAAGTGCGCAAATCATTTCATTAAACTGAAGCCAGGCCATGAACCCCAAATACCGTAAGCAACCTCTTTATAATTTTTGCGATGACTAAGAAATCAATCTCAAGCCTGACTTGTTGGGCTGTAAAATTCGTAAAAAACATGCATGGCTTCCCCGTTTTGAAGTGTCATACAGTATAGATGTGACTGGTCGGCTGCTTTCAGTCTCTGTATGCTATATGATTATATATCCAGAAGGGGAGGGTTTCCCGCTGAAACATCACGCTGAAGCCCCAAAAAAGACATGAACAAAGGGTGTTGCTAGGAGAAGTAGGGGTTGATGTCGATTTGTTGAATGATTAATCACTCACCAACCTCAAGTGTTGTCCCAGTTTGCCTGTTCTAGTCTGTGGTGAAACATGGTGATTTACAGTACTCAAAAGTAACAGGTCGGTGAGGTAACCCCCACCTGACACAAGCGCGGCTTGGAGGAACTCCATTTCTTATTGCATGTTAGGTCCAGGCTTGAGTCTTGCATACTGAACACCTGTAACCCCTGCGATTGTGGGGGCAAATGCTACTACCACCACACTTCGTGCAAAATTTCCGTTGGCGCTTGTGGTGGCAAAAATCAAGCTGTGTAAAGTTGTCCAAGCAAGTGTCGGTGCCATCCAAAGATTTCCAAGGACAAGTCTTCCCCGCCGTCTTCCTGCAGGTTGTGTGACCCTTATGCGGAACCAGGGCGTATGTTTTTCCATGTCTGGGATGTTTCCAGAACCAGGTGGTGCTGATACGTTCCACGCAGTTGGAGCATTTCAACATGACAAGTCTCTCAAGGGCCTCATAGACTGCTGGCAAACTCCTGACGCGTTTGTTTGGGCGAAACACGCCATCAACCGCCGCCGACCAATCCTTCTTTGGCAACCTTGCTTCATCTGATGCCTTTCGTTTCTTCGGGTCACTTTGCAGGGCTTCTCCTACCAGCAACTCTTGAAGTTGCTGCCACTGTCTCATCGCAAGCGATTTACCGTTCCCAGAGAATGACATCTCCTTTCCCTGCAGCAGTTCGAGAATGTGTAGCACAGCTGTTTCGACTGCCCTGTAGGTTGTGGTGTCGCTCAAATCCAAGGAACTCAAAGCCAGGATCAACAAACGTCTCACCCGGCACTGCAAGTCACTAGGCTCAGAAACCGCAGCACCCGCAGTATCCTCAGTGGAAGAGACGTGTTTCGCTTCAAAGGAGCCTGGAGGATGGAGCCACCCAGCACAGCGACATAGCAACTTGCAGATGGCATCACCATCCAACTCGACCTCATTCAGCAAGTCATGTAGCAAACCTTCCGCAGTTTCGATCATCCGAAGCCTTTCTTTCAAATCTGCATTATGAAATCTGGTGATACTTCGCTGCAGCTTCCTGGAGGGTTGTTTTGATATGTCAAACACAGGTTTTGCCGGTTTTTCCTGCATAATTTGCCGTCCCATCTCTGCATTTGCTGAAGATGTTGCAGCCGTTGCAGCCTTCTCCTGGCATACCTCCAGATCCACCGCGAGATCGACCCCATCTGCAGCCAGTGAAAACGTCACAGTGTGGCCAACCCGCACGTGTGGCGGGGCGTGGGCAAAAGGCAACTGCCGCGAATCTCCGGTGGAAGTTTGGCAAAGCAAAGCGCCACCACCTCGATAATGAAGTTGGCACACGAAGCCCGTTGGCATGGCGTCAATCAAAACAAGGCTATAAGGTGCAGTGACTGTCAACAGGTTGCATCAAACATCGTCAAACAAATGTATGGGATATGTGCCTTTGCCAAGTATATATTCACAAGCTACCGCGTCATCCACCGTAGAAAACTTCCACAAATCACTGTACTTGTGGAGAAATGCATCATCAGCTACAAAGATGATCTATGATGATCTGATAAAAGAAAAGTATTTTGGTAAAACAACAAACCAAAAAATGACTTTGGGCAACTACAGACGTGGCTCTGCGTGTCGCTGCGCTATGAGGACATGGTCATGTCACTTCATGGCTACAAAGAAACCAGTCGAAAATTTATGAAGTCCAGAAGAATATGTAATGACTCAGAAAATAGTTTAATGGTTTCGCATGGTATCCCATGAACCCTGAGTAAACTATTGTTTCGCTGTGATGATTCAGACAGATTGAGAACAATTCCAAACCTACCTACCTTTGTGCTACTACGCAATACGCAATTTAAGCAAAAGCGCGTTTTAGCTGTCTTGAAACATCACAAAAGTGCAACCTGTCAGCCATGTTAATGTTTGCTGCCGCTGCAGTTGCGCACAGAAATCCAAAACATGGATTGGAAGTACGACGTTCCGATCAAAGTGCGGGGTTGATGTCAAATCGGTTGAGTCTTGCCTAATAGCTGTAACAGCAATCGTGATCCAAACCACTTTTTTTGGCACCAAGCAGAGCACAAAAAAAGAAAGCACCAAAAAGCTGATCTAGACCACGATTTTTTGCACGAAGGACAACAGTCAAAACAAAGCTAGCCAAAAATATTAAGCAATCCATTAAAACACTTTTGATGACAACTACTAGGCCCAGGCAAGAATGGCAAGATACAATCTGTATGTATGTATGGACGGATGGATGGATCGGTAGGTGGGTGCATGAATGTGTGGATGTGTGGATGTGCAGATGTATGTATGCACGTATGCATGTATTCCTGACTTTATGTATCGGTTTTAAGGGGGCTTGTATGAATGTCTGTAAGCAAGTGAGTAAGCAAGCAAGCAAGCAAATAAGCAAGCAAGCAAGGGAGCAAGTCTGGTTTCATCAAGTGTGCGAATGATTTGGCCAGGCTCAAATCTGGCCATGAGCCCAAAGAACACAACCATGTTTTGTGATGACTAAGAATAGGTCTCAAACCTGACTTGCTTGGCTGAAAATTTGGAAAAAATGCATGCTTTCCCCGCTTTGACGTGTCATACAGGTGTGACTCGTCAACTATCTGCAGTGTAAAGTATCCAGAAGAAATGGTTTCGCCCTGAAACTTCACGCTGAAGCCAAAAAATTGAGTAAAATAATTAAGGGAGTTACTATTTGAAATGACGAGGTTGATGTCAAATTATTGAAATATTATGAATTATTACTCATCAAGCTCCACCAAGCTCAAGTGTTGACCCCCTTTTGGATGTTTCCCTTTACCTATACTCGTTTGTGTTGAAACCTCCCCGTGGTTCTAAACTGCTTCCCAAAACTTGGCTGCAATTGCCCTGCCTACTGACACGGAACATGTTTTTTCCTGGGTTGTTTTTTCCCCATCCGGCCGATCAAAAATTTCCTGTCCCCCCGACCTGAACAACTGTCGTCTGGTGGAACTCCATTTCTCATTGCATGTTAGGTCGGGGATTGAGTCTTGCACACTGGACATTTGCTCCGTTGGCGGTTGTGAGGGCAAATGCTACTACCTCCACACTCCTTGCAATTGTTCCGTCGGCGGTTGTGAGGGCAAATGCTACTACCACCACACTCCTTGCACTTGTTGCGTTGGCGGTTGTGATGGCAAATGCTACTACCACCACGCTCCTTGCATGTGTTGCGTTGGCGGTTGTGAGGGCAAATGCTACTACCACCACACTCCTTGCACGTGTTGCGTTGGCGGTTGTGAGGGCAAATGCCACTACCCCGACACTCAACGCACTGCGGCCTTTGCCTATTATGGTGGCAAAGGTCCAGCTGTTTAAAATTGTCCGTGCAGGTGTCGGTGCCATCCAAAGATCTCCAAGGACATCTCTTCCGCAGCACCTTCCCACAGGTTCCATGGCCACTATGCGGAACCAAGGCATATACTTTTCCATGTCCGGGATGTTTCCAGAACCAGGTGGTGCTGATACGTTCCACGCAGTTGGAGCATTTCAATATGACAACTTGCTCAGGGGCCTCATAGACTGTTGGCAAGCTGCTGATGCGCTTAGATGGGTGAAACACGCCATCAACGGCGGCCGACCAATCCTTCTTTGGCAACCTTGTATTGTTGGCCTTTTCTTTGAGATCTTCCGGTGCTTCATCTGATGCCTTTCGTTTCTTCGGGTCACTTTGTGGGGCTTCTGCTGCAAGCAACTCCCGAAGCTGCCGCCATTGTCTCTTCGCAAGCGACTTACCCTTCCCAGAGAACGAGGTCTCCTTTCCCTGCAGCAGTTCAAGAATGTGTAGCACAGCTGTTTCAACTGCCCTGTAGGTTGTGGTGTCGCTCAAATCCAAGGAACTCAAAGCCAGGATCAACAAACGTCTCACCCGGCGCTGCAAGTCACTAGGCTCAGAAACCGCAGCACCCGCAGTATCCTCAGTGGAAGAGACGTGTTTCGCTTCAAAGGAGCCTGGAGGATGGAGCCACCCAGCACAGCGACATAGCAACTTGCAGATGGCATCACCATCCAACTCGACCTCATTCAGCAAGTCATGTAGCAAACCTTCCGCAGTTTCGATCATCCGAAGCCTTTCTTTCAAATCTGCATTATGAAATCTGGTGATACTTCGCTGCAGCTTCCTGGACGGTTGTTTCGATATGTTAAACACAGGTTTTGCCGGTTTTTCCTGCATAATTTGCCGTCCCATCTCGGCTTTTGCTAAAGTTGTTGCAGCCTTCTCCTGGCATACCTCCAGATCCCCCGCGAGATCGACCCCATCTGCGGCCAGTGAAAACGTCACAGTATGGCCTACCCGCACGTGTGGCGGGGCGTGGGCAAAAGGCAACTGCCGCGAATCTCCGGTGGAAGTTTGGCAAAGCAAAGCGCCACCACCTCGATAATGAAGTTGGCACACGAAGCCCGTTGGCATGGCGTCAATCAAAATAAAGCTAGGTGCAATGACTGTCAACAGGTTGCATCAGACATCGTCAAACAAATGTATGGGATATGTACCTTTGCCAAGTATATATTAACAAGCTGCCGCATCATCCACCATACAAAACTTCCACAAATTACTTGTGGAGAAATGCATCATCAGCTACAAAGATGATCTATGATGATCTGATAAAAGAAAAGTATTTTGGTAAAACAACAAACCCAAAAATGACTTTGGGCAACTACAGACGTGGCTCTGCGTGTCGCTGCGCTATGAGGACATGGTCATGTCACTTCATGGCTACAAAGAAACCAGTCGAAAATTAATGATGTCCAGAAGAATATGTAATGACTCAGAAAATAGTTTAATGGTTTTGCATGGTATCACCATCAAGTGCGACATTTCACCAACCTCAGGCCATGAACCCTGAGTAAACTATTGTTTCGCTGTGATGATTCAGACAGATTGAGAACAATTCCAAACCTACCTACCTTTGTGCTACTACGCTATACGCAATTTAAGCAAAAGCGCGTTTTAGCTGTCTTGAAACATCACAAAAGTGCAACCTGTCAGCCATGTTAATGTTTGCTGCCGCTGCAGTTGCGCACAGAAATCCAAAACATGGATTGGAAGTACGACGTTCCGATCAAAGTGCGGGGTTGATGTCAAATCGGTTGAGTCTTGCCTAATAGCTGTAACAGCAATCGCGATCCAAGCCACATTTTTTGGCACCAAGCAGAGCACAAAAAAGGAAAGCACCAAAAAGCACGATCTAGACCACGATTTTTTGTACGAAGGACGACAGTCAAAACAAAGCTACCCCAAAATATTAAGCAATCCATTCAAATCCTCTAGATGACTGTTACAACTACTAGGCAAGAATGGCAAGATACAATCTGTATGTACGTATGTATGGACGGATGGATGGATCGGTAGGTGGGTGCATGAATGTGTGGATGTGTGGATGTGCAGATGTATGTATGCACGTATGCATGTATTCCTGACTTTATGTATCGGTTTTAAAGGGGCTTGTATGAATGTCTGTAAGCAAGTGAGTTAAGCAAGCAAGCAAATAAGCAAGCAAGCAAGCAAGGGAGCAAGTCTGATTTCATCAAGTGTGCCAATGATTTTGCCACGCTCAAATCTGGCCATGAGCCCAAAGAACACAACCATGTTTTGTGATGACTACGAATAGGTCTCAAACCTGATTTGCTTGGCTGAAAATTTGGAAAAAATGCATGGTTTCCCCGCTTTGAAGTGTCATACAGGTGCGACTGGTCAGCTATCTGCAGTGTAAAGTATCCAGAAAAAATGGTTTCACCCTGAAACTTCACGCTGAAGCCAAAAAATTGACTAAAATAATTAAGGGTGTTACTATTTGAAGTGAGGAGGTTGATGTCAAATTATTGAAATAGTATAAATTAGTACTCACCAAGCTCAAGTGTTGACCCCTTTGGATGTTTCCCTTTACCTGTACTCGTTTGTGTGGAAACCTCCCCGTGGTTCTAAACTGCGTCCCAAAACTTGGCTGCAATTGCCCTGCCTACTGACACGGAACATGTTTTTTGGGTTGTTTTTTCCCCATCCGGCCGATCAAAAATTTCCTGTCCCCCCGACCTGAACAACTGTCGTCTGGTGGAACTCCATTTCTCATTGCATGTTAGGTCGGGAATTGAGTCTTGCACACTGGACATTTGCTCCGTTGGCGGTTGTGAGGGCAAATGCTACTACCTCCACACTCCTTGCAATTGTTCCGTCGGCGGTTGTGAGGGCAAATGCCACTACCACCACACTCCTTGCAATTGTTCCGTTCGCGGTTGTGAGGGCAAATGCTACTACCACCACACTCCTTGCAATTGTTGCGTCGGCGGTTGTGAGGGCAAATTCTACTACCACCACACTTCGTGCAAAATCTCCGTTGGCGGTTGTGGTGGCAAAAATCCAGCTGTACAAAATTGTCCAAGCAAGTGTCGGCACCATCCAAGGATCTCCAAGGACATCTCTTCCTCAGCACCTTCCCACAGGTTCCATGGCCACTATGCGGAACCAGGGCATATACTTTTCCATGTCCGGGATGTTTCCAGAACCAGGTGGTGCTGATACGTTCCACGCAGTTGGAGCATTTCAATATGACAACTTGCTCCGGGGCCTCATAGACTGTTGGCAAGCTCCTGATGCGCTTGGATGGGCGAAACACGCCATCAACGGCCGCCGACATATCCTTCCTTGGCAACCTTGTAGTGGCCTTCTTTCTGAGACCTTCAAGTGCTTCATCTGATGCCTTTCGTTGCGTCGGGTCACTTTGCGGGGCTTCTGCTACCAGCAACTCTCGAAGTTGCCGCCACTGTCTCTTCGCAAGCGACTTACCATTCCCAGAGAACGAGGTCTCTTTTCCCTGCAGCAGTTCGAGAATGTGTAGCACAGCTGTTTCGACTGCCCTGTAGGTTGTGGTGTCGCTCAAATCCAAGGAATTCAAAGCCAGGATCAACAAACGTCTCACCCGGCGCTGCAAGTCACTAGGCTCAGAAACCGCAGCACCCGCAGTATCCTCAGTGGAAGAGACGTGTTTGGCTTCAAAGGAGCCTGGAGGATGGAGCCACCCAGCACAGCGACATAGCAACTTGCAGATGGCATCACCATCCAACTCGACCTCATTCAGCAAGTCATGTAGCAAACCTTCCGCAGTTTCGATCATCCGAAGCCTTTCTTTCAAATCTGCATTATGAAATCTGGTGATACTTCGCTGCAGCTTCCTGGAGGGTTGTTTTGATGTGTCAAACAAAGGTTTTGCCGGTTTTTCCTGCATAATTTGCCCTCCCATCTCTGCATTTGCTGAAGATGTTGCAGTCTTCTCCTGGCATACCTCCAGATCCACCGCGAGATCGACCCCATCTGCAGCCAGTGAAAACGTCACAGTATGGCCTACCCGCACGTGTGGCGGGGTGTGGGCAAAAGGCAACTGCCGCGAATCTCCGGTGGAAGTTTGGCAAAGCAAAGCGCCACCACCTCGATAATGAAGTTGGCACACGAAGCCCGTTGGCATGGCGTCAATCAAAACAAGGCATAGTGACTATCAACAAGTTGCATCAGACATCGTCGGACCTATGTATGGGATGTGTGTCTTTGCCAAATATGTTTCGCAAACTGCTCCATCAGGCACCATGTCAAACCTCCCGCGGCAAATTACTTGCAGAAATGGGAAAATGTTGACTTTGGTACGACAGCCAATCAAAAAAATCATGTCTCTGCACATCTCTGTGCTGTCAGGGCATGTTAATGTCACTTCATGGCTGCAAAGAAGCTGGCTGAACATGGATAACCTCCAGAAGACGATGACCCAGAAAGCAAAATTTCCACGGTTCCGCCATCAAGCATGAAAATGCTCCAACTTCAGGCCATGAGCCCTAAGTACCGTTTTTCATCGTTTTTCTGTTATGACTCAGACAGATTATACAAATTTGAACCAATCCAAAACCTGAGTTGTTCGGCTACGCATTTGCGAAAAACCTGTTTTGAAGTGTGCGGCTCCCGAAAAAAAAATGGTGAGGCCTTTGTGGGGATGATACTCACCCGAATATGGCTCCCTGCAACTCTGAGTCATTGACCCCAAGTGAAGACATAGCTTGGCCCATCCACACCTGGCCATCCAGAATCCATCAGAATCCAAAACTCAATCTGCTTCAACCCAAACTTGCAGACCCCTTGGCACACACCGGTTTGGAATGCTGCATCCAGAGAAGGCAGACCAGGAAATGATGGAAATGGAGGACTTGAGCAGGCCTTTTGTACAAATCCAACATTGAAAAAATGTGAAAAAATACTGCAAATGGCACTTGGAGCATCGTCCCCGGCTAGCACGCGCTTTGCCAGATTGTCTGAAGCGGCACCTTTTCCTCTCTTGACTCTCTTCAAATGGATCATCAATCAATCAATCAATCAAGGTCCAAGCACTCCAACCCAAGAACGGCACCCACTACAGCTCCACCCTGCCAGCCTAGCTGGACTTTGTCACCACTTTTCATGACAAGGGCAGTCCTCAACATCGCATCACTGATTTCTTGAAAATCAACGGAAAGAAATTGGAAAACATGCCAAAACACCAGCTGTTTCATGCCCTTTCTACAGGGCTGCTCCCAACACCTCAGATAAGAGGGGAAATGGGCAAAGAAAAGACGTAAAAATGGCCCGTTGGTATTCATAGTATTCATCTATAATTTGTTGCAGCACTCTTGTTCTATCAGCATCAATCTATGGCTCTGCATCCCTGCATACGCAATTCCAGGGAAACCTACTTGTTTTTGCTCTGTGTCATGTCAAGCGGCCTGCACCGGATGCAACATGATGCCAATGCTAAGTGAATCGGGAACGAACCACTAGCTGTCGTGCCCATACAGTGAGCACAGTGGCTCCCCAACACCAAGGACCAGGCGCCGCAACACGATGGTCGTTCAGGAAGGTTCCGTTCCCTTGGCGCCGGCGGCGCGGCAAGCCTACATCATGTCATGGGGATGGGTCAAAACCCTGGTACCGTGCCGTGAACCCCAAGTCATAGCTGGGATTTATGGATGTGAATAACCCCCTAAAAATGGTATTAATAGGTTTTGACCCATACCCTCATAGTGTTGTATCATTCTTTGTGCCAGATAGTGATGCATCTTGGAATCTTGGTCGCCCCACGGGAGCCAATATCTCGGATACTGGCGGTGCCATCAGACGCAAAACCTGGCGTTGCATCTCATGATGGGTTGATTCCGTGGCCATGGACTGGCTCCGCAACTTCGGCAATGCAAATCCTAAAACACATGCTGCTTGAGACTTGAAATCTAAGCATCTGAAAGAAAACAACAAGAAAAAACAAGCCAAGTCTTACCCGCCAGTTCCCCATGCCACTAGATGAAGAGACACCAAAAACCGTGTCCTTTTGCAGAACGTATAATATAAGAAAGCACAGAGGGAAAAAAAACAAAAGGGAAACTCAGGCATCCCACAAAAGGAAGCAGGATCGAAAATGTCAGAGGGCTTCTCCATGGTCATCCCATCATTCCCATCATTCCACTGGCGGCGTTGAAACAGCGTTGCTTCCATGCCGAGCGGCTAATGCACATGTGACGATTGGAGATGGCCTCCGGGGCGAGACTCTGGCGCTCCAAAGATGACCATTTTGTGGCGTGTTTTCTCGTCCAAATCATGAAATCTCGATGGTAATGTATATATGTCATCTCCAAATTTTGGAGAAAAAAAAACTTTTTTGGAACATATTGAATATGATAATATGATATTGTTTTCAAATTTTCTTGATGACGTCAATGACAACCCTGTACTTGTTGGTTCATAGTGGTTCTCCCCATGATCATTACAATCATTACAATCCTATTGCAGGCTGGCACAAGCCGCGCAAGAGTAAGAGGTGACAGTCGGGCAAAGTGAGATTGGTCGTGGCTTGCGAGACGCAAAAAAATCCGCCCACACCGCTTTGGCGGTGAAGGCGTGCTTATTGGGGGGCAAAACAGCAACACTAAATGCTCAATGACATTTGTTAATATAGCAGTCGCTATATCAGCTTTAGCTGGGGGGGGGCAAAAACGGTTTCGCACCGAGACCAGAATACGGTGGTGTTTTCGACATTTTTTGAGGATTTTTGGGTGTCTGAGTGCAAGAGGGTATTGAAATGGAATTTTGGGTCATTTTGGTAGCTTTCCGGCAATGGAAAAACGGCCAAAAATGAAAAAAAACATTGTACATAGCAAGATTTTGCAGGGTTTTTGGATGCCAGAGCATTGAAAACACTGCAAAAACAAGTGTTTTGGACTGACGTTATCGCAAAAAACGTGTAAATTACCGTATGCTTGACTGGAAACATTACAAAAACACTGTCAAAAGCAATGTTTTGGAAGGATTTACTGCCTTTATGGCAAAAAACGTGTAAATTACCGTCTGTTTGACTGGAAACATTGGAAAAACACTGTCAAAAACAATGTTTTGGAAGGATTTCTTATATATATGTTGGAGTTGGCTACCGGCATTGGAACATGGAAAAATTGAAGAAAACACTGTAAATAGCGGTATTTTCAACGGTTGGGGAGATAAGGGAATTGGAAGCATTGTCGAACATGATGTTTTCGACCGGTTTTATGGCGACAAAAGTGTAAAGTACCGTGCTTTGAAGGAAACCATTGCAAAAACATGGAAACACATTCAAAGAACACGGGATTTGGGGGACTATCTAGGCGTCGTTGTCTAGCTATTTGAAATTCCGCAGCTTGGAGAGCCTCCAAGGGAGGGAAAAGTGAAAATTCCATAGCTTGGGAAGCTGTCACGGGGGGGAAAAGTGAAAATTCCCTAGCTTGGGGAAGCCCCCACGGGGGGGAAAAGTGAAAATTCCCTAGCTTGGGGAGCCCCCACGGGGGGGAAAAGTGAAAATTCCCTAGCTTGGGGAGCCCCCACGGGGGGGAAAAGTGAAAATTCCCTAGCTTGGGGAGCCCCCACGGGGGGGAAAAGTGAAAATTCCCTAGCTTGGGGAGCCCCCACGGGGGGGAAAAGTGAAAATTCCCTAGCTTGGGGAGCCCCCACGGGGGGGAAAAGTGAAAATTCCCTAGCTTGGGGAGCCCCCATTAAAATTCTTAGCTTGGGGAGCCCCCACGGGGGAAAACCACCCTTAGCCCCTCTCACGGGCCGAAATAAACCTGCGGTGTGGGCGGCCACCCCACGCGAAGCGGGGTGAATACATGTTTCTGCGTATGAAATTTCGGAACAATCATGTTCAATGGCAAACCCACGGTTTTCCATGAATTTCATGATTTTAGCAGGGACACCTCATAAAATATCCTGGTTTCAATCATTTTTTAGTCGCCAAAGCAATGGATATTGCGATTATCAAGTCAAGCAACCCAATGGACTTTGTACTTTGGGTAAGGACAGGCCAGAAATTTGCCCCGACTTTGTGAAGGAAACCCTTCTCCTGAGGCTCAGCACCTGTGAGCCTGGAATGCACGTGTCACAAGCCTTGGCGCCGTTTTCCAGTTGGCTCCATGATGTTCCATGTGTACTTCAACTGCATGGGGCTCACCTTCCACGCTGGGTTCTGAACTGTACTGCGACCGATCACATTCTCCAAACCTGGCATCGAGAACAGGCTTGTGGCCATTCACCGAAGTCAGGGACCCCTGGAGCCTGGAAGCTCAAACAATTCACCCTCTGCACCGCGAAGCACCGCGTAGGCCTCAGGGATTCACCCACTGGAAAATGATGCAGTCTGGATTTGGGACGACGGCCACAGTTTCGTGTGCTCTTAATGGACCTTCTGTATAATATATATATATATATCTGGTCTAACGATGTCTAATGTCAATTTCGATCATATTATGAGGTCAGTTGCCGGGGCTTCTCAGAGGGTTTGCCAGCCGGCCCAGCACGTTCGCTCGGGGGCAAAGGCTGCAAAAGTGGCAGCAGAGAAAACTATGGAAGATCGAAAAAAAAATCATCTGTCAATCAACTACCTGGCCTCACATGGATTTGAGTCCAAAATGAGCCACCCAAAAAAATCAACCCAAAATTAAGTCCACCCTAAAGTGACATCACAATGATCAAAATCCCCTGTGTTCCCAGTGAGGCCACAACGTTCTCACTGACGTCCGGCATGGGATCCGGTGGAGGAGGAGGCGGAGCACTGCAGCCATGGTGTGTCTGATGAGTTGGGAGGGGGGTCCCAAATATGGACCTTTGAAAAATGGGACTTACCCTCTGGTAATTTAGCTATTGAAAATGGTGATTTAGAGTTGGTTTACCGGTTTACCCATTAAAAAAAAATTGTGATTTTCCATAGTTATGTTAGTTTACCAGAGGGTATCAACATTCATTTCACCAAATCATATGTCATCAAATATGATTTTACCAGATGAAAAATCGTCATGAACTGTTGGAGGGTGTCCCATTTCATCTGATATTTGATGTTGTTTAGTAGTGTTGTAAACCCAACAATAAACTATCCCCAAAAATCACCGTAAATGGGTGCTATAATCTATAAAAAAAAACCAAATGGTAGGTTTACTATTGGGCTCCATTGTGTTTCCCAGATGATGCCAGTGGGAGCACTGCAACTGTTTCAAGCCTAACAGGTGGTGTCACAGGCCGTGGAAGGCCGTCGACGAGGCGACGCGCAGCGGCCTAGCAAGGAGCAGTGGTTTACAATGTTTACATATCCTGGTGATCATTCCTTTAGACTTAGATGAATATCCATTCATTTCCAAGAAATTCCATCATATGTAGTATGGATAGTGATTTCCGTGATAGTATGGATGTTCATATATTATACTACATAATCCGTACTATCCTATCTATTCATATATAGTACTACATATCATATCTAGTATGGATAGTGATTTCCATGATCTCCATCGTAGCGGGCTCTGTCCAGCGAGAGAGAGAGAAAGTGAGAGCTGGATGGTCAGAAAGACGAATTGAATCCTGTCAATAAATTAATAGTATGGACTGGATAGTCAAAGTGAAAATCCATATCAGATGATTTTCTGATCATCCTGAAACATGAATCTTGTCTGTCTTCCGCTTGGTGCTTTCAAAGCCCTGAAACAGTACGGCATTGCAGGCACCAGCACCACCGCCATCACCAACAGCAGCAGCATCATCAGCATCGTCATCCCAGATCAGGATTTCAACCCAAAGATAACAAAAGAATATCTAGAAACCACTAGCGAATCAGTCCTTCTTGTACCTCTTTTAATATCCTTCTCCCTTGGAATGTGCCCGGTGTTGCTCTCCACTTCCAGTCCTCTGCCAGCTGTGGCACTTCATGACGTAGCCTGGAAACTGCCCCCTGCACCTGCAGCATGGATGATACCCCGCAACTCTAATGAGGAAAATGATGGAAAATGCCTCAAACAGCAATGTTCAGAGGGCAAAAATGCCTTATAAATTGCAATTTGCATGGGGAAGATGGTAAACTTTGGGATGAAAACGGGGTAGTTGTCGACGAAACAAGAATATGTGCAACATCTCCAGCATCCAAAGCCAACTGCCGTTGAGCACCTCAGAAATTTGGCTCCCCAGGCGTCCTTGATCCTGAGACTTAGAACAATGATGGACAAGGGGAATCTACGTATCGCATAAAATGTCAGCATCAAAAGGATGTCGGCATACAAGATCAAGTGCAGAAAACAAAGCTGCTCAGGCAATTTCGTCCATTGCACATATCTGAGAGGCAAACGTCACGCAGCTGTTGAAACCTTGGCTATCAGTTATCATGGCGTCCTGGGGATTCCGACCGCAACAACGCTTTACAAAGGCTTATTGACCAGCTATCAGTTATGGTTCACCTCCTGTGGGGGTTGGTGAAATCCCCCGAATTGTTGGATGCTGGATCTCGGCACTTAAAAGAGCCCGAGAAGGCAGCTAGTCACCTTCGATTCGAGTCAGAAGGGGAGGAGAAAAAACATTGCACTTAAAATTTATCGGAAAAAAAAAACATGCTGTTTTTTATTTGATCTATTTTGTGGCTGATGTTCCTCTTCAAAAATGATGAATTTCTCTCACTGTCTTCTCTCCATTTGAGAAGTGCCAAAAGGTGCTGATCAGCTTGATCCTGCAACAAAAATAGAAATGGAAGATCCCATCCTCAAAAATATTGTTATATACACAGTTTTACATAAGAAAAGGATGAGCATATAGATCATATAGGGATTTGGACTTTCCAGTACCACATTAAATTAGTCGGATTGATGTGGACTGAAATCCCAATCTCAACAGAAAAAAAAAACTACCCATCAGGCGTTTATTACCCAAACCTCTGCCGAAACCTGCTAAGGTCCTGGCTGTCGTTGCATCTCCATCCGTGCAGAGGCCTCAAAAAGCGGCTGAATTTACGCCCTGCGCGTGTCTGGGTATAACACACTTACAGTACTATGAAAGTATCACAAAAACAGTCCAAAAGTTGAAGCCTCTGATGGTGTACAAATGCAGATGCCACCATACTTCAAGGTAAGGATATTACTGATATTAAGCTCAAACACGATTCCGGTATTGCTCCCCTGATGCCACGCACGTGGGACTTGGCCTTTTCTTCCTTGAGGCATGACCAGATTTGGCCGCGAGGCTTCTGCTCCGTGCTTCAAAAGTTGACGTCATGTTTCATGACAATCGACTGCATCTGCGGAGTCCGCGAGAATGAGATCGCCTCAAGCCCTGCCATATTCCGCACGTTGACCTGCAGTGGCCCGTTCAAGGCAGCATGGATCAGGCGACTCCAACATGTTTTGAAATTCCTTGAGATACCTGCATCCACATGCACATCGTATGATACTGATGTGCACATGTCTATGCGCACACACATTTATATATATATATATTATAATGTATGAATGTTTGTTTATCTGTATAATATGGATAGGATAAGATCAATCCATCCATCCATCCATCCATCCATCCATCCATCCACAGTATCTATCTCTCTCTCTCTATATATATATCTATCTATCTATCTATCTGTCTGTCTATCTATCTACCTACCCATCTATCTATGTGTCTATCTATCTACCTACCCATCTATCTGTCTATCTATCCATCTAACTCTCTATCTTATTCTATAGTTATATTTCTACTCACATTAAGAATACGCTGTGCACCGTACCTCTTTGGCATCTACGTGCATACGGAGCCATGGCACCAAAGCACCATACTCCAAGAGCT
The DNA here is from genome assembly GCA_947184155.2 of Cladocopium goreaui. Lineage (NCBI taxonomy): Eukaryota > Dinophyceae > Suessiales > Symbiodiniaceae > Cladocopium > Cladocopium goreaui. Next base: position 391,841 of record CAMXCT020006527.1, read on the forward strand.
TTGTGACCAGGTCAAAGCGATCCTTTGCGACCGCGTCGTTGATGGCCACGTGTCCCTGCTCATCCGCGCTGTTGGGGTTCGCTTTACCTGGCGAAAAAGGTCCAAGGTTTTCAATTTCCAGGAAAAAAAGGGTGAACCTTTGGATATCATGACTGATCGAGAGTTTGGCTGATATGTGAGCATCATGCCATATTTTTCCATATGTTTCTATATTTTCCATATGTCTCCAACATTCAGTGACTGTAAACCTCCCATCCCTCCCTAAACTCACTCGTCCCTCTGCCGACCTTTCAGAAGCAGCTCCGCCGCCCCGGCGTGGCCATTCTTCACCGCCAAATGGAGCGGCTGGGTCTTGGTCAAGTCCTCCACCCGCGGGTTGGCGCCTTTATCCAACAGCAGCCTCGGCGAAATGGCAATTCTTGTGGCATTCCATAGGTATCATAGGTAACCAGCTTAGGCCAAGAAAAACTTGCTGCTTTTGCATCTGGAATTTTAAAGGGATACTCTTTATTTAAAAAAAAAAGGGATCTAAGATATTCTGAGCAACTTGAGGGGTTGGTGAAGGGCCATGGTCATTTTGATTTGATGAAGGCTACAACTCATTGCTGGCCAAATCTCTAGATCTCACGCCCCACAGATGTAACGTCCCATAGATCCCATAATAAATTTTGGCGGTGCAAATTTGTAAATCAACCACAACCATGAGATGCCTTGCTTGAAAAAGGGAGTCAAAAAAAAACACGCACATACATATACTGTATATATATATATACACATATATATCACATATTATACGTTTTTCTTGGCGTCCAGAGTTAAAGGAAATGCCCCAACCAGAACCCAAAATGCCATCACGATCATCCCAAGTAATCAGAGTGGAAAAGCCACAGCCACCGTGAGTTTATTGTAAGGTTTACCCTGGTTTACCACATTGACATCAGCACATCCAACCACCAAGCAGCTGCACCACCGAGGCATAACCCATCAATGCCGCTGCATGCAGTGCGGTGCGCCGGGTGCCGTCGTGCACCTCTGCGCTAATCTCGGCGTTCTTGCGGATCCTCGGCGTTCTGTGCATGAGATGTTGGATGTTGATCGCTGTTTATCAATGTTTATCATGGTTTAGAGGATGTCAACATCCAACATCCAACAATATGATAAACAACAATCAACATCCAACATCATGTTTTTTTGACTGTTGGTTGATCATTGGTTTAGAGGATACTTTACAAATATGAAGGTGTCAACTATATTTAATTCGCCAAAGGATACCTAGAGAAATTGTGGTTTTAGACGCCGAAACTGGGAAGTTGCCTGTAAAAAAGCGAGAAGATCACCCATAGGAATCAAAAAGTTGCCTGTGCAGAAAATCTGGTTTGCCAAAAACAAAAAGAAAAAGGTCCGCGGCAAAATGCTTTGGGTAAGGGAAAACTTACAGCATCATGAGTCTTACCTTGAAATGTGGGGTTCCACCGAGCCATGGGTGGTGGTTTGTGGACATCAAACCATAAAAATTTTGGGTAATGCGTGGCCTGTCATTATTCAACGGTGGTCATGTTTGACACGAAATCATGACCGGATCAGTTGCTGGATCGCCATATCATCCCGTGATTGATAGACCATGATAAAGCCACAAATGGGTTACGGGTTGGTTATAAATGGTTGGTGAAATCTCCATTCTGAGTATCCATGAATCTCCATGAATCTCCATGAATCCCCATGAATCCCCATGAATCTCCAGTGCTGGCCAAGCATCAAATATTTGCAAACATCTAAGTGTCCAGCATTGGCCGCAGCGATCAGCGGTGTAACTCCAAGATCTGGCTCTGGCATGTTGAGATCCGCCTTGGCCTCGGATGCAACTGGCAACATGGCTGCCTGAAGCATGAGCCAACCTCAGTGCAGTTGACCGCTTGTTGGTGAAAAGGTTTCAAATGGTTTCAAGGATTGCTATCCGATACTTCAGATCTGGGATCCGTCCGATCACCTGCCCGCCTGGATCAGCTCTGCAGCAACGGTCAAGTTGCCCTGCTCACAGAGGCGCACCAAACACTTGGCTGCCACTGTCATGCCGTCAAAATCAGGAACCTGCGAAATTTCCGGGGCCCTGACCCAGAGATCATCTGGGTCATTTTGTGAACTCTTCCGGGTGCAACATGATTGCCAAATGATTACAATATATTACACACGAGGTTCTTTGGGACTAACATGATGTGACTAACATGTGACTGACATGTGAGAAATGTGGAGAACATTAGACTCAATAGACATAAATGTCAAACTTGAAGAGGTTCTGGGGTGGGTCTTAAATAGAATTCCACCCCTTTCTGCCAGCACTCTATGCCAGGCCTGGGTGAAATCTTGGTTCACATCAAAGCCATTGTCATCCTCCATTGCCGTGAACCCTCTGGGCTTGGGCGCAAATTTTTGACCGCTGCTGCCGTTGGTGATGGCAGCAGGCTTGGCATCCCCGGAGGAAACGTGCTCATCCAAGAGTTTTTTGATGGTTGCCATGAACCTGGAAGCACGTTGGAAGCAGTCTCCCCTCAATGGTTTTTTATACGACATTGCGATGCACAGCTGTGGCTTGCTTAACCAACAAGAGGAACTGGGTTGCCAAAGCATCCAGTAACATTTTTTGGAAAACAACGACCGCCAAGTAACTGACCTTTCCTTTTGTCAACAAAGCTACTGGCAGCAATCCGCGCATCTTGGGAAGCCTGTTGGAGCTCTGAGCCCAACAAACTCTGCAAAAGCTCCAGGATCTTCGTTACTTCGCTCTCCTCTGCCACCTTCTGATAGTTCTCCTGGCTCTCCAATTTTCCAACCATTGAACCATCCCCCCAAAATACGATGCCCAAAAAAATCCGGTGGATCATATGTGGATCATCATAATCATCACTTTCGCCACTAAGATTCCAGGTGTGTCAGTGGTTTCTATTTGTCATTTCTTGTCATTTCTTGTCAAAGCAAGTCCAACCCGAATGGAGAACCAGGGAGAACCATGGAGAACCATGGGGTTCTCCATCCGCTCCACCAGCTCCTGTGTGATGGCTGTCTGTCGCCATTGCTCCATACTGAGTCCACCGGGCCGATCCAGTGCCAGGGAGTTTTCCGCTTCATCCAACGTCATCCCCATGACCAACTCGTGCGTTCCTCGGGGCAAAAAGGGATGGGATGGAATGGGGAAAGGAGGTCTGGCACCCTGTGATGATTTGGGAAGCCCGAAAAATTCACCAGATGTCACCAGCGTCAAAGATCAAAGATCAAGTTATGCACATAAAAACGTGCCACTTTTCTGCTCACCTGCCTGGCTCATTCTGAGCCAAAGTTGGGGACCTCCCAAATGGATACAAAGTCGGATGGCCTGAAGAATGAGAAATATATTCAAAACATTTCAAGATCTTCATAGTTTTCACTATAGTTTTCACTAGTTTTCCCGATAGTTTTCACTATAGTTTTCACCCATCCCTGTACCTGTCGAAACGTCCAGGATCTGGGGTCAAAAACGATGGGAATCTCCGGCACCTGCGTCTGCGGCACCTGATTCGCCTCGACCAGGCCGCAGATGGCGGTGGACACCACCGGGATGCCGCGCAGTTGGGCCTCTGCCACCACCAAACCGAAGGCCTCTGGGTAGACCGAAGGAGCCAACAAAACCTGGCAGTTTCAACATGGAAGTGCCAAAACATGCCAAAACCATCAAAAAACATGGAAAAAAAAACATGGAAAACCGTTGTGTCATGATGTTTCTTAGGTTTGCGTGTGCTCCAACTTCTAAGGTTTCCAAGGTGGATTGGCTCGCCTGGAGCTGGAGTCAAAATGGCACCGCACACTCCAACCTCTAAAATACTCTAAAACATCCTCTGAGCACAAACCAACATAAGAATACATAGGACAATTCCATCTTAAGAACCCATTTGATCCATATTGATCCATCATGCTTGTAAAGGTTCCGGACCATCCCAAGCGGAGCCCAGCAACCTTTGTGATGCTAAGAATGTCCTCAATCTTGTCGCCGGCGGATTGGATCTTCACATTTTTCAGCCTCTTCAAGATCTGTTCATGCCAAGGCTTTGTCCACGCCACAGTCTTCACTGCCAGGAACTGTACGTCTGGCAGGCTCTCTGCTATTCTCAGGAAAATGCTCAAACCCTTTTCAGGGCTTGGGCTGAAAAAGGTCACGTGGGAATGCTTCCCTTCCCATGGCTGATACGCTTCTGGGATGGGATCAAAATAGGCGTAGTCTGCTGCATAGCAGCAACGCGAGCGGAAGGTGCCTGCATACAGATTCAAAAATCTCAAGGCAAACTGGCGGATCAAAGTTAAAGTTCTGCGGAGATTCAGCACTTCTACGTATCCACATGTAATAATGTAACGTGATGTTTATCAGGTGCTATGTGATTGTATATAATACATTGTAAGCTCTTTCGGTGGCTACCAACCTGTGGCTGCCACGCAACTGCCTTCACCCCACTTCTCCACAAAGTCTGTGAGGTGCTTGGAGGCACACAACAGCTCAAAGCTGCTGCAGAGACTCGAGTGCTCTTTGATCTGCTCCATGGTCTGCTCTTGACCCCAAGGCCCGAACGGCAAGTTGTAGTCATGGACCATGCAAGCCCTCTTCTTCACCTGACGAGGCATGTGACAAGCACATTGCATGAGGTTATGTATATTTACTCTACATATATTTATATGTGTGTATATGTATGTGTATATATATATGTGTGTGTGTGTGTGCGTATGATATTTGTATGTATATGTCATATGTATATATATATATAGATATATTTAGTTATATTTATATTTATATGTGTATAAGATTGTATAAGTATAAGAAAAATATGTGTGTGTGCGCGTTATTTCTGTGTAAACATAACATTACATAACATTCATAACATAGTATGTAGGTTTTGTTTGTGCAGTATGACCCTCGGCTCTTCCAAGCAAAATCTGCCAAAATGGTGCTTGCGCCCAGCCTTGAGCTGGGCGGCGAAATCCAAGATGAAGCGAAGTGTGCCCGAGCAAATGCAAACCTGGGAGGTTTTGCCCTTGGAAAAAGACAACCCCTCTCTTAATGGTGATTGATAGTGATTAATGGTGATTAATGATGATGGATTTGTTTTTGTTTCCAAAGCTCTATTGTCGGAAAAAAATGTTCATAGTCATTGTCATCTTCTTCAAAATCTTCATCGCCTCCACCGGGCACAATTCCCAAAAAGTCCATCCACAAAAGCTGAATCAATACCCAGAGACGTCCCAAACAGAGGCTGGGAACTTGGTCAGCAACTGCTCCCGGGATCCCCAAATGGCCACCTTCGCTGGCTCGTTTCGGCCCAGGGAGACGGTCACCTCTTTGGGTCCTTGTTTCGGTGGCGACTTCCAATCCAAGACCAAGAGGTCCACCTTCCGGACATACTCCTGGCCCATGAACATCTGCTTGGGCTGCAAGCTCCAAAGATATGTTTAGACACGATTCATTCCCCCCGAAAGCCATGTGTTTCCGATGCTCAGAATTGATCAAGTCCTAATAAATCAGGAAATTGATTGAGAATTTAAAAGGGGTAGGAAATTGTTTAGGGAAATTATTTTTTTTGAGTGTAAGGTTTTTTCTATTTCTGGCTGTGCCCATTTTCTATGCTGTTTGCAGCATTTGGGAGCTGGAACCTTAGATTTTGCAAGCAATTTGCAACATTTCGGAGCTGGAACCTTCCCTTTTGCCAGCCATTTGCAGCATTTGGGAGCTGGAACCTTCCATTTTGCACGCCATTTGCAGCATTTGGGAGCTGGAACCTTAGATTTTGCAAGCCATTTCCAGCATTTTGGTTTATAGCATTTGGGAGCTGGAACCTTCCATTTTGCAAACTTGCAACATTTTGGAACTGAAATCTTCCATTTGGCATGCTATTTACAAGTTGTTGTTGGTTGTTGGTTGTTGTCTGTTATGCAGTTGTGGGTTCTTGTGTGTTTTGATTTGTTTTGTTATTTTTGTTGCAGCTGTAGTTGTTGCAGCTGCTGTAGTTTTTGAAGTTGTAATTAGTTACAGTTGTTGTTGTAATAATAGTTTTTTGCTATTGTTTCTTTTGTTGTTACTGTTGCTGTTGTGGTTGCTGTTGGTGAAGCCAAGAAGCCCGTAGAGCTTTGCAAAACCAAGAAGAATGAAAATGTGCGAAACTATCAAGGCCAAAAAAACAGAGAAGCAAACACCATCAAACACCAGAATTTGTGTGGTATTTGCCATATGGAAGAGAGACCCTTTCATGTTGCATGGTATTTGCAGGATTTAGCAAATGATATTTGCAGCATGTTTGAACTTCAACCTTCCATTTTGCATGACGACTTTCTTTTTGGTTCATAATTGAAGCATTGTGAAACCTTAACTTGTTAGCCAGCTCATTTGTATCATGGTCTTTACTCCAACGCAAAGAAACCCAAATGGGCAAAAACGAAAGCACGCAACAGCAAAATAAAAACAGCTGGAGGGGGGCATGGGGGGGGCGCAGCGTCTCCTCCCCAAGGAACACGGGGACAACTTCGGTTGTGTTCCCCCTTTGCCGTTGTAGTTGTTCTTCTTTCTTTTGCTGTTCTTGTTGTTCTTGTTGTTCTTGTTGTTCTTGTTGTTCTCGTTGTTCTTGTTTCTTTTGTTGCGTTTGTTCTTCTCGTTGCGCCTTTTGTATTTGCTGCTCTTGTTGTTTGTGCTGCTGGTGCTGTTCTTCATGCAGTTATAGTTGTAGCTGAACTTGAAATCAAACAGAACAACAAAGAAGCAAGTAGAAAAACAAAAAGCAACGAAAGCAGAACAAATGCAAGGCATAGAACGAAAAACAGAGAAAAAAAAAAAACGTAGAAGCAAAAAAGCAGAGACAGAGAAGTTCAAGCAAAAAAAGCAGAGAAGCAAACAAAGAAGCGTAGAAGCAAAAAACAGAAAAGCAAGAATACAGAGAAGCAAAAAAAGCAGAAGAACAAAAAAGACAGAAAAGCAGAGAAGCAAAAACAACAGAGAAGCGTAGAAGCAAAAAATCAGAAAAGAAGAGAAGCAGAAAAGCAGAGAAGCAAAAAAGCAGAAAAGAAAAAAAAACAGAAAAGCAAAGAAACAAAAACAACAGAGAAGCGTAGAAGCAAAAAATCAGAAAAGCAGAAAAGCAGAGAAGCGGCACAGTAGAAAGGAGAGGGGAATCAAAAAATAAAACTAAACTTTAAAAAAATGCCCTAAATAGATGGCCCTCCATTTATTTAGTCCTAGGGATTTTCTTGGTTTCCGTCTTTTCATCGGATAAACACCACCGGCCCCATGGCCGTCCTGCACCTGCCGGGCGAGGTGTCGCAACATGGCCTGGGTGCTCTGCTTCCGGTCGCAGCCGGGACCTCGACTGCGCTTCTCCAGCGTTTCATCAAAGTCCTGGAGCCGGTGGAATTGGCGCCATGGGATAACCATGGGCCGAAAAACTGGGCCGGTGATAATCAGATAATCATGAAGTAATCATAACATATACAGAATCATGAACATTCAGAATAATAAGAATGATTAATAATGATTAATAATGATTTAATAGCTCAGAAATGGGGTGTTATAGGGGTATAAATGGTGGATGGAACCAAGAAAAATATGCTCGTTCCAACAAATATCTTCTGATCAGCTGGGAGCAGCTGACCAAACATGTATTCGAAAACATTCGAACACATATCCTAGAGAGACAGAGCGTATCATATATACACAAGTTGTGCGGGAAGAGTTTCAAGCTAATCAATTCTGTCCTGTGGTGACACATGCCTTAACATTATGGTAGCGTGCGCATAAAATGCAAGTCCATACGGTCGTACCAACAAACGCTACAATAAGATTTCTGCTCAATGACCTTCCCATCGTTTCCCAAGACTCTCTGCTTAGTCCTGGAAAGTAGCCACCACCACGATGTCCATGTTGGGTCGATTTTCACATCCAAAACCGTGCGTCGACGACACGCGGCTCAAGCGCCGCCACTGAGCCAAGGGTTTGGCAGAAATAAGGCACCAACGTGTACCGCAGAAACCCAACGATAGAACACCCCCAATTCTATCAAATGGATGGCACAAACTATACAATGTGTTTTTAACTCCAGCTCCCACCACTCTTATATGAGCTGCCGATGCATGAAGTCAAACAACAACGCATAACACAGCATAAAATGGCCTTGCAGCTGTGATGCGAACAGGTGCATGGTGCAACATGGTGCAATTGAGAATTGAAAGAGTGACAAATCACAACAAACTCAGCGGGCGGCTGATTCTTTGTTTTTTTGTCTTTTTTCCATGTTCTTCAAAGATCCCGAATACCCGCAAGCGGTTGCGGATAAGTTAAGTACATCTAACAGTTTGAACTGGCTCGGTCAGACTGACTGAAGGGTTTGCTTCACCTCTTAAAACTGGATGAGACGATTGAGATCCTTCAGGGGTATTGAAGTGTTTCCACTTCAACATGAATTGACGGGAGGTTTCTTAATCTTCATGAACATCCACGGTGCACCGATCCAGGTGGTGTTCAAACTTCCCATTTGGCAATGGGAAACACCCCCCCCTTCTAAGTTACAGGTCCATTATGACTGCAAAATGATTCAAAGTTGTGGGTGATCTCAGCGATGTCCTGTTTTCCGGACCAAAAATTCACCGTCTTTCGCCCTGTCCTTCACTCTGTGCTTCTTCGGCCCCTTCAACTTCTCCCAGGGCACCAGGAAGACGCCAAGCCACGTCCATTTCCTCAAGCGCTTCCTCTGGCACTTCGCCGGAGCCATCGCCCAAGGTGCCTGCAGCTATCTGCCAGGAACTGGAGGATACTATGTATTGAAGGAAGCATCAGGATATCAATGATTGAATAGTTTTCTTGATTAATTATTGAAATAGAGATATAATATATGGGGAAAAGGATGTGGAAGTTGTATAGCAATGTGTGGTGGGTATGTCAAGCCATAATACAGCATATTGAAGTTATATGATGATGTTAAATTATATATTAGTGAGGCTGAGGTTCCATTCGAGTTTCACCAGCATCACCAGCTAAGGGGAACTGACGATAAAATTGAAATGAAACGTAATTAAGGATACTGGTAACATCTATAACCCCAAGTTTGAATGTCACCACACTTCTATTCCCCATTCTGGGGCGCTTCTTTGTCCACGTCCAGTTGCCATCTTCCTCCACTGGAAGCTCCTCTCTTGGCTCCAATGGCAAAGTTCGCTCCTTGTCGGGCTCCTTTGGGGTTGGCAGTGGGCAAATGCCAGACAACCCTCCTTTCCCCATCTTTCTCCTACTAAACTAAGCCATGAAATGAAATGGAACTTTGAGAGCTCACATGAGCGAAACCCTCACACATGATGTACACATTACGCACACTCTGCAGCACAAATGTGGTCTATGAGGCGCTCTTATTGCAACAGACTTACGTGGCTTTCCCCAGCCTCCCTTTTAAAATGGTACCATCGAAGCCCAATTGCCCGAGTATGAGCTGATAAAATTCCCTGGGCATACGGTACACTACCGTACATCATGATCATGTCAAAAGTCATCCAGCAGGTCTGCCGTATTCTGCTGTCCTTGTCACTTTCTTTGTCCTCCTCCCCCACGAGCACCTTGGACTCGAGCTGCTCATCTTCCGCATCTGCTTCTGGCAGTTGCAACCTGCAAATCGGGCAGGTGTTGCTGCCCTGCAGCCATAGCCGGATGCAGCTGGCATGAAATTCGTGATGGCAAGGCAGTTCATGTAGCTCATCGCCCACTGTAAAGGCGTCTCTGCAAATGGAACCTGAGCTCGGAAGCAACGCAGCTGATCAAAGTGTGCGATGGGCATTGGAAGAAACGGCAGACTAAATGTGACCACTTCAGATCCAAACACACTTGAAAATGTTTAAACATTTAAATCAAAAACTACTCATGATGACAAGCAATTAATCTGCAAAATCTGCACCACCCAGGAACAGTTCGACTTCGGATCCGAACAATCTCCGCTGTGCCGAGACCGACTTCGTGCATCTACCTCGCTCTGGTCCAGGTGTAGGGGCTGCAAGCTCTGTAGAAAGCTCTTTTTGGTGGGTTTCTTGGGCACAGGGGTCTCAGCCAAGGAGACCGAAATGGAATCTTCCAACTGATCATCAAACGCAAAGTCTCGCGCACCTGGATCATCTGCTGAGATCCAGTTCGACTCCTGCACCCGCCAGAGGAACTGGACAAAATCACCTCCACATTCCGGGCAAACGGCACTTGCCGAAGTTAACGCCCTATCCAGGTTGCAAAAAGTGCCACACTCGAAACAGAAGGCGTTGGAATTCTCCCTCAAGGCATGTGGTCGCACCAGCAGCACATGTCGACCTCTGGGCACCCGGTCTGTCGAGCGGTCCGTCGAGCGGTCCGTCGAGCGCGTCGAGCGGAGCCGCAGCTGGAAGGCACTGCTGCCGCTGGCGCGGCTGGATCCGCTGCTGCGGCGAATCTGCGTGCTGCGGTGCACCTCTTCTGCCCGCTGAGAGGCTCCACAACCCATCGTGGGATATCACGGATCTCACAGCCCATGGAGGCCAAAGGTTCCATCACTTGGGCCAAAGTTAGACATGAAGTCAATTGTCATGAAGCTGACAAAACTGTGGGGTTAAGTTGTGCTATATTAGTTGTAGTAGTATGTTAACGTATTAGTTTCTTACAGTGTTTTACTAATGATGAGACAGCTCCGGTTGCAATTCAAGTGGCAAGCCTATTGGCTGTGCAGGATGCTTTGGGCACAGGACTCCTTGATGTCCGTGTGGCAGTGGCAACAACATGCGACAAGTCTCAGGCACTGACACATTCTTGATGCGCCACCTGAATTGGAAGAGTTTGGCCAATGTGGGGAGCGAATCCACCACTCTAATGTTCAGGATCAACTGAGCAGGCAATACACTAGAGGAGGGCAGGGACTACAACCTGGATCTGCACCATCTGCCCTGAAATTTCTGCATTGCTCCATGTCAACCTACCATCCTTCCATGAGTGCCAAAGGCTCCCCCCACCTTCAAGCGATCAATTTCAATGCCGTGCTCTCTTAACCTGGGCTGCACAACAGGGTGTCACTGGGGCCAGATGAGCATCAGAACTGGGTACCCAAAACTTCCTGCTACACATGCATTAAACATTACCAAAATCTACAGTTTTCTGGGTTTGACCAATATCCCCGAATGAAATCAGCAAAGGTGCTCCTCTTGGAATCGTGAGGGGAACCCCCTTACACATGCAATTCCCAAGCCAGCTATGACTCCTGAGCTCTCGGCTGGTGCCGAGCATCGTTCAAACCGTTCTCAACCTCCTGAAGTCTTTGTGCCAATGAAGCTCTGTCGCGAGCGCACTCAGCATGAGCAGATGCGCAATCCTGTTTCTCGATTCTTAGCCTTTCCATCTCTTGCGCTTGGCTTTGCATTCGATTCAGGAAATCATCACTTTGCAGCTGCAGCCGTTGCATAGCGCTCCTGGCATCTGCCAAATCCCGTTGCGCAGCATCCTGCTGTGCTGAATGTTCCTGTCTGGCTCGTGCCAGCTCATCCACCATACCTCTAAGGCCCTGCAGTTGACTCTGCCAAGCACCAGACTCAGCTTCTAATCTCTGCACCGCCATCCTGGCATCTGCCAGTTCACCAGCCAAGGCATCCACATGCCGACCTGACTGCTCCTCAGTGTGCTTTTGGGCCGCCATGATGTCACTCAAAGCTTTTCGCATGGCTTGCAGTTCGGCACCCTGCCCCGAAATCAGCTCCCCAAATTGAAGACGCACAGCTTCCTCTGCCGCCTCCCTCGCCGCATGCAACTGGCTGTTGAGTGCGTGCTGCACCTCCTGCCATTGCCGTTGCTGTTCCTCCTGTACCGCCTGAAGTCTCTGCCGCATCAGTTCCTGCACTTGCGCCACCTTGCTGGCAGGTGAGCTATCGGTCACCACCGAGCCATGCATCATGGAGCTTGGTGAGGCGATCACCTCCCCAGCCCGGGTACAGCTACTGGGCCTGGAGGGTGGCAGGGGCGATGTGGCGGTCTCCCCAGTGCGGCTGGTGTGGCTGGGGGAGCCTCGGGCGCTGTTCATGGCCATCTGATCGCGGAGCGCCTGGCCGTACTTCTCCTTCTTTTCCACTTCGATCCGGCGATCTAAGGGATCCCAACCTAGCACGCTGAACCTAGATATGTCGGAATAAACATCTCATGGTGTCTCAAGATATCTTCAGATCTGGCTTGAGTCTAGACTTGATGGTTTCTAGCTGAGAAGTGTGGATGATCCAAAGTTGTGAGGTCCGGAAGGAGTTTTTTGCTCAATGAGGAGGTTGTGAACCTGATGCATCGTCCAAACATCAACAGATGATCTAGTGAATCTAGTGAATCTAGTGAGAGCCACTACTCCAGCTTGTGGCCCAGACTAGATTTCCCTACTACTTTATAACATCAACTTAGATTACCTTGAAAATAGTGCCTTTTCCATGACCTTTCCATATACTTTGGTAGCGTTTGGTACCACTCAAACATCGAAAATTTCAGCCATCCCAGCCTTTCAGATCTGCGAGGCCACGCCCACGCCTCAGGGATCCGAAGTGGCATAAAATCTTATAATCCCGGGGCCCCGGGGAGGGGAAAAAAAACTGTTGTTTTATCACCAACATGGGGATATGATGGATATGCTACACCGGATCCTTTTACCGTGGAAGTCAGGATGGAAAAACCTGTCGGTTTACATGGAAGTCGTTTACGTCCAATTCCTGGGGAAAAAGTGAAACTGGGCTACCGGGCCAGCCAATGCAGAAAAACTGACCGTGAATCTCTTACATGGAAGTAGCTCATCAGATATGTCAGTAACATATTCATCATGGAAGTGTGAAAACTGAGACTAAAAACCCTTACATGGAAGTAACTTGAGGGTCCAGACATCAGGTTGGCAACTTCTATGTTAACATGTTCTCCCCTCATGTTGAATACATCCTTCTAGGGCGATCCCTGAAACCCCCAGACTGACCGCCACATCATTTTTTTCTTCTTTGCATCTATCTTCTCACCCCTGTCATGTCCGAGCGATTGAGGATGCAACCTTTCGAAATCAATGGTGCCAAATTGGTGCTCGCTAACATGGCACTTCCCACATCCTACTTCAAGTAGCAAATTTCTATGCAAGTTATCCGTTCCAATCTTTGGTTGTTAAAAAATGGAGGCATTCCCAGCTTTATCTTGAAAAAATCAAAATTTCTACGTTGATCAACAAATGCCCAGGATTCCCGGGGAACTCGTGGCAAAAAGAACTAGCCAAAAAAAAGGGCTCAGATCCAAAGAACACAAATTTGCAGTTTACCCCCCCCCATTGCAACTAACATGGAAGTAAACCTCCGAATTGTCACTTTAGTTAACGTGGAAGATATTTTTTTTGCACTACGGTAAAAGGAGGACCGAGCGCTCGCTAACATGGCACTGCCCACATCCTACTTCAAGTAGCAAATTTCTATGTAAGTTATCCGTTCCAATCGTTGGTTGTTAAAAAATGGAGGCATTCCCAGCTTTATCTTGAAAAAAACAAAATTTCTACGTTAATCAACAAATGCCCAGGATTCCCGGGGAACTCGTGGCAAAAAGAACTAGCCCCCCCAAAAAAAAGGGCTCAGATCCAAAGAACACAAATTTGCAGTTTGCCCCTCCCATTGCAACTAACATGGAAGTAAACCTCCGAATTGTCACTTTAGTTGACGTGGAATAAAGATTTTTTGTCTTTTTTTTGCGCTACGGTAAAAGGAGGGGGAGTAACTGTTTTTCAACCACAGGTTTTCCCAATGTTCAGTTTACATTGGTCCAATTGTCCAACTGTCCAACCCCTGAGTTTGGGGCTCGCCAGCCATCATCTCCGACAAGGAGTCGTCCCGGTGCATGGCGGCGAAGCTGCGAAGCTGCGAAGCAGAAGCCAAAGAGATTTCCAGAGGACCGTAAAACCCCCGCTAGCAGCATGACTTTAGACCACTTTCCACTAGAAATCGTAAAGGGACATCTTTAAAAAACACTGGCTGAGAAACTGGCAGTTTCATCTTCATGGGTGGTTTTTGGAAATTGTTGATGTGCTGACTGAGTAAGCGTATTGTCAGATCTGTGGACTGTGTGCTGTGAGATGTCTACTGGTCTGCAGTCATGGTGGTGTTACTTGACGTCTTGTGCTCATCTTCATGACTTTGTGCAAAACGCAGCTGGCAACAAGCAAGCGCCATTCGCAGTTCAGGAATGCAGCTTGTAATTCTGCCATCACAAATAGAAGATTTTTCACAACAGTCGTGGTGTTCTGGCTGCAACTGCGCACTATTTCATCCTGGATTCTTCCAGGGAATCTCTTGCTGTTTTGGCGGACACCCCCACGCCCAGCCGGGAAAGACACATCCTTCTGGTGAAAGCGGAGCTGAGTTCAGGCGGCATGTCCATTTTTCAGACTGCTGTGTTTCTAGGTCACCCATAAACTGTCCACTTACATCATCTTACATCCACTTCCCCCATCTTTCTGTCATACCTACGGTATTACTATGCGCCCTGTGCTCTGATGCTATCTGATGCCATCTGATGCTTTCATGCCCACTCTCAGCTCATCCCTGGATTGTACATAAACTTGCCAGCCCCCGCAAGTGTAAGAGTCCCCGGCTCATTCAAGAGCTTCATGGCCTGCAATACCAGCAGCTTGTCATCAAGAAACATCCTTTCAACACAAATGCCACATATAGCCAGGGCGTCATAAATAAACATAGAGCAATGGTAATAGTATATTATAAGTTGTTATCATGATGTTATCTCGCATCGCAGTACTTCCTCGATATACTCATCGCAATGTGTTGCGGCGTGAAGCAGCGTGAAGTCCACCTTGTCCCAATCCTTGGTCTCGACGTTTCCAGCCATGGCTTTCAGATCTTGTTCTCGGAATTCCCGGCTCCCGGTGGCACGCATGCGTCGATCCATAAACTGCGTCAAGCGGTCGACCAGGGTGTTCGACTTTGATTTGCCCTTCCTCACAGGGACTTGCAGGAATTCCTCCTGGCCGTGCTTCAGCTGAGTGATGTTGATGTTGCAACGCACATCATTGTCATTAACCATCCCCATAAGCTACAGTGGGTTGCAAAAATCATTCCCAAATAGCCAAATAGTAGGTTTATTCTTGGGTTTACCGCATGAATCCAAGTTCCCAATAGCTCCGCCATCTCAGTTCCCATCCCATTCTCATTCCCATAACTATATATCGTTCCATATCCATATTATTCCATATTATTCCACATCACATTCCATAATGCGCCATATCCATCCATATCCTTCCATCTGTTTCCACCCATATCACCTTCCATATTCTTCAACATAATAATAGTCAATAGTCCATATCAATAGTCAAATAGTCATAAATAGTCATAAATAGTCCATATCCATATCATGCTCCATATCCATATCATCATATATCATCCATATCCCATTCCTGAAAATTCAGGCCATTCTTGATGAGTTCCAAGACGTCTTCCACATCCGCCTTGGTCACCATCCGTCGCAGCTCCGCGCGCGCCCGGGCCTCGCTGAGGCGGATCAGGGCCTCCAACTGCCGGGGGGTCACCAGCACGGCGCCTTGCGCGCCGCGGCGCTCCAGGTAGTACTCCTCAGGAGGGAAAGATACCCTCTGGTAAACTAATATAACTATGGAAAATCACCATTTTTAATGGGAAAATCCACTATCATTGACCATTTTCAATAGCTATGTTAGTTTACCAGAGGGTAGGGAAAGTGAACCCACTGAAGCCAGTCTGAAGCCTAAATTCGGAAAGTGGTGAGAAAACACGCTGGGCCAATCATGGTAAAGACATGTGAGCTGTAAGACTAAAGACCATCCCCCCTAACTGAGGGGTTTTATGATGGTTTCACATCTCATGTCATGAATGAGGGTTCCTTATAGCCATAGAGATGATTGGAAGCGGCAGCTATCAAGCAGACTTTTCGTTTTTTTGACCTAATCTAGATGCATCCAGTTGCTTTTGCAAGTGGCGCTGAAGTGGTGAGACACATTATCTACTAATTAATTGGGTATGGGTCAAAACCTACTAATCATGTGGTATAAGGGATGACCATCAACCTTGAGGTTCACTGGGGGTACAGGGTTTTGACCCACATCCAATTGAAGAATATTGAAGACATGCAAACTTGGAAGAACTGCAAAATAAAGATCTACAGTAGTGCACCAGCATGCAGCTTGCATGCTGCTGGGCACCCTCTGAGGGGCCATTCGCCCTTTGAACAGGCTTGGGGTTGATCATGGCTATCTATATCTACAATAGTTAAGTTATGTCTGTATCTATCTAGATGTGTAAAGAAAATGAATGAGGCAGCGAAGATAACAAAAACATCAGAATCAAATAAAAATTGAAATTGTAGAGTTTCAGGTTTTTTGTTCAGAACCCGGAGGATCATGGAATCGCCTTTCCTGGCGGATGGGGTCAAACTTCCTCCTCTGAATTCACATCAGACTCGACGTCCAAAGGCATGACATCGGCTGCCGAAGATTCCTGACCTTGCAATTTCTGCTGGATGCGCTGGGTCTTCGCGTATGCTTCCTGGGCCAACCCCAACGACAACGAACTTTTCTCTGGAAATTCTGGATCATCCCTCAAACTCATCCCCAAACAAACTGTGACAAAGAGAAAAATATGTAACCGTCATCAATCATCATCCTGATGCTTTATTGATGCATAAAAGTCAAACTAACTCTTGAAAACTGCCATCCAGCTGCTCTCTGGTAGTCTGGTACCACCTTTGCATTGGGCTGCACTTCCGACTTCTTCGCACTTGCTGCAACATCTGCAGCGGCTGCCTGATGTTCCTGACCGTCTCCGTCTGCTTTAAGATCTTTAAGCTCGCCAGTCTGCTCTGACACAGCCTCAGGATGGATCTTTTCGGCTTGTTCTTCTGGATGCAAGCTCCAGTCACCCAGCAAAGCCCAAAGAGAGCCACATGCCAAGCCCAGGAAACTCAGCTGAAATGCCTGTTTGGCTGCACTTCCTACATCCAGTTGGGGCTCCAAAACCACCCTACCCAAGCACAGCTGAAGGCAAACCAGACCCATGACTTTGGGCCACCTCTGATGTACCAGCTGTCCAATGCCCATCTGCATGACAGCAGCAACGCCGAAGATGACCCACCTCCAGGCAGTTGGACTGTCAGGAACGTCCAAACGCAATTGCAGGGCTGCTGAAAAGGATAGAGCGGTGACTGCAAAATACCAATCCTTCAACTGCATCAGCTTGCCACTTAGAGATGGTCTCAACAAGTGCCAGCAGATCCCAGCCAGATATGCCAACGAGCTGTAGACAGTCAAAGAGGTGCAAATGAGGTCATGAACATCCACCAGATCAGAATTTACCAAGAGTCGAATGACCACAACCATGCTGTAGAGCCCCACAAACAGCGATGCAAAGAGCGCCGGTTTCCGAATGCACCAGCAAGACAGCAATGTTGTGGGCAAGGCTGCCAGGAAGAGTTCCCCAAACAAAGCATCTTGGCTGGGCTGGGGTGTACATGAACTCTCCTCCCAGGTATTGACCCAGTCACTGGCAAATAAAGCCTGCCGTCCCGAGCTACAGCTGTTGGAAACTGCTCGGATTAACAGCGTGGAGTTTTGTACTACGATGGTCTCCACTTCCATGTTGGACCCAAAGTCATGCAGCATCACAGCTTCAGATGTGCAACATTCGGTGCTGTCCACGTACCAAAGTTGTTGCTTCTGGCCTTGCCTCGCTGCAAAGACAATTCTGCCCTCAAACTCTCCGAAGGAATGTGCGGACATGAGGCCCGGAGAAACCTTCAGTGGGGCTTCTAAGCTGCTCAAATTAGCAATCATTAGCTCCTCATTGGAGCTGAAAAGGAGCAGGCCAGCACTGACATGTTGCATTACATGCTGAGTTGTTGCAGCAGCTTGAAGAAGCTGGAGCTCTGGTGATAGAGTGACTTCAGTCCTCCAGGCATTGACAGTGATAAGGCTCCCTAAGGCGAAAACCTGCGACGCCACCAGCAACCAATGCGCGTTGCACAGCTTGGTCATGTCTGTTTGGCCCAGGTTGGCGGCCACCCCAAGGGTCACCACACACCAGGCTAAAAGCAGCATCAAACACAGATGCCATGAATATGCCAAGGTCAACAAAACCAGCGCCACCGCCACCCCATGGCCAAACACACTGGTGCCCACGGGCACGGACCCCTTCATGGCCCAACCGCAACAGCCATGAGCTCACTTGAGAAAGACTTAGCGGAAAGTGGCATAAAAACTTCCAGAAATCACCAGCAAGGGCTTCGCTCCCTCTCTTCTAGCAATCTGCCTTAGAATGACTTACTTTTTTTGGCTGTGGGGACACTTCGACTTGTCGTCATGCAAATTCAGCATGTTGGCCATTGTTAGCCATTCTGGAATGTAAAAAAAACACGGGATCGGTTCGCAGCAGGTGACCTGGCTACACCCACAACACAAGCTCTGTTAGTTTCATCACATGTTGGGTGCTTCCATAGTACTCGCACTACATAATATGTCATAATCATAATATATGTTGAATAGTAGTTTGACCATGTTTGACATTTATTCTGTCCTTTTTGGCTGTTTCAAAACTTGTAACTTTCACAGATTCTCCCAGCGGTGAGCACTCCTTGATCCTCTGCTTGGCATCTGCGCTGAGGCTGGGCTGTGCATAGCGCTTGGCGTAGCGCAGATAGGTCTGGAGGAGCTCTGCAGGTAGGCCTTGATCACCGGTTACCTGGTGCTTCTTCAACCGTTTGAAGCCGGAAGTGAGGAGCGGGTGTTGTACACTGTTGTATCAAAATAAAAGCGCAAGAAAAGTGGAGAACACTTCAGAATGTCTTTTCGAGGAAAAAAAACATTGAATATCATCATATACCCTCTGGTAATTTAACGTAGCTATTGAAAATGACCATTTATAGTGGATTTTCCCATTAAAAATGGTGATTTTCAATAGTTATGTTAAATTACCAGAGGGTATCATCACCAGGAGTTTGTTTTACGAAAATCAATCAGCTCCATCAGCTCCGGAGCCCTGGAGGCCTGTGTCAATCGACTCCTCAAGGTCTCTCTGCAAGATTCAGCATCCACACTGTTGGACCAATCTTCGGGCGGTGGTGCTTCAGCCCCGCGCGCGTTGTGCATGCGTTGGTTGATGATGTGCCGAGACACCGCAGAGTCCTTCACAACGACCCCCCTTGGTAATCCAACATGGCAATGTTAAAATCCCCAATTTTTCGTGTGTAAATCGCGGCGAATGATCTACAAATCATACAGGAAATTAGACAAAATTACGGAATTTCTGCTGTTCCATAGCATACACAGCGAGATTCCTCAAGCAATTTCTGCGCGAGAAAACGTGGATATGTGTCCTGATTTGGATCATCTTCCGTGCGCATGAGGAAAATGATGTCGAAGCGACTCAAGAGCGCTTCAGACATGACTCCCTTCAAATTCTGCGCCAATGTCAAGCTCCTTGGATTCCAA
>CAMXCT020006528.1:0-170000 GCA_947184155.2 Cladocopium goreaui
TTGGTTGTGGCGTCTGAGCGTCCAGAGACAATTTTCATTGGCACCCGGAGCCGATTTCGCAAAGGAGCTGGGCATGTGTGGCGCTACGAGTTGAGTTCTGTCGGTTCTCAGCGCATCTATGTATGCCTCCAGCCACCGAGCACTACACATGCAAACGATGTGATGTTCATTGTGCCGCAACTGGAAGGTGATAGAGTCTTCTATGTCGCATATGAAGGCCGTGTGGTGAATGGTGAGTTGGAGCAGCGTGCTGCTGTGTTTCGCACTGCAGCTCCGTTTTGGGAGGTTGGAGACCATGTGTGGGAAACCAATGCTCTCACCAGCCATAGCAGCTATGAGGAGGAGTGGCAGGAGCCACAGTGGCAGGCTTCGGGTTGGACGGTTTGCACGCAGCATGGGCTCTAACGGCTTTTGGGCTGGGAGAGCTGGACGTTGCGGGTGGCATCCTTGGGACTTAACTGCTTGTGGGCGGGGCTGTCTGATGGATGCGCGGGTCTATGAGCTAAGCTGTTTGGAAGCAGCTCTGGAGAAAAAGTTTGAGTAGTGAGAGGCTGCTTGTAGAGAAGCGCTTGATAGACACAACGTCGTCATGAACATGTCTCTTCAGCAGTTTGGTGTGTGGTAGAAGCTGTCTAGCAAGTGTGGAAGAAAAGACTGGGTTTTAAAGATGTGGATGGGCATTTGTTACTTGCTCTTTTATGAACATGTCTCTGCGGCAGTTTGGTTTGTTTGTGAAGGAGCTGTCTGTCTAGACAGTTTGGGAGAAAGACAGTGTTTCAAAGATGTGGATGGCTGTATGTTACTTGCTCTTGTTTCAGTATGACAGGAGGCTGTGACAGAACAGGCGTGGACTGTCGGCAGGTCAGTTGTGAGTTAGTGTATGTTTGGAATTGTCTTTCTAGACAGTTTGGGAGAAAGACAGTGTTTCAAAGATGTGGATGGCTGTATGTTACTTGCTCTTGTTTCTGTATGACAGGAGGCTGTGACAGAACAGGCGTGGACTGTCGGCAGGTCAGTTGTGAGTTAGTGTATGTTTGGAAGTTGGTGAGAGTTTGAAAATTGGGCACAGGTGAACAATATCAACTAGTGTACTCTGGTGACAGTCAAATAATGTTTTCTTCCGTGTTTTTGTTTGCTTGGCAGGTGATGGCAGCGGGTGACCAATCTGCGTGTGCTGCGCAGGCGAGGAGTTTGAGTGGAAGTAAGCACATTGGCCTGTGGCTGCTTTTGAAAGTGTTGGATAAGGGATTTGGAAAGCAGCTTGTGCTTTGACACCCTCTGCAACAGCCGACGCGAGCTCAAGCACAAGCAGAAACGTGAATAAGATAATAGTGCTCAGTGAGAAAGAGTGGAGAAGTTACATACGATCTAGATCTTTAGATGTCGCTTGACACTGCAAGACGGACATTGTCTGTTTGCACTTGGGAAGTTTGAACACATTGGGACTGAACTGGTTTTGACCGGGAAGGTCTTGTGTTTCAAGAGCCATGGCAAAGAGATCATGGCCATTTGGTGTCACGAGCTGGGATGACACTGTGAAATTGGGACTGAACTGGTTTTGACTGGGAAGGTCTTGTGTTTCAAGAGCCATGGCAAAGAGATCATGGCCATTTGGTGTCACGAGTTGGGATGACACTGTGAAATTTGCGCAGCTTTTGTTTGCTGTAGACGTTGAAATTGTCGCATAGATCGAGCATAGAAGGCGCTTGTGCTGAGGGAAGGCCCTTCTTCGAGATTGGAGATTTCATTGCGTCACAGCTGGATCTTCCAGCTGTGGCGCAA
Organism: Cladocopium goreaui; assembly: GCA_947184155.2. Lineage (NCBI taxonomy): Eukaryota > Dinophyceae > Suessiales > Symbiodiniaceae > Cladocopium > Cladocopium goreaui. The sequence continues at coordinate 1,783 of CAMXCT020006528.1, forward strand.
TGAAACATAGAAGGCGCTTGTGCTGAGGGAAGGCCCTTCTTCGAGATTGGAGATTTCATTGTCTACAGCTGGAAGAGAGTCAACGTTGGGAAGAAAATGTTCGCAACAACGAAATCGCAGCAGATGCTGAATGCTTCCAACGCCGTTGTGGCTTTTCACGGGTTGGAGATGGCTGCTGAGGGATACAGCACATGTAAAGTAGGAAGGCGAAAAGCCCGGTAGGCTTTGCAACTGCTGAGGGATTCCCTGCGATTCCCTCAGCAGTTGCAAAGCCTACCGGGCTTTTCGCGTTCCTACTTTACATGTGCTGTATGGGTTTGTGGTCTCTTCGAACAACAGGAATGGCAGAGACCAAAGCAAGGACTCAGGAGATTGAAGAATTGTTTGCACAGCAATGATCTGCCAAGCGGTTGAAGATGCGGAAGACTCATGAAGGAGAAGAATTCTGAGCGGTTCTGGGAACTGTTGGTAGTGTGAAGCAGGCAGAGTGGGCTCCAACTGCTTTTGGGCGGAGCGAGCTTCTAGCGGCGGATCGCATCTTAAGACTTAACTGCTTTTGTGGCAGGGCGGTCTGATGGGTCTGTGGCTGTATAAGAAATAGAGCGGCAACTGATAGTAGAGGAGGCATGATAGACACAAAGTCATCATGAACGCGTCTCTGCAGATGAAATGATTGTGATAGCTTGGTTGAGTTTTGTGAGAGGGCATGGACATGTCTAGGTTTTAGAGTAGACGAAATCGCAGCAGATGCTGAATGCTGACGGATGGACTGTGTACTACTGGAGTGCGCAGGTGACGCGTGCTGAATACAGTGTGATTAGCGGGTTGTTCACAAATGATTTCGTTTGTCGCTTTGCCAGGTACATGTCGCAGGGCTCGTACGCAGCGTGGGCTTCAACTGCTTTTGGGCAGGGCGAGCTGCTAGTGGCGGGCGGAAAGCTGCAGCGAAGGACAGTTGCTAGGGGAAGTCACGGGTTCACCAGTCTCTGCGGCAGTTTGGAGTGTATGGCATTTGGTCTCGAATGACTATTTGTTGATTCAACTTCACAAGATATTGGTATGCTGAATACAGTTTGATTGGCGGGTTGTTCACAAATGATTTCGTTTGTCGCTTTGGCAGGTACATGGGTGGAAGCACAGCGTGGGCTTCAACTGCTTTTGGGCAGGGCGAGCTGCTAGTGGCGGGCGGAAAGCTGCAACGAAGGACAGTTGCTAGGGGAAGTCACGGGGTTCACCAGTCTCTGCGGCAGTTTGGAGTGTATGTCATTTGGTCTCGAATGACTAAAAGAAATTGTCTGTTTTGTTTGGTCTCTTAATTTTAGTCAGGATTGCAGTCCGATCCGGCTGTGATGTCAGGCGCAGCTTTCGTCTGGCGCCGGCGTGCACAGTGTGGCGATGTTTGCTGGGATACATGCGGCCTTGCTGCTTTTGGCTTGTGGTCTACACTGGGCGTGCTTCATGTCTTCCAACGCCGTTGTGGCTTTTCACGGGTTGGAGATGGCTGCTGATGGAAGCGCAAGGAACTTCCGTGCGATTCCCTCAGCAGTTGCAAAGCCTACCGGGCTTTTCGCCTTCCTATTTTACGTGTGCTGTATGGGTTTGTGGTCTCTTCGAATGAAATCGCTTCGAAGACAATCATTGCAGAGAAGCATTTTCTGTATCAGTGCTGTGTTACTTTTTCCTTGTATGTATGGAATGGCCTTGTCTTTGTGGCATTTTTATTTTGTGTGGATGCTCGGAGCAAGCGTGTCCTATGCCGCAAGCAAAAGGATGCTGACGCATCAGATGTGTGACAGAGCAGCCGCAGTTGAGCCGACTTGTGCTAGTTCGGGGTTCAGAAAGCCGAAGCCTTGGAATATCAGTTGCATCAAAGGCAGAAAAAACAAAAAAATGATGCGCATGATGTTCTGTTCCATCTTCCGGCCAGTCAGCTGCAAGATCCGTATACAGGAAGGGTGGCATTATGTTTGCAGTGTGGTTCTTGCAGGTGCGCTGCGCATGTGCTCTGGACTGCTTGTATGGCAACATGTTTGGCAAGAATATCGTTTAGTTAGACTGCTGCTGTTTGCGTTGTTCTGGTTGTTGTGTGGCGGTAATTCGGAGTACGGTCGTCTCAGCGTGGTGTGTCTTTTGTGCACCTTAGGGAATTTGCATTGCTCGTGGTGCAAGATGCTATCGTTCGCTACCTGTTGGCTGGTTTGTCCGAGCCATAATGCGACAGTGGCTGCTGTCTTTGCAATTTTGGTTCCCTTTGCCCCAAGACTTGTGTTTCCCATGCTAGAAATTCGAAACAGTGCCTCCAGGCAGAAGAAGCCAAGTGTCTCCGATGGCGTTGTCGCAACACAGAAATGTTGCGCACGCATGCGGAGTTGTTCAAGGGCCATGGAATGGATCCCGGCGCTTCGTGTCACACACTGGAAACCAAACCCCTGTCTGCTGAAGAATGTGAAGCGCTGAAAGAAGAAATTGTTGCGGCAATCAGCCGGCAAGAAAACTTTATTGATAAATACAACATCGTGTGGGATAGAATGAAAACCTTCATGACATGGGATCGCATTGCCATTGGAATTGAGCGAACATCTGATGCATCCCTCGGCCGTGCGACAGTTCAGGCGCAAAATCGTGTTGTTCAACAGAGACTGGAACGTGTGTTCAGAGATGGTACTAAGAAGATGTATCGTAGCCCTCCTACTGTGATGAGTGGCTTGCAGCCATGTGTCCAGAAGTATCGTGAAGAGTTAGGATTCTGCTATGGTCCTTTGGAAGTAGGAGATTGTCTTTGTAGGTTTTTCGAAGAGGTGCGTGAGAACCGATTGTTTTGGCAGTCCAGGGAACTAGGGCGCGACAGTTTGCCTCTGGAAGCGGCGTGCCGCGGTGTGGCATTGCGACGTGCACAAGAAAGACAAGAGCCGACCAGTAAGTTGCTGCGAGACTTCAGCATTGTGAATGTAACGCAGGCGAAGCAAGGACAGAACACTTACACGGGGTTAGTGAACTTTCAGTCGCTGACATGTTGGTTGAACAGTGCTGTTCAGTTGCTTTGGCACTCTGAATTTGTTTCTGAGTGGCTACACTACAGCGAAACTTTGGAAAGAGCATCGTTGCAGAGACCTTTTCCCTGTAAAGAATTGCCACAACTCTTGAAATGGATGGGGAATTATGAAGTGGTGGCGCCCATCGAACTTTTGCATTTTTGTTTAGACCATTGGCAGAACTACGGATTCATCGATAGGCAGTGTGATGCCATGGAATTTCTTCAAGTTGTCCATCAGCTATCAAACGCTCCGGAGTCTACGGAGCAAGTTAGTGTTTGCTTCAACGCCACTCCGTTGCATCAGTCGGCCTACACACTGGGAGAAGAGTGTTGTCTGCAAGAGTTTGTAGACTTACATCTGAAACAGCGCCATGGCACTTTGGAAACTGTCAGTAAGGAAATTCTTCTGCAAACCATTCCATTTTTGGTAGACGAAGTGACGGCTGAATTGTCTTGGATTGCAACCAAGATTGTTGACTGGAACGCAGAGGTGGACTTGCGCATGCTCTTCACAGAAATGGCTGAGATGCAGCCGCGCCCCTTGGAAAAATCATAGCTTGTTTTGTATTTCGTGTGTTTTTAGTTGTGCTTAGTGTCAGCTGTGCTTTCTGTGGTATGGAAGTCAATACTGTTTTTGTTGACAGGTTACAGAGTGAAAGCAGCGATATTGCATCTGCATGATGAAGACAGTTCTGTGAGCATGACAAGCGGCCACTATGTAACAGCACTGTGCCAGAATGGCCAATGGCATTTGGCCAATGATGAGTTTGTGCGGAATGTGCAGATGAAAGAATGTCCTGTGGTTCCGTGTGGCGTTTTATTTGAAAGGTGTGATGACCAGTGCTCTGGGAAAACCATGTTGTTTGAAGGAATGGTATGCCAACAACACTCCTGGTTTGAATGTCTTTGTAAAGCAGCGCCTGCTCTTCCTGGTGCTGCCCACGCTACTGAAGCAGCAGCAAGTGTTGATGGGACTCAACCGGTTTTGACTGGAGCTGTCCCTACACACGCTGCAAGTTCGCAGGATGTTCCAGAAGCTTCGAGATCGAAAAGAAAAGCTGCTGACGCTTCGCAGGGAAACTGTTTACTTAAATATTTCAAACCAGTTGGATCTATTGAGCAGCAAAAAGAAGCAGTGAACGCACAGGGAAAGCAAGATTGCACTGGAAGGAAGGAGGACTTGTCCAACAGGGAGCAAGACTGCTCCAACACGGACCAAGACAGGGAGCAAGACTGTTCCACCAGGGAGCAAGACCGTTCCACCAGGGAGCAAGACAGTGAGCAAGACCGCTCCACCAGGGAGCAAGACCGCTCCACCAGGGAGCAAGACCGCTCCACCAGGCAGCAAGACCGCTCCACCGGGAGCAAGACCGCTCCACCAGGGGGCAAGATCGCTCCACCAGGGGGCAAGACCGCTCCACCAGGGAGCAAGACCGCTCCACCACGGAGCAAGACCGCTCCACCACGGAGCAAGACCGCTCCACCAGGGAGCAAGACCGCTCCACCACGGAGCAAGACCGCTCCACGAGGGAGCAAGACCGCTTCACCAGGGAGCAAGACCGCTCCACCAGGGAGCAAGACCGCTCCACCAGGGAGCAAGACCGCTCCACCAGGGAGCAAGACCGCTCCACCAGGGAGCAAGACCGCGCCAGACGTGGCTTGGCTTAAAGCTTGCTCGTGAAAGAACGGAGAAAGATCACGTGGATCCGTTCATGCTAGATCAGACGCCCTTGGCCTTATTTGCAAAAAGGTATAATCTTCCTGTGCGATCTGGGCTTGATAACCAGTTGCGGACTTTCGCAGATGCTCCGGAGAACATGCCGCCCATTTCATGTTTGTTGCAAGGGTGTGAAGAGAAATGGTTCACAAACTTAGGTGGGTTCTTTGAACATTGTGATGCTGTGCATGAAGGTTATCACACATATCGTTTGCGTGTCTTGCACTTGCTTTCGCGAGAAGTGTGGCAGTTTCCTGGCAGTTTGCAGCGGGCTGCGTTGCAGAACTTTTCTGAATTCCAAGTTAGAGGAGCGACAGATTGGAACAACTTCACTACGCACATGCATGACAAGCTGAGTCTGGGGAAGGGTTTGCAGCGAGATGAGAGATGGGGACCCCGGCGGTTTGTCGCATGTGTAGTGTGTGCTGAAAGACGTTGGTCAGAGGAACTCATTCCGACTTTCATTGCTGGTGCGAAGACTGAGTTTCAGAAAGAAGATAAAGTTTGTTTGCTATTAGACCCAAAGCTGTATGTGTCAACTTGGCCAGAGGTGCCATCGGAAGAAGTCTTCAAGTCTTGTCCAACTGTTCTGTTGCAAACAGGTGATAAGGTCCAAATGCTTTTACACAAACGTCGTGTGACGAAACGCATGTGCGCAGGCGAGGAACAAGCCCCTTTGTGCAAAGAATGTAGGCGGTGTTTGGTCAAAAACCCACCTGAAATGCCTGTGCGAGCTTTGGCTAACGGAAAGTGGCTCGGGCGACACCCAGAGTTGATGCGCAGGATGCCATATGGGCACAGAATGTTGTTGCCTTTGCGCAGGGGAATTCTCACCAAGGTATTTTTTACGGCCAACAGCAAGAATCCTTGGGAACGGTCGCACTCTGCATTTGGACTCGATGGCGTTACCACCATCGTAGAACAAGCGCCCACCTTGCCGGCCATCAAGGAATTTCCGCCTAGAGATTTGGCCGAAAGTTTCGAAGCAGTGTTTGTTGGAATTGACCCGCAAGATATGCGCAAAAAGCAAACCTTTCCGATCTCCAAGACATTGTTGCTGAAACAATTTGACTTTGTGCAACGTAACAGCAAAGCGCACCAAGCGGCAATTTGCAGAAAAGCTGATGTAGAAGAGTGGATTGATGGTGAGACGCCCGAAGTGTTGCAAAAGACTTTTGTTGACGCGCCTGTGGAAGAGTTGGATGAAGAAGAGGTTGAAGAGTTGGCAGGCAGAGCGGATTCCAACAAATATCGTGGCCCTGTGGATTCTACACTGGGGGCGCAAGAGTTGCTGGAAAGCTCCGAAGATGTTCCAGTTTCTTATCACTGTCCAGACACTGTGCCTTTAGACAAAAGCACTTGCTGGCAAGTGGCTGCCGCCAAGTTGGAAGAAATGGAAAAATTAGCTGCTGCAATCCAAACAGAGGAGGAACTGGCTGAGTTTATCCAAGACAAGCCTCGGCGGTCTGTACTATATCAGACTGCAGCTGAATTTCGCAAGGCAGTGGGTCAGTTGTCAGCTTCAGAAACACGCAAGCATGTAGAAAAGGCTATTTGTTCAGAACCTTTGTCCAAAGAAGATGGCGATGCTTCGCCTGCACAGGAGGAACCAGTTGCAGGAGTAGAAACAGAAGCGCAGTTCACTGCAGGTGACAATCCCAAGCTGGTTGTGCCAACTGGAAAAGCATACGCCAAGATGTGGGAACCGGGCTTTTGGCAGGAGTGGAACCCTATGGACTGGTGCTATGGGGACTGTGTGTATGGCGATGAGCGATTGAATGACAAACCATACAAACGTACTTCATTTCAGGAAATTGTGAAGCACTGGCTTCTGCGTGAAGAACTGGAATACGATGTGTATGAAGGTGAAAATTATGTTGCAGAGCACGGAGAGCCAAAATTGTGGGAGCATCAGCCTGATGTAGAGCTGCTATTGAAACAACTTGAAGAAGCAGAACAACAACGGCCACGTGTGTCTTGCAGCGGGAGAGTCGTGCCATTTGCGGTGAATCGCTTTTGCATGCACCCAGTGAATATCATGGTGATTGCGACCTTTTGGCGCATGATGTCTGGTTTTATGGCTGTGAACGTGGGACTGCGCATTCCCGGAATCCAAACACAACTGATACCCGATCAACTTGCTCTGCTTTCCAGTAAAGAAGGTGAGGCGGATGGCATGATGGGCCTAGTGCGTCGAGCATCGCATCTCTTCAATCTTGTCATGGGCAAAGTGGTCGGGTCCAATGGATATCGCGTGGCATGCAGACACAAGTTTACAGCGTATACTATTTTCTTCGGGGCTCCACTGATATTTTGCACTCCAAACATTGCTGACAACAGGAGCATTTTGATTCTGCTCTGTCAGGGTGTTGAAATCAATTTAGACATTGATGCTGATCCCGACTTGAAACTCACTTACGAAGAGTTGCGTCTGCGTGTTGTGAATGATCCTGTTGGTCAATGTGTCGTTGTGGAGCTGCTGTTGCGCCTCTTTGTTTTGCATATCTTAGGGGCTTCTCCGGATTGCGTTGCGCAGCCAGAGGGAGTGACCGTGGAGCATCGTGTTTGGACGAGCGATGGTGTGGCAGCATCTCTGACGTCTCTGGGATGCTTAGTGATATTACAAGCTGCAAGAGGTGAGCTGGAAGCCTCAGGGCGTGGTGCCTTGCATGGACACTGGGAAATATGGGGCGTGAGCTTGACAATGCAGACTGCCATTGAACAATTTGCAGAGAAGCCCTTGCAGGAGAAGCACAGTTGTCTCAAGAATGTGGTGAGTCAATGGATTAACTTTTTTCAGCGAACTCATCACAGTAGTGTTGAACATCTACCGAAAGTGTTTGGTGAAGCAACTAGTGCCCAACCCATGATTGTGACTCAAGACATGTTGCATCGGTGCCGCATGGATGGCGGTGAAGAGAACTTAGAAGGGTATCGCAAGCAGCGTCGGCCATGTGTCACTGAGGTGCCGAAAATGGATCTGCCGAAAAGATTGCCTCCGGATGATTTGTATGAGCCCGCAGATGCTTCCTTCCCAGAAACAAGTGCGGAGCCCATGACGAAGCGTTTGATTCGTGGCCAAGCCTTGACAGCCATGCCCAGCTATCGACGTATCCACACACTGACAGAAGGACGGGCAAGTGACGCGGAGTTGGATACTGCTACCTGGCTGCCCATGTACCTTCAAGATGCATGGCAAGTGCAAGCTCGGGCCATGCTTCACGTTTGTGGTCCATCCTGTTGGAAATACAATAAGACAGGTACCCGAGTTTGCAGACATCATTGTTACCACATCACAGTGCTTGAACCAGATGAAACTGCTTCTGTTCCAGCAGACAAGCCAATAAAGTTGAGAAGGGATGGCAGACCACTCAATAATCAACTTTACATTATTGAAGAAAGTGGGAAGGGGAAACGTGGCCGCATTTGTCCTGTTGTGGTGTGTCCCTTCGAAACTCTGACCAACTACGTGGCTGCTGTGAGTCTGCGCTGCAACTTCGACAATCAATCGCTGGTGTATGTGCCACCTGCCAGCACTCTGCCTTTGGAGTGGCTACCCAACATCGGAGCCAAACCTGAACTGGCTTGGATGGCTCGAACGACAGGTGACCTGGAGCCGAAATGGCTTGTGGCTCCACAGAAGCCAGAACCGTTGGAAGTGAGTGCAGATTCGACTTGGTTGGAGAGCTTGCTGCAAGAGTTGGAACAAGAAACTCAAGGTGCCTTTCAAGATGCGCACAACCAAGGTTTTTACATCAATGAGTATACAACAAAGGTACACGCTCTAGGTGACAAGCTGATGCAGGGTCTGCAACGCATTGCACAGAAAATTCATGCGTCTGAAGCTGACGGCAGCGTCGAGAAACTCACGACGCGTCAACGCAACAAGGAGAGAGTCAAGATGGTGTTGAAGAAATTGGTGCACTTGATGAATTCACTGCAGGTCAAAAGTGGCTCGGAGTTGGTGTTTCCCATGTTGTTCGATCATATGTCCTTCGCTACGCATCGCTGCTGGGAGACTAATTTGAAGGTGGCGTATGCCAAAACTCTATCAGCCTGGCAAGACCATTTCAAAGGTAGTTTGAAAGCTTTACACGAAAAGGCTTCAGTGTCCCAAAGCATTGGCTTTTTACTGCCGTCGCTGCAAAGTGGAAGAGCTAAAGAATTACCAGTGGGCTGGCTCATACAACCGAAGCCGCATGATAAAAGCCTGTCTGCCAATGCTGCTGCGACCATGGAACAAGTAGAACAAGAAACTGGGGAAGACCATGCCTACATCTACATCAGTCCGGGCGGGCAACGGTTCACATCGCTGCAACAAGCCTTGCAATATGCGCAAAACGACAAGCTGCGGAATCGCATGGCTGCTGACATGAAGGCCGTTCAGATCGACAGCTTTGATCACAACTCCAACATTCATGTGCAGTTCACATCGAATCACGAAGACTACATGCACTGTGGAGAGCATCCCATCATGCAGGCAGGGTCTTGAAAGTAGTTAAGAAGTGTCGTTGTTGTTTGTGGTTTTAGTCTAAACACCTTAAAATAAAATCATAATGTTTTGTTTGTGAATGCGTGTGCAGGCACTTCCAGCGTATGTCTACAATATGTGGGTTTATGGTGCACGGAAGCAATCCAGTCGAGATCCTTTGGGAGACTATGTGGTTACCTTCGACTACGATGCAGATTACAAACCATCTGCGTTAGTGAAGACACAGCGTCTTAGTTTAATTCCAAAGATCCCACAGCTGGAAGGTATGCATATTCCATCGCCAGATGTCGATCCGCATAAGATGAGTTTGATCAAGTTGCTACTCTTCAAGCCTTTGGGACAAAGCAATGACATGGATGAAAAAGGCAATCCGCAGGACCCGTACAGGGCCATCTTTCTGGATGTGGAGAAAGGAACCAAAAAGATGAAACGAGGAGAGCATGAAAATCCATATGATGCCTTTCCAAGAGCATGGAAACACTACTGGCAGCACACTGTTTTGCCCAAAGCTGCGGATGCTGAAAAAAAAATTGAAGCACGGATGGAAATACCTACTTTGTGGGAGTGCTTGGAAGTATTCCAGTTGCAAAAAGAATTGGCTCAAGAGAAATACTTGATTCCATTGGACAAGGATTGCACGAACAAACTGGGTTGCGATGCGAGTGCAAAGTTGCAGAACGGTTTGACTGTCCAAGAGTATGTTTGCTACTTGACAAAAAGAGTGGTCAAGAACTTAGATGCTTACGGACGTGCTAAGGCAGCACCCAAAACCAAGTCGTATGCTTTGGACGCAGATGCAAAAGAAGATCCAGGATTAGTGCGTGAAGGCCACGGGACTGGAGATACTGGCGAATCCTTTGAACCAGCTTTCGAAGATGCTTTGGATCCAGACATCGATGGGGAGGTTTGACTCAAGGCTGGAGATGCACCTTTAAAAGTACATCATCCACTGACTTCATCGCAGCGTTCGCAAGCCATGACCTTTCATCGTCAAAAGCAAACCAAGTTTGTGCGCGACATGATTTCTGTGGGCCTTTTGCCCTTGACAGGGGATGAAGAAGCGTTGCATAGAACTGCGGCCTACAAGCGCGCGAGTGGCACTGCAGTGAATCCACGAGCAGAACAACTGAGGTTGAAAGAGAAAGTGCCCATGATCACGCAGCCGCTACTGGATGCTCAGCGCGCCGCCATGACAAATGATAGTATGGGCCTCAGCCGCTTGTCGGCGGACCGGGCTGCTACGAGCGACTGCGCAGAGCGCGCAGGAGAGTTGGCTGCAAACAGTGATGTCGCGATGCCAGAAGCAGAATGGCGCACCTTTAGCAAGCCATCTGCAGCGATGGCGCGGAAGGTTGCTGCGTTTGAAAAGTCTGCCGCTGGATTCAAGCTGGCGCCGGAGCAATTGTCTGCTTGCAGATGGTTTGGTGAGGCAATGGATGTCGCTTTACAGGAAGAAGAGAACAAAATACCTTTGTGAAAACGTGCGCAGCACGCATGCCTTTTGATTGGCGCCGGTGGCACTGGCAAGACGACAATCATTTTGGAGCTCATGCTGGATGTTTTTTGTCACTTTTTCCAGCCAGGCCCGGAGAAGAAGAGCGATACATGATTGCCACCTTCAGCCATGCCCAATCGGATGCCATTTCCAATGATGTCTATCGCGCGCGAACATGTCATACTGCTTGCTCGTATCGTGTAGCCAGTTTGCGCAACAAGCATTTGGCCTTGAAGACAAAAGAGCAAGAGATGAAACAACGCTGGCAGCCGAAAATTTTAATCATTCAAGATGAAATCAGTTTGGTGCCAGCTGCAGTGGAAAACATGATGCTTTACCGCAGCATGCGCGCCCGTCAAGATGATGGCCTTGATCCAGCCAGCTATTTCCACCCAGGAGAGCTCATGGGACACATACCAATTTTGCTGATTGCAGGTGATTTTTTGCAGATCAAGCCTGCCAACGAGATCTCCTTAGCTGACAATCTCGAAGAGCTGATCCGCAAAATGCCGCACAGAGTGCAGACAGCACACCATGCTGCCCAGGCGGCATTGATGACCATTGATACAGTGATTCATTTGAAGAAGTCGAAGCGGTTTCTGGATGCTCACCTGCCAGAAATCACAACAGCCATGCGCACGTGCACGCCTGCTGCTCCCTTGTCCGAGAATCACTTGGCTCAGCTGCGCACTCGCAAAATCGAAAATTGCAAGAAAGAACTAACCACAGACTTGTTCAAGCATGGTCACGTCATTGGCATGTATTGGGAGAACATTGCTCGCAGCATGGTGGAACGGGCAAATCGAGATGCGCAAGACCTGGATGTGCCGTTATTTTGTTTGCAAGCTGCTGACCAAAGGCATTCCAGAAAAAATAAAACCATAGACAAGCAGCTGACGCATCAGCTGCTCACTGTTCCAAACCCGCATCGCACTGGCAAATTGCAAGGCATGCTACTGGTGCACGAGAACATGGATGTGCGACTGGCGGATGTCTTGGCTCCACACCTTGGATTGGTTAAAGACAAACTGGCAGTGGTAGTGAAAGTGGATTTGCACCATGAAGATCAGAAGCGCCTGGACCGTCGTGAACCTGGATTCTGTCATTTTTGTTCCGGACTACATGGCCAAAGGTATCTGGGTGAAATTACTTAAAGGAAAGAATTCGCCCATGGAAGATGCTCTGTTGCAGACGTGGGAAGAAAAGTTTCAGAATGTGGCCGATCACACAACTGACGCAAAGACATTGTTCTTTGTGGAATTGGTGCATGCAGAGTTCAAAATTGATTTGAAACTAGGCGAGGAAACGGAGAAAATTGAAGTGATTCGCTGGCAGTTCCCGCTTTTGCATGGCATGCTGCGCACTGCTTACAGCGCGCAAGGCTTGACTTTGGACGGAGGTGTGCTGGTTGATTTGCGTCGTGGTGGTGGCCTAGAGGATGCGGACTGGTGGCTAGCCATCTATGTCATGCTGACGCGTGCCCGCAAACTGAAGAATCTCATCTTGCTGGGGTTCACGGAGCAAGTGGAGGAGCTTTTACGCAAAGGCCCTCCTACCTACTTGCGAGAACTGACTGACAAGTTGGAAGCCAAAGCTGCTTCGACGCTGGAGCGGCTGCAGTCCTGGCCTGTCTATGATGCATTGCAAGCATCCTGACACAGTGCTCTGCCAGTGGGACCTAATCGGTTTTGACTGAAGAGGTCCGGGGGAGGCATAGGCCTGACACGTTGCTCTACCTGTGGGACCTAATCGGTTTTGATTGAAGACGTCTGGTGGAGAAATAGAGAGTTGCAGCTGCAGCGATCTGATGAAGTAACACTGGCATGGTTTTGTTGAGTTTAGACGTGAGCTTGCGAGCCTTTGACTTTGGTTCAGGGGTCCACTGGCTTGGTTCAGTCATGTTTGTACAAACATGTTTGACAGGCGGCATGCTGACATGTTTGGGCATGTTTGTTTGTTTGGCTCAGGTTGTCCACTGGCCTGTTTGGTCATGTTTAAACAAACCTGTTTAAACAAAAGTGGTGTCAACAAGCTGTTTTGAAATGTCATGGTGGGGATCACTCGAAGTAAAGTAATTTTTGGATGGAAGAAACACCAGCCAATGAGATAAGTTTGGCTTGCTAGGTTTGCAACCTCTTCGCCATGCCACCCGTCTTCCACTTGAGCGAACGTGACTTGGTGGCAGTCAAACCTCCTGTGACGTTGAGTTAAATGAATCTGTCCGGAAATGGCGTATACCCCAAATTTGATATCATGATATGTCCCGTTTAAATGGCAATTGCGGAATGTCCCATTTTTAGACGAAGCCAAGTAGCTTAAAGCACTGACAGATACTTTATGATACGTTCTCTTGAATTTACTCGGAAGCTGATAGTAGCGGCCACTAGGAGATGATTGGGCTGCTGCACATGGCATGATGCCGCTGATGTTTTCCCCTTTGGGACGAGTTGACATAATCCGTTGATTAGCCTCAGGTAAACTAACAGTTTGCGAACTGGAGAATCACCATTTTGAATAGGCAAACCAACTATCAATGGGCAACGTTCAGTAGCTATGTAACAGTCATTACCAGAGGGTAATGGAAATATGGTGGGAAGCCCTTGATCAACCTGTGGGGCTACGCTTAAGATTGGGTCATTTAGTCACTGACTCAGCCGAAAACCATCATGTGCTGAACCCTGTTCAACAGTCTAGTTTGAAGTTGTTTGTTACTTGAAGCGTTTGAAGAATGTGAATCCACTGCACAATCCGTTCATCGTTAGTCTGAATTTTCAGCCGTGGCTTCGGAAGCCGCGCGGCCAAGGCTTGAAAATTCCATGGCTTTGCTGTTCCCCGAGTCTGATCCCGTATTCCATGCCGCCAGGCCCGATCCCATCGTGGTGTTTCCGACAGGTGATGTTGCCGACCCCAGCCCAATGAATATCAATGATGGTTTCCATAGATGGTGGTATCCAAAAAATAGTTGGTTTATTTCATGGAAAATCCTATTAAAACTGGATGATCTAGGGGTACCCTCATTTCAGGAAACCTCCAAATGATGGTCAATGTTTTTCGGGATTGATCCCATGGAAAATGTCCAGTGACTTGTGATGATTGGCCCAAAAGCTTCTCTTTTTGGTCGTTTGAATGCAGAACCTCAGCTTGTCAGATTTGCTTGGCCCAACTTGTCAGTGGAGTTGGCCCTACCTCAGAATATACCTTCTGGTAAACAAACATAGCTATTGAAAATTGTCATTATAGTCGATTTACCCATTAAAAATGGTGATTTTCCATAGCAAACTGTTAGTTTACCAGAGGGTACATGGTAGACTGGAAGGGTCATCCCACGAATCATGAGGGGTCTCCCTCACCAGTTACAACCGAGTGATCCTGCAAGCAAACCCGCCCACCATGGTTTCGAGCCCTTCAGGTTGGTAAACCCTTCATGCTTTCGAATGGGCAAATTTTGGAAAGAAATTATAGTTGGGACTGCCTATCATTTCTATAGATGAACAATGAGTATAACTTATATAACAGTCTTAACATGATTCATGAGTTAGAAGTAAACATTCACTACCAAGCTGTGCAAGGAAAACATTCTCGACTCAAGTGCCGCCATGGGAGGCTTCGAGGAACAGTTCGCTGAAGATATGCCTGACCTAATTGAGGCGCCCGCCAAGCCATGATGAAAGGTGTGCCCGGGAATCTAGATCACGTAGCTGACACAACATGGGCCATGTTTGATAGGTACATCATCAGGTACATCATCCACAAATGGAGTTTCCGTATGTTAAAGTACCAGAGGGCAAGTTCCTTGAGAATATGTCAGAAGCGATTCAGTCGCCGACTTGCTGGTCTGGGTGTCAAACTAGACCGGGTGTCACTGGCGACGGGTTTCATTTGGAGACTAGCTGGATGTGGCAGGGCATTTTGGGGGGAGAAATCCTCATTTTTTCATGGTGGTTGAAGATGGTGCTTCCGTTGTGGTCTGTTAGTTGATTCAGAATCGCAGCTTCGCTCATCCATTCTATACCTATCATTCCTCAGTGTCTACCAGCACCGAACGTTTGGGTCTTGCAACTCGCCCATGCTGCAGCAGCTGGAGCTTACAGCCAGTTCTTTGCTACTGGAATAATGAACGAAATGTTTGCTAAAGTGAATTGTGCTACTTGCATTATTATTGGTTGAATCCCCACTTTGTTGCTGACGACATTCGCAATCTCGTTCATTTAACTTAATTGGTACAATCCATGGGGCAATCAAACCATTGGGGCCCTGCAATGCACGCCGCTCACAGTTGCAAGTTCCTTTGTAAGCTCCATTAGCTGTAGATATCTCCACCATAAAACTTAACAGTGGAATATGAGTTCTAAATCAACTTAGCTCACCACATGCACATAGCTTGGTAGCTTAACTTGCCATTTCTGTTGCTTAAACCGGACCTTTGACATCTTGCGGTGCGAGGTGCTAAGAGCCAGGGATGTGCCAGGAGAGACTCAACTGCCAGTAATGTGGATGGCTAGGTGGCTACCGATGGCTGGTGAAAATGGGGTACCCAAATTTGATGGTCTATAGTGTCAACCCCGGATTAATAAACCATGGTTTATTAATTGGGGTGGTACTCCTCAATAATCATTATCTGATACGTTTTTATGGTACCCTCACAATTCAATAGCCGCTTGGGGTTTATTAATCCGGGGTTGACATTAATCAGTTTATTCCCCACCTGCCAGGTGAGGGTTGTTAGATTTTATCAGAGCTGTTCTCCTCCTCCTCCGCCTCCATTGCATCCTCCGCCTCCTCACCCGCCGCCTCCTCCTCGCAGTCCAGATCCCTGTGGGCACAGCCGGACCTCCACCGCGAGCTCCAGATCCCAGTGGGCACAACCGGACCTCCACCGCGAGCTCCAGATCCCAGTGGGCACTGCGACTTCCAGATCGCAGTGGGCACTGCCGGACCTCAACCGCGACTTCCAGATCGCAGTGGGCACTGCCGGACCTCAACCGCGACTTCCAGATCGCAGTGGGCACTGCCGGACCTCAACGGGAAGAATGTGAGAAAAGATGTCAGATAGAATGTCAGAAGATATGCCAGATAGAATGCCAGAAAGAATGTCAGAAGATATGCCAGATAAAAGTCAGATAGAATGCCAGAAGATATGCCAGATAGAATGCCAGAAGATATGCCAGATAGAATGCCAGAAGGTATGACAGATAGAATGTCAGATAGAATGCCAGTAGGTATGCCAGATAAAGTGCCAGAATGTTTGCCAGATAGAATGCCAGAAGATTTGCCAGATAGAATGCCAGATAGAATGTCAGAAGATATGCCAGAAGATATGCCAGATAGAGTGCCAGAAGATATGCCAGAACAGATTGCAGAAGATATGCCAGCTAGAATGCCAGAAGATATGCCAGATAGAATGCCAGAAGATATGCCAGATAAAATGCCAGAAGGTATGTCAGATAGAATGCCAGAAGGTTTGCCAGTAACAAAATGTATAAATGTCATGGTGGGGATAACTCGAAGTAAAGTAATTCAATTTTGATGGTTGATTTGGGCGATGTTCAAGCCCACACTCGAGTGATGCTTTAACCAACAAGGGAAGGTATAAAACCAAACGACTTGATACGGTTGACTAACCAACATGACCAGTGGTGAGCGTCTATATATGATATATGTTCCTGTTATATGATTTATCCCATGACGATTTCATGTATCCATATTACGCTTGGTTTTTTCACCTCCACTTGTGTCGGTGAAAGTCCCCGAAACTTGTGGAAACCTGCCTTGAGTCACCCAAGCAATCAAGGATGAGAGCCTGTTCTCCTGGTCAACGGCTGCTCAACTGCACAGCTTCACCAAGTCATTTTTGGGTATCTCAAATCATCCAGTCGTGGATGACCATGACTTGGTATTAAACCATGGTGACGACTGGGGATCCCCAATGGATTGGAAACACCCAGATGGTTGGAAATCACATTGAACTCATGTATTCATGGCATGCAGAAAATCATACTGTAGAAATTGTAGAATGTAGAGAACAAATGCGACTATCATGTGTTCAACCACGAATAAACCCAGAATATTCATGAAACTATACTGTTCACTATGTAAGCAGAAGATTGATAATCATGTAGTATGATCATAATCATAGAATAACATTGGTCTGACAATAACTTAGATATTACCGGGTATATTCATAGAACATGGTGGTGGTTTCGAATATGTTCTATCAAAATGTCATTCCAATTGATTCTGTTTTCCAACATAAAATTGGCTTGGTATGGCTGTCATACCTGGTATATTGTCACATGTGTCATCGTTGGTTTAAACCCCTTAACTGCTAGCTGCTAGGTTATTCATTGCTTGGTTAAACTAACCAATCCACACCATGATGTTGATATGCCCATTGATTGTTTGCTATCCCCCATGAATACATATCTCCACAACACCATTGCTGATATTCCTCATGTTAGTGGTTCTAAGCTTGTTTGTTGCTCGAACCCCAAATTGGATTATCCCAATTGAATGTGTATAACACCTATATTCTCCATGATTTCAATGGTTAAATCCCCATTGTTGAAGTTCTTGAAAAAAGGCAAACAAATGGGTTAAATGATCCCTTTCCTTCCCCATGAATATTTGCATTGGTAAAACCCTATGTTTGTTGGTGAAATCTCCCCTTGTTCATAGCTATTGACCTGGCTGCAAAGGTCAAGACCTGGTTATGGCCTGTCTTCACGGAAAGCCATGCCATTCTGCGGGAGGCGCGTGGCTTCCCCAGATATCCCATTATCGTCAAAGGAAGTTTCATGGAGGAAACTCCAGGTTACGGATGGTTTTGTTCTCACTTGCCCAAAGATTATTGTGTCCAGTTGGCATGTGCCTTAAGAGATCATGAAGTCACATTCTCACTAGCCCAGAGATCACTGGGTCCAGTTGGGATGTGCCTTAAGGAAGACTAGAGAAGAGTAGAGTAGAGAAGAGTATGGTATATGTTCTTCAGTATTGTCGTGCGATTCTGATTGTGGTTTGCAAGTAACCGTTGGCAAATTGCATTGGAACTGCTACATCATGGATGCGATTTGAATGTTCGGATTTGCACGAAACATTGTGTTTTCCCAAATAGCGTAAGCTAATGAGGTCTTCAGCCAAGAATAGCTCCGTTGTGCACTGGTGCAGGCACCGGATCAGGTTCAACAAGGTTCCGGAGAAGGATCCGAAGGTTCCGGAGAAAGTCTGGGAGGCTTTGGTGCAGAGCCAGGTCAGGTTCAACAGGGTTCCGGAGAAGGTTCCGGAGAAGGTTCCGGAGAAGGCTGGGAGGCTTTGGTGCAGAGCCAGGTCAGGTTCAACAGGGTTCCGGAGAAGGTTCCGGAGAACCCGGAGAAGCTTCCGGAGAAGGCTGGGAGGCTTTGGTGCAGAGCCAGGTCAGGTTCCGGAGAAGGTTGGGAGGCTTTGGTGCAGAGCCAGGTCAGGTTCAACAGGGTTCCGGAGAAGGTTCCGGAGAAGGTCTGCTTTGGTGCAAAGCCGGAAAAGGTTCCGGGAGACTTTGGTGCAGAGCCAAATCAAGTTCAACAGGGTTCCGAAGAAGGTTCCCGAGAAGGCTTGGGAGGCTTTGGTGCAGACCCAGCTCAGGTTTCACAGGGTTTCGGAGAAGGTTCCGGAGAAGGTCTGGGGAGGCTTTGGTGCAGAGCCAGGTCAGGTTCAATGGAGGAGAGCCAGGTCAGGTTCAACAAGGTTCCGGAGAAGGTTTGCCGAGCTTTGCGCGAAACAGGCAGGTCTGGAAGATGTAGCCTCAGACCGCACCCACTCTGTAAAGACTTGTCGTTGGATGGTGAAGGCATCAATAATTGTGCGGAAATAATGCCCCACAGGAAATCAAATATCAAGCACGATGCACGCTGCACGCGTAGAAGCATCTGCAAGTTCTTCACAATTAAATGCTCTTGGGTTGATGTACTGCATGCAGTTCTGCCAAGCTCTTGTGGAATCTCACCCTCGCCGTTTGCAAAACTCGTGAAGTCATGTCAAGGCTTAAAGGTCTTTGATGGTCTTTGGTTTCCAAGGAATGATTTCACAAGGAAATGGAAAAATTCACCAAAATCATTCCAGGAAGCCTTGGCGCAAAGCCAAGTCAGGTTCAACGGGTTCCGGAGAAGGTTCCGGAGAAGTCTGGGAGGCTTTGGTGCAGAGCCAGGTCAGGTTCAACAGGGTTCCGGAGAAGGTTCCGGAGAAGGTTCCGGAGAAGGTTCCGGAGAAGGCTGGGAGGCTTTGGTGCAGAGCCAGGTCAGGTTCAACAGGGTTCCGGAGAAGGTTCCGGAGAACCCGGAGAAGCTTCCGGAGAAGGCTGGGAGGCTTTGGTGCAGAGCCAGGTCAGGTTCCGGAGAAGGTTGGGAGGCTTTGGTGCAGAGCCAGGTCAGGTTCAACAGGGTTCCGGAGAAGGTTCCGGAGAAGGTCTGCTTTGGTGCAAAGCCGGAAAAGGTTCCGGGAGACTTTGGTGCAGAGCCAAATCAAGTTCAACAGGGTTCCGAAGAAGGTTCCCGAGAAGGCTTGGGAGGCTTTGGTGCAGACCCAGCTCAGGTTTCACAGGGTTTCGGAGAAGGTTCCGGAGAAGGTCTGGGGAGGCTTTGGTGCAGAGCCAGGTCAGGTTCAATGGAGGAGAGCCAGGTCAGGTTCAACAAGGTTCCGGAGAAGGTTTGCCGAGCTTTGCGCGAAACAGGCAGGTCTGGAAGATGTAGCCTCAGACCGCACCCACTCTGTAAAGACTTGTCGTTGGATGGTGAAGGCATCAATAATTGTGCGGAAATAATGCCCCACAGGAAATCAAATATCAAGCACGATGCACGCTGCACGCGTAGAAGCACCTGCAAGTTCTTCACAATTAAATGCTCTTGGGTTGATGTACTGCATGCAGTTCTGCCAAGCTCTTGTGGAATCTCACCCTCGCCGTTTGCAAAACTCGTGAAGTCATGTCAAGGCTTAAAGGTCTTTGATGGTCTTTGGTTTCCAAGGAATGATTTCACAAGGAAATGGAAAAATTCACCAAAATCATTCCAGGAAGCCTTGGCGCAAAGCCAAGTCAGGTTCAACGGGTTCCGGAGAAGGTTCCGGAGAAGGCTGGGAGGCTTTGGTGCAGAGCCAGGTCAGGTTCAACAGGGTTCCGGAGAAGGTTCCGGAGAAGGTTTGGGAGGCTTTGGTGTAAAGCCAGGTCAGGTTCATTTAGCGCACGGAAACCTAGCTGAGGTGTTTCCAGCGCTTGGCTTCCCAGCACGCTTCAGAAAGATTTGTAAAAATAAAACGTTGCGGCTGTTGGGGATGCCACCGAAGCTTATTTTCCGGTAAACGAAGATTCCGTTGCGGAGAAAAGTATAGGCTCGCGCGCGCGACGGGTTTAGGCGTCGTCGCTTTGCCGTGGAATCTTGCTCGAAATGCGCACGCACAGGTAGCTTTTTCCTCTTCTTGTTTGATGCTGTGCTAATGGTACTTTGCATGTGTTGAGACACTTTGTGCATTGGCACTGCAGTGGTGCACAAAAGCGATGTGTTGTACTGTAGATACTGTAGCGTGTTGCAATGCTTTGGTAGTTTGCATGTGTTGAGGTACTTTGTGCATTGGAACCGGTGCATCACAGCGATGTGTTGTACAGTAGTGTGTTGCAATTCTATTGTCTTTTTCAAGTCCGTGTCTGCAGATCGCAATGGAATGGCTGCGTCAAGGTGTCTTGAAAGGTATTTGTTCTCCAGTATACCTTGCGATTGTATTGTGTTTTGCAAGTCATTCTTGGCAGATCGCATTGGAACAGTTCCATCATGGATGCGATTTAAAGGTTAGGATTTGCACGAAAAATTGCGTTTTTTTCGGGTAAACGGAGGTTCCACTGCGGAGAAAAGTTGGCTCGCGTGCGCGACGGGTGCGGGCATCCTTGCTTTGCCATCGAATTCGGCTCGATTTGCGCGCGCAGTGTAACTGAGGGTTCCAGGTCACTTTTTCTCTTCTTTGTTGACGCTGTGCTACTGTATTTTGCATGACCAAAGAATCTCAGCGCCTTGGATTTGGACATCTTAAATGTGTGGGCCGACTTTTTTTCCGATTGCGTATACCATCCTACCAAACGGATAAGTGAAATGTCCTGTCTGTATTCATCCAGGATCGTGGAAATGGTGAAGTGCAGCTTCACGACCTGCACACCCAATTTGGTCTCGAAGACTTCGACATCACGATTGCAGATGCCCGAGGATTCCTATGTAAAACGGCGCAGATTTTGACCAACTTTGTTCGACCTTCGAACAATTGGCGGGCCGAGGATGTCCCAGAAATGCGAGCAATTTTCAAGAGTGTCCGACCCCGTGTTCAATGCAAACAGAAGCGACCAATTCGCAAGATGAAGAGGTCAGTCCTGTTGCATAGTTGATAGTCATGGGTTTTGTTTGGGCATTAGCATGACAGCACGATCTTGTCGACGTCTTCTTATCTCATGCCATGGCTTCAAGCTTCTGGGAATCAATCGAATCCGGCAGTACCATATCCCCCATGTACGTGGTTAGAAGGACTACTTTCCTCTAAGAATTGTCCATCCTCAAGGTTCGCATATTGGTAGGATGGTAAATTGATCTACAGACCCATCATCAATTCGCATGACGCATTTCCTGATCATTGAATCTCCATTTCTCCCAATGGGGAGAAGGTACTCTTTGGGGACTTCGGGGACGCCACGGTGTTTGGAAGGGGGGAAGAACATCTATGGTTTTATGATGGTTTACATCCAAAGTTCGGCAATTTTCCTTAGGTATATTTTTGTTGGGACACTTTGTGCATTGGAACTAGTGCATCCAAGCGATGTGTTCTACAGTAGTGTGTTGCAAATTGTGTTGTGCCATTCAGTCTGTGCAGATGGTAGGGGAACGGCTGCGCCAAGGCTGCTCGAATGGTACTTGTTCTTCAGTAGAGTCTTGCGATTCTGATTGTGGTTTGTAAGTCCGTGTCGTAAATCGTACTGTAGTGATTGCATGAAAGTTGCGAATGGTGCTTTGGCAGCATTTTTTCTTGATTTTGGCGCTGATGATTTTCTTCTTAAAATTCCTTTTGAAAAGTGTGTCAAAATCGTCTTTTTCCGCTTGGCCGTCGAGATCTGGTTTTGGAGCTGCAATTTGTGTAGCCGTTGTGCGCAATTCTTTTGTGTTTTGCAACTCAGTCTGTGCAGATCGCCGTGGAATGGCTACGTCAAGGTTCCTCGCTGCTGCGGCTGCATGCGTAATACTATTGTGTTTTGCAGCTGAGAGTCGTAAATCTTATTGTAATGGCCGCATGAGAGTTGCGATTGACGCTTTGGCAGCAGTTTTTTTATTTTGGCACTGATGATTTTCCTTTTAAATTCCTTTTAAAAGTGTTTCAAAATCGTTTTTCCGTGTGGGCGTCGCGATCCGGTTTTGGAGCTGCAATTGGTGTAGCCGTTGTGCGTAATTCTTGTGTGCTTTGCAACTCAGCTGCTGCGGCTGCATCCGCAATACTTTTGTGTTTTGCAGCTGAGAGTCGTAAATCTTATTGCAATGGCTGCATGAAAGTTGCGAATGGTGCTTTGGCAGCAGTTTTTTCATTTTGGCGCTGATGATTTTCCTTTTCAAATTCCTTTTAAAAAGTGTTTTAAAATTGTCGTTTTTCCGCTTGGGCGTCGAGATTCGTTTTGGAGTTGCAATTTGTGTAGCCGGTGTGCGTAATTCTTTTGTGCTTTGCAATTCAGTCTCGGCAGATCGCAGTGGAATGGCTGTGTCAGTGTTCCTCGCTGCTGCGGCTGCGTGCGTAATACTTTTGTGTTTTGCAGCTGAGAGTCGTAAATCTTATTGTAATGGCCGCGTGAAAGTTGCGAATGGTGCTTTGGCGACATATTTTTCTTCATGTTGGCGCTGATGATTTTCCTTTTCAAATTCCTTTTAAAAAGTGTTTCAAAATTGTCGTTTTTCCGCTTGGGCGTCGAGATTCTTCGTTTTGGAGTCGCAATTTGTGTAGCCGGCGTGCGTAATTCTTTTGCATTTTGCCAATCGGTCTCGACAGATCGCAGTGGAATGGCTGCGCTGCTGCGACTGCGTGCGTAATACTATTGTCCTGTGCAGCGCACCGTCGTAAATCATACTGTAGTGGCTGCGTGAAGGTTGTGAATGGTGTTTTGGCAGCAGATTTTTTTGGCCAATATGATCTCCCTTTAAAAGTCGTTTTGAAAAGTGCTTTGAAATCGCGTTTTTTCCGTTTGGGTGTCGAGATCTGGTTTTGGAGCTGAAAATTGAATAAGCTGCTCTGTGTAAAAGGTTTTCTGTGTAAAAGGTTCTCTGCGTAAAAGCTTCTCTGTGTAAAAGCTTCCTTGTGCAAAAAAGCTTATCCGTGAAAGCTTTCCTTGTGTAAAAGCCGGCTCTGTGTAAACGCTATCTCTGTGTAGCAGCTTCTTTGTGTCATACATTTCTGTGTAAAAGCTTCTCTGTGTAAAGGCTTCTCAGGATTTCAAGTTATCTGTGTGAAAGCACCTCTGTGCAACAGCCTCTCTGTGTACAAGCTTGCTCTGTGTATGTAATAGCTTCTCTGTGTAAGAGCTGCTTCGCGTAAAAGACGCGTGCGACTGTGCTGCTCACGCGCGCTCTTGACAGATGGCTGCTCGTGACGTCACAGCTCTTTGTGCGCGTGGAAAAAATGCTGCGGCCCAAGCGTGCTTGAATGTTGGACCCACAGGTACCAGGTAACAGTCAACATTCCAGTAGGATTGAAGGATAGCGCATGACACGAGAATGATAACACAATCGTATGTTGAAACCATGATCGAATGGAAAGGCAATTCAACTGGCCTGACCAAGAAAGTTTGCAGCTGTGTCACTACTGGGCTGAGAAGAATTGGGCAGGTGGAAGTGAGGTGAGGTGAGTAATTGCTCAAGAAAGGCTGTTTTTTGGTTGACTATCGACTGATTGATGACTGATTAATGACGGACTAACGGGATCCAAAGGGGTATGAAGGATTGAATGGGACGTCAATCGAATTTACCATCCCCCAACAGTCTGATGTAGGATTTGCAACTTGGCAAGTAGTCTTCCAACCGCAACGCCGCATCTATGTCAGTTGCGGATGGATTGGTTAGTTTTGCCAATTTACTCACTCGAATTTGATTTAGTTTTGTTGTCCTAGCTGCAATTTTCAGTTGGTGACTTTCATGTTACCAGTTGGAGACGGGTCACTAACCATGGTTATAAACCATGTGTAAAAAGACACTCCCAGCTGGAGGGTTTGGGAATTATATTATGGTCTGGTCACCATGAAAACTGCAGCGATCAATTCTATTTTTTCCGGGATCCCTGTATCCCTCTGATCATTCCAGTTGAGAAGTGAGGTTTCGACCTCTAAAGATAGGATAGAAGTCTATAACCAAGTAAATATGATGAATGATTGTGTTTGGTCGTCATTCCCAGTCTATACCTTGCTAGCAACTATACATAAACTATACCATCAAACCACAGTCAGGATGAAAATCCCAGTGGGGTATCCAATCATTGTCCAACGTAGATGCATTTGCAGCCATCATCCAAACGGATGTTACTCAAATAGAAATTTCTCGTGATGTCGCAGCACTAAGGATATTTACAAACCCCAGGGGTAAACAAGCAACAAACATGCACCTTGAGCAGGTGACTTTTGACGGCACGAACAACACAAGTGTGTTGATCCGAGCCAGTACAACTCTCCTTTTTGGGATTCATAATTTGTGGTTTCAATCCCAAATGTGAAAAAAACGGGAATAAACAATCACGCATAAGTTTCATGTGAAATTAACCATTATTTTTGGGATTGCATTTTTTTATAACCCATGCCATGGGCAGCCCGCGCCAGCAACGGCCAGGAGTTTCTGGGACTGTCACCGGTACCTGGCGATGTAGTTTCCGATGGAAAAGATCGATGCTTGGCATCGGCGCGATAGTTAGGTGTGAACAGAAGGGTACCAGGTTTTTGACCCACAGGACCCACATAAAAGTATGTGAAGGTGTACACTTGAACTGCAAAAAACATCAAAAAGTTTTGGCAAGTGCCTTTTCTGTTTCCAACATAGTTGCGGGGATGCATGGCCAGCTCAAGTCTCCAAACCTCACCTTACATTCTCCGTGTTAGTCACATCTACGTGTCTGAATATCCAAGAGTTGTATCTTCTTGATTTTACTTATGATATTTCGATAATCTCGGATAATATCTCCAGTTTGATATCATAATTAAGCAAAGATATTCGATATATTCGGTATGGGTCAACATTAAATATGGCTTTCCCCAAAAGCTTCAGGCCGCCACTCATCTCCACCAAGGATTTGCGCCCGAGACCTTAAAAGGAGCCAAGTTCCTTCTGGGTGCCCAGGGCCCCAAAAAGAGGGCTGATCGAATGGTGGGATAAACCCTGGGAGAATTGTGAGTAAAAAAGGTGATATTTCATGCGATAATGGTGGGGATAGTTCATGAGATTTATTGAGATTTATTGCCAACTTGATATTGCATCTGGGTGTGTCTGAATGTTTTTCCCGAGAGCGTCTGAGCGCAGGGTTCTTCCAATAGTGGGGGTCTGTAAAACATCTTCTCATCTTCACATCTCATCTTCACATCCTCTCATCTTCACATCTCATCTTCACATCCTCTCATCTTCACATCTTTTCATCTTTACATCCTCTCATCTTCACATCCTCTCATCTTCACATCTTTTCATCTTTACATCCTCTCATCTTCACATCCTCTCATCTTCACATCTTTTCATCTTTACATCCTCTCATCTTCACATCCTCTCATCTTCACATCCTGCTCATCTTCACATCCTCTCATCTTCACATCCTCTCATCTTCACATCTGCTCATCTTCACACCTTCCCATCTTCACATCTGCTCATCTTCACACCTTCCCATCTTCACATCTTCTCATCTTCACATCTGCTCATCTTCACATCTGCTCATCTTCACACCTTCCCATCTTCACATCTGCTCATCTTCACACCTTCCCATCTTCACATCTTCTCATCTTCACATCTGCTCATCTTCACATCTGCTCATCTTCACATCTGCTCATCGTCACATCTGCTCATCTTCACACCTTCCCATCTTCACATCTTCTCATCTTCACATCTGCTCATCTTCACATCTGCTCATCTTCACACCTTCCCATCTTCACATCTTCTCATCTTCACATCTGCTCATCTTCACATTCCCATCTTCACATCTGCTCATCTTCACATCTGCTCATCTTCACATCTGCTCATCTTCACATCTGCTCATCTTCACATCTGCTCATCTTCACATCTGCTCATCTTCACACCTGCTCACCTTCTCTCTCACGCCTTCTTTTTATCTTTCTCTCTTAAGGCCGAGGGTGGTGCCGGCGGCGAGTCACGAAACGTCAACCCTTTCGCACGAAATGAGGGTCGATCGGCAAAAACTGTGGTAAAATTGCGATTTGACTTGTGCTGGAGCAACCCTTTCGCACGAAATGAGGGTCGATCGGCAAAAACTGAGGTAAAATTGCGATTTGACTTGTGCTGGAGCAACCCTTTGCACGAAATGAGGGTCGATCGGCAAAAACTGAGGTAAAATTGCGATTTGACTTGCCCCGGAGCAACCTTTTCGCACGAAATGAGGGTCGATCGGCAAAAACTGAGGTAAAATTGCGATTTGACTTGCCCCGGAGCAACCCTTTCGCACGAAATGAGGGTCGATCGGCAAAAACTGAGGTAAAATTGCGATTTGACTTGCCCCGGAGCAACCCTTTCGCACGAAATGAGGGTCGATCGGCAAAAACTGAGGTAAAATTGCGATTTGACTTGCCCCGGAGCAACCCTTTCGCACGAAATGAAGGTCGAGTGGTAAAAACTGAGGTAAAATTGCGATTTTGCTTGCCCCGGAGCAACCCTTCCGCACGAAATGAGGGTCGATCGGCAAAAACTGAGGTAAAATTGCGATTTTACTTGTGCCGGAGCAACCCTTTCGCACGAAATGAGGGTCGATCGGTAGAAACTGAGGTAAAATTGCGATTTTTCCTGTGCCGGAGCAACCAACCCTTTCGTCTGTGTGTAAAAGCGTCTGTGTGTAAAAGCGTCTGTGTGTAAAAGCTTCTGTGTGTAAAAGTGTTTGTGTGTAAAAGTGTTTGTGTAAAAGCGTTTGTGTGTAAAAGCCTCTGTGTGTAAAAGTGTTTGTGTGTCAAAGCGTCTGTGTGTAAAAAGCGTCTGTGTGTAAAAAGCGCCTGTGTGTAAAAGTGTTTGTGTGTAACAGTGTTTCTGTGTCAAAGCGCCTGTGTGTAAAAGCGTCTATGTGTAAAAGCTTCTGTGTGCACAAGCGTTTGTGTGTAAAAGCAGCTCCTGTGTGTAAAAGGGTCTGTGTGTAAAAGTGTCTGTGTGTAAACGTGTCTGTGTGTAAAAGTGTCTGGGTAGAAGCGTCTGTGTGTAAAAGCTTCTGTATGTAAAAGCTTCTGTATGTAAAAGCTTCTGTCTGTAAAAGCTTCTGTGTGTAAAAGCTTCTGTGGGTAAAAGCTTTGTGTGTAAAAGGTCTGTGTAAAAGCGTCTGCGTGTAAAAGTGTTTGCGATGCAAACTATTGTCTTGCACTTCTCACTATTTTGTCTTGATACTCCTCTTCTCGACTGCCTATAACACAGCTTTCATATACCGTTTCTAAAATTGCATCTCCATACTAACAAGAGAAGACCCTGCTCCTCTACGCTCTCGGGCCATCCGTCGTCTAGTTTATTACCAAATGACGGATATGCGGAAGGGGAAATTATGATAAACCATGAAAAGACAAATATGGCAAATAGATAAACCATAAATGATGATGGGACATTTATAAACCATGGTAAATATGGTATTTGCAGACAAACCCGTTCTCCCTCCAAGCTGTTTATGCCAGCTTTTCGTGAAACGCCTGGATTCAATTCAGATGGACTCTGATGGATTTTTCCCAAAGATATATGGTTTTTGCTGGTCCCTTTTAGAGGGTCAATATATCTTTGGAAAGAATCCATCTGAGTCCAATTTTTTAAAATTCGAAAACCCCATATCTTTGGAAAACCCCATGGGTTCTTTCCCTAAAAGGGTTCCCCGAATTTCGAAGAACCTGGCATCTACTTCTCATGTGAAAAGTGTTGGATCCCAAAATGTGGAGCCTAAGAGACCCATAGGGAACTGGTTGGTGGTTTGGAACCATGGAATTTTTATGACTTTCCATTGAGAATTTCATCATACCAGAGGGGTTGAAACCACCAACCAACAACCAGGGAAAATGAAGCAACTGGAAAATGGTGATGTTCGTCAATAGATATAGGTGCGAGTGAAAATCGCAACTGGGTTTACCATGTTCTTTTAACATTAGGTGTCCTGGAGTTTCTGCCTGAAACCAATTCCCCCATTTTGCGATTTGCGCCCGGCAGGTATCCCCAAAAGCTTGCTGACATCGCAATGTGCCGGAGCTTGAGAGCGGATTTTCCATTGCCATGTTTGCCGGAAGGTATTTTGAAGAAGTTTCTGTGGTTAAAACAATGCCATAAACCACCCATGACTGGGAATGGTTAGTTTATACCACCTATAAAAATGGTGATGGCTGGGGGATGGTAAACATGGCATCGTTTTAACCACATCCGATTTTCAATGGCAAGTTGGATCGTTTTGTTGTGAGATCTTCTGCATAGATGAGCCTTTGTGATTGCGTGGATCATTGGAAGCATAGTGCAGCCATGTGCAGCCCCAAATATTCAAAATATCCATCCCACTATGAGGATCCAAATCCACAAGTGTTTTTTCCTGACTTGGGTGCCATCAAAGAGGATCCAAATCCACAAGTGTTTTTCTGACTTGGGTTGACGTAAACCAAGAAACGCAGCATGCATGTGATATTGATTATCCTTTGTTTGACTTCACGGAAGTGTTGCTTACGTCGCTGCGGTTTTGGAAGTTTATCATTTGCCATAAATAGCGATTTGACTATATATATATATATTTGTATGTGATGGATGTGGTTCTTTCTCTCTCTAGCTGTATCCACTACCTGGTTCAGTTCCCCTAGGGGCTACCAACAAAAATGACACCAAGTATGAATAGATCCCAGCTCTTATGGCACCAAGATATCACCAATCACTGGTTGACGATGATCCCCAAACCGGTGAAAAACCCGTTTGCCCCTCGGGAATGGCCTAGCATAAGGCATCTCACATAACTAGATTCGATTCAAATTTGCAAAATTTCCAGTAATTTTCATGGGATATCCATATCACTAATAGAATGGGATTTAGATGAGTTGTATATGGATTATCAACATGTATAAACCACAAAAACGCCTTTTCCCCCGCTAGGTACACTGCCACCCCGCAGTGTCGTTTGTGGTTCTTGGACGCCAGAAGCTCCTGTGGAAGCAACAGGATGCGAGGTGGGGATGGGAAAGTATGGAAAGAGCGTGGATTCACTCAACAAAAGATCCCCAACCGACTGAATAGGTAGTGTGATTATATCAAGAAATTTTGGCAACCGTACTTGATATTTTTTATGATCCTAGATTAAAAACCTATCATTTTGTGGGATATACTGGGACATATAACCAACAGTATGATATGG
This sequence comes from Cladocopium goreaui, assembly GCA_947184155.2. Classification (NCBI taxonomy): domain Eukaryota; class Dinophyceae; order Suessiales; family Symbiodiniaceae; genus Cladocopium; species Cladocopium goreaui. The sequence goes on from CAMXCT020006528.1 coordinate 31,097, forward strand.
ATGTGTCTGAAAATGGTTTCTACCCCTAGCCTAACCATTTGAAATCTGGACTTTTTTTTGATTGACCCGTCGATTGGGATGGGAGTGCCCTATTTCCAGACAAATGATCCACGTGTGTTTTTGCAAAAAGAATGGTGGCTTCCCATCAAAAAAGTGGGATACTTTTGCATGTCACTGGATATAGCTGGTGTTTTGGTGGTAAAAATATTTTTCTGCTTCAACCATATCTGGGAATATTTAAATAATGACGGACATTTTTTTGAGTGGGTTGAAACACCAGACAAGCCATGCTTGTGTTCCCTGGATATGTAGTTGCCGAAGTTTAGAAGTCAAACTTCCGACTTATGGACAGATGCAGCAACAGTGGGAAGAGTCGGAGAGAATCAGTAGAAAGAACATCAAAAATTGCACGCGGCTGTGGCGCCTGTGGCGCGTTTGCAAGTCAGAAAGTTAAAAACGTTTCAGCTCCGGAGAACTCTTGGAAGTTGAGCTGTTCAAGGTGCACGCAACTGGTAACTATTGGGAGTCCTATGAAACATTGTACATAGCGGAACGATAGTGGGATAAACCATCTACAAGCCAATGCAGGATTTCGCAACCATCCACAGCATCATGACACATCCACCATAAACAGTCTTGGCCAAGTTTTTTCGAGAGACCCCGAGGGAAACCTATCCCAAGTGGCTGTCCAGGCATTACAGCGTTTCTTACTGGAGTGTCAAGAGAAAGTGCAGAGTGGCATTCTGAAAGGAGTGACTTGGCCGCAGCCTATCCGACCTCTGGGTGCTCGTGACCTGGTGCTGCTTTCAGATTTGTGATCTCAACCGAACCCATGGTTTTGAGGATGGCTAGCAGAAACTGGAGGGGAGCGGAGCATGCGATTTTAAAGATGACCTAACGGAAATGGCACCACCAATTTGCAGTTCATTGCTGAGCCGGATCATGAGAGGGTTCTGAGTGGATTGTGGCATGGGATTGGTGGCCTGAGTCAACTCGGTGACTCGAAAGACACTGCAAAACATGAAGGGTTTCCAATCTGTTTGCATGATGGTTACGGTCTGTCTGGTGAACATCAAAATTACATAGTTGGTATGGTATGTTTGGGTGTTAATCCTCCCATTCTCCAGCTACCGCATCCACATCGACCACCGAGGCCCCGTTCTACATTGGTTTTGGAAGTATGGGCGTACCAAAGCTGCAAGAGATGGGTCAGATCAGAGGTCTCAAGCCACATTGCCAACTCTTTTTTGTTGGGTTTTTTCTTGGGTTACAGTGTCACTAAGATGACACGGTTGACTTACTCGAAGTTCAGCCCAAGCCACAGAAATTCGCACCAAAGTCTTGGAGACAAGACTTCCAAGTGACCACCCAAAGTTGAAGGGTTTCAAAAGGGAAGTGGTAGAATGGTAGTACAGCTACAGTAGCTTCACCTTTCATCAATTTTCATGATTGCATTAAGCGACATTTACTTACAGTCATGGGTTTTCTATGCTTTTCTGATGCCTGAGAGAGAGAGGGAGAGGGAGAAAGAATCGATGTCCAAATTGATGTGCATAGCAACCCCCAAGTGATGCCGAGAAAAGTGCCCAAAAAACTTGGAAATCATGGAGAAAATCAATCATGTCGACAAAAATCACCATGCTATAAATAGGTAAACCATCTATTTCTATGGGCCATCGAAAAACCATGGTGAACTGTAACAAATTACCAGAGGCTACCCATTTTCCATGGAGGTCGCAGCATGTCACCAAGTCGACGTGCGGTGAGGTCGAAGGGCTAGTGCCAGATGCTGAGCGTGTCACCAAGGTGGGGCAGCAAGTTTCTCTAAACCTTGACACAGTTACTGGATGGTGGTTTGGAACTTTTTTCCATAGATTGGGAATAATAACCCCAACTGACGAACTCATATTTTCAGAGGGGTACGTATACCACCAACCAGGTTACCATGTGTAACAACTCCCAAAAAGATAGAAAAGTATAGAAAAGGAGCAACCTATTAGGAAATTATGCCTATTTGAGGATTGCATTCTACTTTTCTGCCTTATCTAGTGGATTGCTATACTGATGCCCCTTATATAATTCCAGCAAGTTAGTCTCCACACATCTCCACATGCTACGCCACTTCCGTTTTGGTTACATCAGTCGTTATCATACTTTTATGTGAATGTCCCTATTCAAATGGCTTTTTTGATTGGGTGGATGTTTGGTATCCATTCTGGGATACCAGACCAAACCCCTGAATGTTTCCAGCTCTCCACAGGTGCTATTGGACACAGCGAAATGGATGGCGCGACCTGTGGTGTTGATGTCTAACAGCTTGTGTGACGTACCTCAACAGGAAACCCATCGGATGGCTCGTTTCGTACTAAGTTATAGGAAGTTTACTAAGTAGACTACATCAGAACGGGGGTGAGCTAAAAGCTACAATTCACTGGGATATCCATGGGATTTTTCTTAACCAATTGGATGTATTCCCAATATGTAATTGAAGATAATCCCAACCAATTGGGGTATGTATATATATATATATATATGAGGGTTTCCTGAAATAGGGGTACCCCCTAAATCATCCATTGTTATAGGATGTTCCACTATAAACCATCCATTTGGGGGTACCACCATTTATGGAAACCCCCATATATATATATATATATATCAAATGTAGTGGTGTATTAGCCTCTAATTTGCTACGGAATCCATGGCTCCACAGACCTGGTGAATGGGGATAGCAACCACCCGAAAATGAAAAAGAGTGGCGAATTACTTGTCTATCGCGTTTTCGGGTTGACTACATTATATACTACATGCATGAATATATGTCTATATATATATACAAATATATGTATATATATATATATTATTATATATGCTTATATATATATGATTATATATATATATATATTATGACTATATATATATTATGATTATATATATATATATATATTATATGATTGTATATATATATATATTATATGATATGATTATATATATAGATCATATGATTATATATATATATGATTATGTATGTATAATTATTCATAATTATAGTCATTATCATGTCAATAGTACTCAGCTGTATATCAACCCTTCCACGTCACTGGGCAGGATATGTCAGGTATGTATATCTACATACAAGGTGAGGCCCCCGTTTACGATTGCTTTTTTGACGAACATTGCTTGATTAAATGTTGGGTCTATGGGGGATACAGCTATAGTTACTGACAAGTTACTGGTCTTTAAAAGCCAACAAACACAACTTACCAACTTACATTTAGGATATCTGCTGTGTATCCCACCAAATCAACCATGGCGACGGAAACCCCATTTGTAAATGATGGGCAACTGTTCCCAAGAGGCCACGGCCACGAAATACCTGGATAGGGACCCTCAACTCAATCTTCCTACATCTATGTTCCAACCCACCATATATATATATATATTCTATATATATATATATATATATTCTATATAGAATATATATATATATTCTATATATATTCTATATATATTCTATATATATTCTATATATATTCTATATATATTCTATATATATTCTATATATATTCTATATATATTCTATATATATTCTATATATATTCTATATATATATATTCTATATATATTCTATATATATTCTATATATATTCTATATATATATTCTATTTTATATATATATAGAGTCTAAGAACTTATATCCCCTATATATAGCTGAGTACATCCATCAAAATATCCAATTTCCCGCGTTTGTTACAGGATACTTGGATGATCACCCCACGACTCACCACTAGTCAGAGGCTCATGTGTGGTAAGTTTACCCATTAATAAACATGGGATAAGCCACGAATCGAGGACTTACGATCACCAGGTTTAACCGAAAAAATGTTCCAAGATATCCTACATATCCCTTATCTAAACTTTTAACTGGCTATATCCATTACCCTCTGGTAAACTAACATAGCTATTGAAAATGGCCCAGTCGAAATAGTGAGTGTTCCCATTAAAAATGGTGGATCTTTCCATCGTTTTTTGTATGTTTACCAGAGGGTAACATCATCTGATGACATCTCTGAGGTGTCTGATGACCCCCACATCTTCTGCGCTAGCGACAGCACGTCGCATCCCTGGCTGCTGCCGCGCTGCGCCGTAGCGTTGCACCACGGCGGCATCGGCACCGTCCTCGCCGCGGCGCGGGCGAAAGTGCCGCAGCTGGTGATGCCCTTGGCCTTCGACCAGCCCTTCTGGGGACAGACCTTGGAAGACCTGGGGGTGGCAACTCGGTGAGGGGATATAACAACTTTGGTTGGTGGTTTGGAACATGTTTTATTTTTCCATTCAGTTGAGAATAATCATCCCAACTGACTAATATTTTTTAGAGGGGTTAAAACCACCAACCAGAACTGGTACTCTGGTAAATTAACTTGTTGACCCTGAAAATAACCCATTCTTAGTGGTTTCACTAATCTTCCAACCCCGATGACTGCCAGGGTCTATGTGAATTTACTGGAGGGTAACAACTGGTGAGTTTCATGTTCCTATGATGCGATTTGAGCCGAAAAAATACAATCATAAGACGTACTATTCCATATTTGGTGGTAGCTTGGTGTAGCAATCCCAGTCGTCATAGATAGATCAGCGGTGAAACTATCGAACTACCATCCTGGTTGGAGCACTTTTCGGCATCTTTTTGGGCAGCACTTGGGGAGGGTGAAATTGATGCAATGTTTTGGATCTCAAACTTTAGGTACTTACAAGGCGAGGGTTGACGAACATAACTTGGTCAACCTGGGCTGATCGGGGATATAGCGACTTGTAGTTTTTTAATGGAGTGTATAAACCACTTATAACTGGGCGGGGGCCTTACCTGATGGGCTATTCTTTTGAAAATTTGGGAAGTGGTTGATGGATCATGTTCTTTTTGGCTTGAAGCAGGTGCCATCCCCAATGGTTATTGGTGTTAATTCGTGATTGGATTTTCCACATGAGTAGATTTGCCACTTGATTTTTCCGCATCCTTTTTCGCCAACTCAAAGGGAAATTCTCTTCAAAATCTGGTGGATTATGATTACCGATTACCCTCTGGTAATTTAACAGTTTGCTATTGAAAATGAACCATTTATAGTTGATTTACCTATGATTATATTCCATAGCTATGTTAGTTTACCAGAGGGTAAACATGAGGGGCTAAAGAAACAAGAATGTTCAAACAACCGACTGCTGAATGGTGGATGTTTTTTCGGAGGTGCATGCATACTGATCTTCGTAGAGGATTGGGATCATTATTTGGTTGAAAATCTACATATTACTGGGATATATCCCATATATCTATTGTATAGATATATAGATATATAGATATATAGATATATACACATGTACCCGATGATCATGTACCTATAATATGGATCATCATCCATATTTATTATTATGTAGGTGGTGTGCAGCTGATTGTTTCAGAGCTTCCCAAGCGAAACCCTCATGGAATGTAGTGTCTCTATTCATTTCGGGGGCCCATAGAGGAAGTGTTAAATACTAGGGAGATGGAATTATATCCATTGGTAGATTGGAGTGTTAATCCCCATGTCTGGTAAATGTTTGGTAATACTAGTTAATGGTAACTATAATCCCCATTAATACTAGTTCATGTTTGGTAAATTGTTTATCCCCATGTCTGTAATTTATATTTTTATGAACCATTTTGGTAAACCTCAGCTATTGACACAACCCATCTCTAACATAACATAACAAGGTTCCATCACCCGCCCAAGATACATATTGGGTAATGTGTAATATTGGGTGCTGGGATTAACCATTATCATGTTTTATTGATAACCATAACTACTCAGTATTCCGTAGTTATCATTAACCATTTCGGACCAGATTCATTATCAACACGAATCATCAATTGTCATCTGTTATCATCAACTATCATGAACCACTACTTAGGACATGATTTGGGGGAAAAAAAAAAACTATTAGCTGACAATAGAATCATCGATGATCATTAATATAAAACCTGGATTAATAAACTCCTAGCTTACTGCTTGAGGGAGACCATTTATAAATGGAAATATTACTAGCTGGGGAGAAGCCGTATTAACAAATTTGGTTAACGTCATTATTATTATCACCTATGATCATGCTTGTCCATTATCCATTATCATCAATTATCATGAACCTTGGAAATCCAGTCCTAATCAGAGTCATTATCAACATCAATCATGAGCAATCATCAGCAATTATCATTGATTACTATCTATGATCATCCATTATTCATCCATTATCTATCATCTGCTATAATGTATTGTTATCAATCATAATCATGTTTTTATACCTGTTATTATGATCATAATAGCCAGTTATAACAGCATCCAGAAACCAATATTACCCTCTGGTAATTTGTGACATAGCTATAGAAAATGACAATAGAAATAGTGGATGTTCCCAGCTATAACATGGTGGATCTTTCCGTAGTTATGTTAGTTAAATGGCCATAGAAATAGTTGATTTACCTATTAAAAATGGTGGATTTTTCCATCGTTTTTTGTAAACGTTTACCAGGCCTCGAGTTTCGCCATCTGATGACATCGCCATGTCAGGCCTCGGTGCAGCACATCGACGAGGGCGACTTCTCGGTGCCACTTGTGGCGAAGAAGTTGCGACAGCTGATGACGGAGGAAGTACAGCTGCAGGCCACGGTGCCACGGTTGGTTCATGTTCTGGTTGCTGATTTGGAACCAACAGCCCAGGGGTTTCTTAATCCAGGGCTGACATTAATGATGATTAATGGTGGTTAATGATGGTTAATGATGGTTAACTAAATGCTGGTTGGTGGTTTGGAACATGATTTTTATGACTTTCTATTCAATTGGAAATGTCATGTCATCCCAACTGACTTTCACTCCATCATTTTTCAGAGGGGTAGGCGAGCTCAACCACCAATTAGCATATCTCCCTTCCCCAGTTTTGGGAAAATGGTTGAATACCCCACTTTTGGTTTATTTGATTCATATAGGGCCCCCCCGTTTTTCATGGTTGGTTCATGTTGTGGGTTATAGATCAACTGATCCTGGTTTTGTTGGGAAAAATCTTAGGAAACTTTGTTGATTTTCCCATGATTTCTATGCGGCTAAAACCGGTGTCAATGTTCCCGGCAGAACCAATCGAGATAGAGATATGGCTGTGAGTCAAAACCCCGGCAGAAAACATGAAAAAATACAAACTTAAGATATTGAAACAGTAATATTCATGGTTTATTGAGGGATTTACACATAAAGACCATAGAATGGATGTGTTTAAGTGGATTGGGTATGGGTAAAGAAAAACCATGTTCTCTTCACAACATAGATCGCCAGTATATTCAATATCTGAGACTATACATAATCACCATGTATCATACCAACTTTGGAGCTTAGTCCTTTAATCTTTTGCGATTTCAATAGGAAGTGTTGTGTAGTTTCAATATGAGGTTGTATAACTGGTTGGTGGTTTGGAACATTTTTTCCCATCATATTCAGAGGGGTAGGTAAACCACCAACCAGATAGTCATCTGCAAGTTTCAAGCTCACCCCATCAAACGATCCCTAGGTAGTTCGAACTCGTGCCATCCGCTGCGTGCAAATAGGAATGTCTAAAAATTTCCCAGCTAACCATTTAACTATATAACACGGTTAATCGCATAGAGTTACTTGTTTTTTTTACAACTAGTTGTATATAGATTCAATTTGCCAATCGAATTGTTTTTTAGATAATTTTTTATGGTATCCAAGATTGCCAATTATCTATATACAGCTCCTCTGGTTGGTGGTTTCAAACATTTGGATTATTTTCAAAAAAAAAAAAGGGATAATCCTTCCCATTGACGAACTCATATTTTTCAAGATGGGCACATTGCACCACCAACCAGTCCTCCATTCCCTTGAGAAATCTTTTCTTGAGGTGAATCGCCTCGGTACCTTGCTGGAGGCGGAGGATGGACTCCAGACGGCCATGCGCGAAGCTTGGAGCCGTTCAAGAGGTTGGTGCTGTCGCAAGATAAGGGGATCAAAAGCCGCCAAAACTTTATGGGCCAACGATGGTTAATGATAGTTCATAATCTGGTTGGTGGTTTGGAACATTTTGATTATTTTTCCAACTGACGAGCATATTTTTCAGAGGGGTAGGTATACCACCAACCAGTTATGGGCCAACGAGCAAAATTGGAGATGTATATCTGAATAAATCGGAACCTCACATCGTGACGTCACTGAAATGATGGTGAGGTTCGGGGTAACTATTCCCAAAAGCCTCATTTCAGCTCAGTGAATGATGATCATTTCTCCCGCTGTATGGTTTATAGCAACCATTATTGGGACACACTTGGGGGGGTTCACCGATCGAAAAGTGAAGCTCGCCATGCGATGGCATGATAGCGACGCCAAGCTTGGAGATTGCTGGCAGAGTGCCACTTGAAATTCTCAACGTCTAGAGACATGCAGGTGAAACTGCTGCGGATAAGACTTGTGCAAGCTTCTTTGGAGAGGCTGGCATACTTCCACAATGATTGGTTCACGACTTTGCTGCTGCAAGCCCAATGTCATGTTAATAGTTTTGCTGCTGTTGATAACAATGATGTCGATGCCGAACGCCAGCGGGTGGTCGCCACGACTTTTTCAAAGTGAGAAGGTGGCGTCAAAGTCATTGGGGTGGGCAAAAGTTGAAACCCTCAACCAACAAGAATTGGTCATCAAGCAACAAAAATATTACCTTCCAGCGATTATTATAGTTATAGTGATTAATGGGTTTTTTTTAAGGTGGATACCCTCTGGTGTCATCAAACATGGCAATCGAAAATCCCGGAGCTAAATCGAGATATCGCTGGGAAAATCATGGGCCATGATTACCGGAGGGTAACTTTGCTGATCGAATAGGAGTAGCCATGTTTCACGACCCATACGCACCTGGCTAGAGAGCCCCTGGAATTTCAGCAACAAAAAGGAAATTTTGTACATAATATAGATATAGGAATATATAAATATATATCTATATATATATAATAATATGGGAATTCATATGTTTATATTTTACATAAATCGCCAAATTATCCCATGGATTTAAGTTTCATTGTTTTTTTGGTCCCATTAGCTTGTACGGTATGTTTCACGGAAGGGAAGTTCATGGTGACGCGTTGGTTGAGATCTGATAAAACCCCAACTGATGCTGGTTTAACTCATATCCCAGAAATGGACGGGGAGAACATCTACGGGAAAGACCAATTTTTGATGGTATAACCAATGGACCTAGGGTGCCTGTAATGATCCCTGACACCGAGAATGAGAGGCAAATCACATCTGGTTGGTGGTTTGGAACCTGAATTTTATGACTTTCCATTCAGTTGGGAATATATTTTCCCAACTGACGAACTCCATCATTTTTCAGAGGGGTGGCTCAACCACCAACCAGTTTTCTACCACAACTTCACTCCAGACACTGGGAGCCACTGAGAGCCCGAGGAAATCCACGAGCTGCTCGACACCCTGCCAGCCAAAGCAGCTGAAGAAACGCAGCCGGCGTTGAGGCTGAGTGATGCCCGTAAATTTATGGGAGATATATCTATAGTTAATGGGGCTTTTAAACCAACTTAATTGGAATTATTCATGGAATATAGTGAGGATGAACTGCAAGTATGCGAATTTGACATCTGTAACTTGGGATATGGGGCCCCTCTAATCATGGTTGTGTGCCAATTTATAACTTCAACTGCACCCCGTATGGGTGGCCGCAGGGAACTCCCCGTGGCCTAGCCATATTTGATAGAGGATATAGCTATGACTTGACCCACAATGGATAGATAATTAGGATATAATGTAGATAGTTCTGAAAATACACATATATATTATATATATATACAAATATATATGTACCAATATAATAATATAGATAGATACTTAGTTCTGAAAAACTAGGATGTACCTTCCACCGTTGTTGAAAAGCTCGGCAGTAAACCTGTTTTTACTTCGGCAGGGTGCTGAAATTCCACCAAAAGCACGAGAAAAAACAGCAGTACTCGCACTACTTGGTGGTTCATATGAATCGTAAGCAGGTTTTAACCCCGGTTAGAAGTGGACTAAGCTTGCTTGGCACATTTTTGAATCAGGGTTTCAATCAGGATTGTCACCTATGTACGTGGCATGAACCACCAAGTAGCATCATCTTGTTTTGGCCTCCTGGGTATGTCATATTCCGCAAGGTGGTGTTTCAGTGATATTTGTTGGTTTATAACCCCATGAAGTGTGGATATATCTCCTATAAACCCCGGAAAACTTGGAGATATCCTCACCAACTTAGCGATTCCGAACTCACCACCTTTTACAAAATGTGTGTTTTGCAGCATCTTAGGCAAGTCAGAGGTGGATTTCTTTGAAAACTTAGGGGAAAAGCTATCCATCCATTGGTGAACCATAGTCCCTATGAAAATTGCCATCACTTGGGTGTCATCCCTCATTTTCAGCCAGGTGGTGTGTTCCTAAGCCAGTTTTCCCTAACCAAAACCTGGAGGTCTCAGCAAACCATCAATGACCAGCAGATCACATTTTTTTAAAATATCCCCAATTGGATCAGCAGTCACCATGTGTCATCCATATCCCCAAGCTATTGGATATACCCTCTGGTAAACTAACATAGCTATTGAAAATGGCCATTTATAGTGGAATTTCCCATTAAAAATGGTGATGTTCCATAGTTATGTTACTTTACCAGAGGGTATCCTGCTGGGATCCTTCCTAGCCAGGCCTGTACATCCAATCTCCACCGATTCTGGCGAGCTTTGGGGTCGCAGCAGTGGTGAAGTGCACTTCATCTGTCAGGAGATCGAGGTCGAGAAGTGCTACGGGGACCTGCAAAAGCTGCCGGAGAAGTCCATCGTGGTGGACGGCGGCTTGAACCTGGGCATCTTCAGTTTCTGGGCCCTGCGAAGCGATCAAGGTTGTGCGGATTCCCTAAAATGTCTCCTTCACAAACGGCATGCAACTTTCCCCATGACAAAACGTATGTTGGATGAAGGAACTACCATTTCCCCAGTAGTAAAAACTGATAAAATATTTCAAAATACCATCTCCCAAACATTAGTATAACATAGTATAACAGTATAACCATAGTACAACCATGGCCTTATAATGGGATATATATTAACCACAATAGTGGGTCTTCATCATTTACCCAGCCAAAGGTTTGGTGCTGGCGAAGCGTTGCTCGCGGCAGCTGACGGTCTTGGCATTCGAGCCGGCACTGGAAAGCTATCAGCTGGCTGTGAAGAATCTGCGACAGCACGGGGTTTCTCAGCGATCGTGGAATCGTGGGGCCAAAATGGGGTGAACTATTCTGGAAATAAATGGGATCATTTTTCATCATCCATAAGCATAAATGGATATAAATGATATAAATGATTCATCATCAAAATAAATAGATGGATATAAATGGGATCATGTTCATGATATTCATCCATATTAAGCATAGAATGAAGCATCATTATTAGCCATTGACCATCATTGATCCCCGCAAGTAATTCCATCGAGCCGTGGATTCAACGTAAACAACCCTTGGGCGGTGGAGGATTCTCCGATTCGTGGAGTTCCATACTTGGTGGTTCATCACAGGAATCCTAAGTAGCTTATAACTCTGCTGATCTGCTGGTGGTAACATTTGGATGATTTTGCCATATATGGGGAATCATCATCCCAACTGTTACTCACTCCATCATTTTTTCAGAGGGGTAGGGCTCAACCACCAACCAGCTTGGTGAATTCTATGTGGGATAAGTAGGGTTAATCTACTTATGACTAGGGTTATAACCCACCTAACTGCGATGAACCACCAAGTAACTGGGTGAACTAACCCCAGTTGAAATAGTGCCGAAATTGAGCCTAAACGATAACACGTCATGATGGCGATTTGGCGATATAACCCAACATAAAGGCTAGTTTGAGATTTAACCATCAGAAATAGGGGATAGCAGGGGTTTGGCTATGACATGGTGGTTGAAAATGGATAAAAAGCGATAAGCATTAACCACTGTTTCTAAGTGGTAGCTTCCAGGTTGTATTTTCCAGGTGATAAAAATATGAGTCAAGTAAAATACCAGCGCCCAGGATGTTTTTGGAGAGGAGAGGGCCGTGTGGGTCAGTGGAAAACCCCTCAGATTTCCGATGCAATAATATTTCGCTATGTCTTTTTTCGCCCACAATTCGAACCAAACCATGACTTCATGTTTGCGCTTTTACGATTCTCCCACTTCGTAGACTTAAGACCCTGAGAAATGCCCAGTTTTAGAAGGCACAGAAATCCTCTTCCCCCCTTTTTTGGTGCTAAATCAGGGCAGCCCTGTTCGCCGTTGCCGTTAGGTGCGCGTGGTTGAGCATGGCCAAGAGCTGTCAGATGAAGTGTTGAAGGTGCTGCCATGCACAGCGGAGAATCATCTTCCACGATCCGAGTTGTGGTTGTGGTTAGTAACTGGGGTTATCTATGGTTTGTTCCCATAACTGGGGTTAGTAACTATGTTATTTATATATGGGAGAACTTGGTATTAACCATAGATATAACCATATACTTATTTTAAAAAAATAGTGATATCCATTCTTATAGCCACAGTGATAACCAGAGTTTTAACATGCTATGATCATAGTTATAACCATAGTTATAACCCTAGTAACCCAATAAGTGTTCAATAACCCTAATTATAATCCATTTATAAATGGAAGAATCCCCTGAATGGGGACTTGCCAGATGGGTGAAGTAACCCCAGAAGGCCCGCCAGTTGCGAGTCGTGGGCTGATCTTGCAAGTATGGATCAGTACCGCCAGAACTTCTAGTTTTGGGGAATAAACATCTATAAAGAAACTCTGGTTGGTGGTTTGGAACATTTGGATTATTTTTCCATATATATTGGGAAGAATAATCCCAGCTGACGAGCATATTTTTCAGAGGGGTAGGTCAACCACCAACCAGACCTGCTATTTGGAACTATTTGGATCTGAAAACATTAGCAAAATGACCAGGGTCAAACGACCCAGCAGATTAGTTCACCCAGTCATAGGACTGGTTGATGTCCCCAGATATGGATCAATGTGAAATGGATAACGTAGGAGAAATGGGATGCACATCGAAGTAGGAAAGTGTAAGCCCAGCAACAGGAGTTCAACCTTCAATAGGTACATATTCATATTATCTCATATTATATATATATATATATATTATAACACATTATATATATATATAGAATCATTTAATGGGGATATAGCAAACTAAATGGTGAGATATCGCAAACTTGCTGAGTTTTGCCAATGAAATGTTATACCACTATTTAATGGGATTTGTTCGCAAGTTACCAGTGTTTTGCTGGGTTGAGTACAGTTCGCCTTTGAGAATTGCAGTTCCACCAACGAACTATGCGGGTATTGCGCTTATTTATGAGGGTATAGCAAACACAAATGGGGATCATTCAGACTTCTGCAGGGAAAGTTTGAGCCAGCACTGTCGTTCCCTGTAAGTGAGAGCTTTCTTGGACGATATCTTTTCTTGACAAGAGATTAAGACAACAATCAAAACTGCTTGGTGGTTTCAAATCTGGGCGTGTCTGAAAATTGGCGACAAATCTCAACCCAACCATGGGATGGACCCCAATTAGAAAGTGGCCTAGCGCTCACAATATTTTTGGATGAGTTGAAACCACCAGTTGTTGCTTGAATCCCAACAAAAAAATCCTCAGGGAATCCCCAACTTTCATCCCCTCAAAAATCACCCGCAAAAATCCCATGAAAAGTCTCCAAGCCCATGTGAATCCAAATCTCCAATGGTGAAGTCCCCAACATCTCAACTCCACCAGACTGTGCGAATGGCCGGTGTCCATGAAAGTCCCGGGGTGGTGGTGCATTGCTTCCAGCTGGCACTCTCTGACGAAGACCGAGACTCGGTTATTTCATATGGGGATCGGTTGAATAGGGTGATAATATGGGGATATCCTGCTTAAAGATTTATCTATAATATATATATATAATGATATATACATATACATTTACATATACATATACATATACATTTACATATACATATACATATACATATACATACATATGCATCAAGCAACGATTTGATGTGGGTTTGGTACAAAGATGTGGGATAGCACCAGAACATGGCGGCGATTTGCCCCACCAATAACAGGGATTTAACCAACGAGTATGGGTTTTTTGGCGGGAAATGATTGGGGATGTCATGGGATAAAGTTATATGGGCATATAATAATGTGGGATATATAAGGGAATATGTTATATCCCCAACTCTACCCTCTGGTAAACATACGAAAAGCTATTGAAAATGGCCATAGAAATAGTGGATTTTCCCAGTAAAAAGGGTGATTTTCCATAGCAAACTGTTATATCCCCAACTATATCCGCTTATATTCCCCATATTGATTGATTAACCAATTTATATTTTGGACAAGACTGGGAGCTACCAGCAGTTTGGTGCTCGGCCCGCCCAAGATTAAACATCCCTCCAGCTGGTTCCAAATATGTGTAGATCCCCTACTCAATACGAAACCACGGTTTTTGGGTGGTATTGATATTACAGGGGATAAGATTATTCATGAACTGCTGCCCTGTATGCCCTTGTTCTTATTTCTATATCCCCTATGTTTCTAGTTATCTTCCCATATCTGCCTCGGATGGAAACTCGGCCCAGGACAGGATCAACTCTGCTACTTCCCATATTTGACCTCGTCCTCCACCTTGGCGCGCCATCGTTCGGTCACCTCGGCGATGAAACTGAACGAAATGTCCACAGAAGGGGTACCTGAAAACACACAGATCCCGCCCTTTATTGAGGCCTCCAACTTCAGATCTGCCCCCGAAAAGCACCTTTAGAGTTGTGTGCCTCAAGACAAAATTATAAACGTGTTGCCAAAGGAAACTCCAATCAGCAAAGATTGAGAGGCTTGCTGAAAATAATGACATCAAAATGATGCGAGTCGTGAAACCCGAAAAGTTTAAGTGCCCTTTAGTTGCCAAACCTCACCAGCATCCATTTATTCCGTATTAACAGATCATGACTTACTGAATCTCTGAGGTTTTCTCGATTTTGTTCAGGCAAAGTTGATAGGTGGCAGATTACGACCCCATCAGTTGCTGTCTTCAGAAAGAGTTCCTGAAGACCAAGCACGAGGCGACCTTCATTGAAGGCAAACATTGACAAGACCTGATTTGCTCACCCCATGAAGGTGACATTCATCAAGGAAGTGAACCAGTGAACCACAAATTCACCAAGTTGGTGTCACTTTGCTCAGCCAGAGTGGTGATGCAGATCTGAGGATGCTGGACAAGAATTTGACAGTTGAGGAGACCGTGAAGTGTTTGGAGTTGTTCCCTGCAGAAAGCTAGACTTATGTAGCAAGAAACTCCAAAACATCCGTGAGAGCATTTCTGGTTGGTGCTTTGGAACATTTGGTTTATTTTTCCCATCATATTGGGAATAATGATCCCAATTGACCAATATTTTTTCAGAGGGGTAGGCGAAAAACCACCAACCAGATAACCATTAGATAATCATTGACCATACAATATCCATCATCATTAACCATATATTAACAGTATATTAACCACAATGGTAGGTCAACCACCAACCAGATTATTATTAACCATCATTAACCATTAATATTAACCATATGTTAACGATATATTAACCATATATATCATATATTAAACAATATTAATAGTATATTAACCAACCAGATTTTGACTTCCCTTTTCAAGATCTTTGCAGAGGACTTCAACCGGTTTCAGGATCGGCACCATCGCTTTAGATGGATGGCTTGAGAAATCCACCGCAGAAAACCCCGACGAGTAAAGCATTAATGTATGTATTATATTATATATATATACGTATATTATACATATATATATATTATCTTTACATTTTAAGTGTAAATCTCTCGGTGATGCACAGTTGAAGTATTGATGGTTGATTCAAAACCGAGCCAAAATCTTTGGGGATTTCAGTCTCTACGAGTTGGAATATGGGGATTATGGGGCCCCAAAAAAGGTATGGTTTGAAAAATATCCACTTGTAACTATGGATGCACTGTTGAAGTAGAACTACTGATCTAACTTATCTAAATATCGTTGGCCTCAGTACAGGATGGTGCCCTCCAGTGATGTGAATGTTGGTTTATAAACCCCATTAACGTCCATTAACGAGTTCGTTATATCTACCATAAACCATAGAATTCAGCCACTTGTAAAACACTATCTTGCTATAGTTATATCTTAACCCTTGAAACTTAACATCTTATAACTTGGCAACTTAACTATCTTGGGGGCCCCATCCTGCATCTATTCGTACACGGCATCCGAGTGGCCGAAGAATCTGAGGCCAAAGATGCCGCGCAGCGGAGCGGCTGCTTCGACCGCCGCTTGGTGGAAATCTTCTTTGCTCAGGCGCAGCCCGCGGGGTCAGGGTTACCACGGATGCACTTGGACAGAAGATTGGTTTTGTTGGGAAAATTGAACCCGGAAAAAACCATAGAAAGAAATAATGGGAAACTCGATAGTTTCCGGTTAAGATTTTCCCAACAAAACCAATCCATTGAACCAGATGCACTTTCTTGGGGTTCACCTGCAAAAATGGGAGTGATTCACCGACAAAAATGGTGTTTGAAGCTAACAACATATCGATTTGGTTGCCGAAGTTGGAGGACGGAACTCCAATTTCTCTGGGGGTCTGATAGATATACCCATTCTCCCAGAATTAGTTTAAGGGAACATCTGCAGGAAAGCCACTTGGATGGTAGAACAACCGCAATATAGTTGGCTATATTTCCTTTCAACATGTTTTGATATCCCTGTACAACTGTAAAATGATTGATTATATATATAATATATTATATTATATTATATTATATTATTTAATTTATATATAGTATATTATGTGTATATATATATATATATATCCGTTTCTTTGCAATCCAATCTACAACTCTGCAGCAGGAACGCCTGGAAGGTGTCCGCTGTGTGCGGCTGTCGGGCGTCTTCGACTGGATCGAAAAGGTACTTCCAGAGATCCGCGGACAAGAGATCTCCCTGTTCCTTGGTGGCGTGGTGGGGTGAACGTGTGACCTTTAAACCTTGGTTAGTTGGTCAGGTTGGGTTGGTATTTTGAGCCACTTATTCACGTCGCTTCGCGACGGCAACCGCCCGCACCGCATCGTTGGGCTCACACAGCAGAGATATATCTATATATATATAAAGATCATATATGTACATATCGAGTGAACGGTCCACACTGTTAATGATGTCAGCCATTGTTCTCTTCTACTGCCATTGTTCTCTTCTATTGCCGTCGCTCCGCGACAAGAACCCCTGTGCGGCCGCCACGGTTTGAACGATGTTGTTCTCACACCTTCGCGACCGCTCGTAACTGCCAATGATGTCGGCCATTGAGACCAAAAACATCCGAAAGTACTGATTGTCGGAAAAAAAACGCGAAGAATTTGATAGCCATGTATAGCGGACCAACGCAGTTCAAAAAATAACGAAAAACATGAAAAAACGGCGAAATTGCTGTTATTTACAGTGTTTTTGCGCGGTGAGAAGCAGAAACCACTGCAAATACCATGGTTTTTGAGGGTCAGGTGGCCAAAAACACTGTAATTTACAGTGTTTTTTTAACCAACGTCAAAAAACACTGGTATTTACGATGTTTTCATTCACACCGTAACATAAAACAGCGTAATTTACGAGGTTTTTGGAAGTTTTGAAGCTAGCCGTCAAGCATGCAGAAAACAGAAAAACACTGTAAAAACCAGTGTTTCTGCTATCACAAAACGACGAAAATCAGTCCGAAAACGGGTCCAAAAACTCAAAAATCCGCCTCCGGGCCAGGCCACCTGCGGAACCGCAAAAAAAGATGTTGCAAACCAAAAAATTGAGGTCAAAAAGTTGAAAAACACGGGTTTTTTTCACTTTTCGCTTGCCGATTTTGGACGGGCGCGTTCACGAACAGGTGTCTTCCGTACTGTTTTTTACAGTGTTTTTTGAAGGCGAGCGTCACGACCTATCAAAAACAGGAGGTTTTGGCCGAAAAATGCCCCCCCCCCCCAGGTAAACCTGTAACCTTTTACGAGTGCCATCCGGACGATCACGCCCCAGCACCTTCGGTGCGGGCGGATTTCGGGGCCGAATCTTTCAGAAGCCGAAGATGAGAGGTCCATCACCAGAAATCGGTGGTCGGGCATCATCCGCAGTATCTAAGGTTGGATCTCCCTGCAGTGCCAGGTTCAAGGGACAACACCTCAATCCAAAACATGGTAGTCACGTCGCTTCGCGACGGCAACCGCCCGCACCGCATCGTTGGGCAGCCGCTCGTAACTGCCAATGATGTCGGCCATTGAGACCAAAAACGTCCGAAAGTACTGATTGTCGGGAAAAAAAACGCGAAGAATTTGATAGCCATGTATAGCGGACCAACGCAGTTCAAAAAATAACGAAAAACATGAAAAAACGGCGAAATTGCTGTTATTTACAGTGTTTTTGCGCGGTGAGAAGCAGAAACCACTGCAAATACCATGGTTTTTGAGGGTCAGGTGGCCAAAAACACTGTAATTTACAGTGTTTTTTTAACCAACGTCAAAAAACACTGGTATTTACGATGTTTTCATTCACACCGTAACATAAAACAGCGTAATTTACGAGGTTTTTGGAAGTTTTGAAGCTAGCCGTCAAGCATGCAGAAAACAGAAAAACACTGTAAAAACCAGTGTTTCTGCTATCACAAAACGACGAAAATCAGTCCGAAAACGGGTCCAAAAACTCAAAAATCCGCCTCCGGGCCCGGCCACCTGCGGAACCGCAAAAAAAGATGTTGCAAACCAAAAAATTGAGGTCAAAAAGTTGAAAAACACGGGTTTTTTTCACTTTTCGCTTGCCGATTTTGGACGGGCGCGTTCACGAACAGGTGTCTTCCGTATTGTTTTTTACAGTGTTTTTTGAAGGCGAGCGTCACGACCTATCAAAAACAGGAGGTTTTGGCCGAAAAATGGCCCCCACCTGTAACCTTTTACGAGTGCCATCCGGAAGATCACGCCCCAGCACCTTCGGTGCGGGCGGATTTTTGTCTGAAAATAGGGTATACCCCCAATGAAATAGCCATAAAAAGTAGGGATAATGATCAGCAAAACCATTGGGTGTAGGGGTACACTATTTTCAGACAAACCCACATGGTATTTTTGTGTATTTTTTCGGATTGGTGGTTTCAAAAAATGGAGGGTATGACAACTGCACGACTCAAATATATCCACAACTGGTTCATGTTTCAAATGGCTTCACAATTTTGTCCAACTTTCAATGGGACGATCTGGGACCATGTTGGCTCAGCGGCTCACCTGTCGACTCGAAGTCCTGAGGTTGAAGTTGGACATCGAAGGATCTGCAGCTTGGACGATCTGAGACCCACTGGGCGAACGGTCAGATCCCTGAAGGGTAAACGTGGCAATTGGAAAAAAACTCCCCGAAATATGGAAAGATATGGGAATATCATGGGAATATCACGGGAATATCACGGGAATATAACCAGGATATATGGGAAATGGAGCTTTTAGTTTGCTGGAAAAAAACATCGAAGTATTGCTGCTGTTCCAGGCCAACGGAAGGTATCCCTTCCTATCAGAATATCTCAGAGGATCAGCAAACTTAGTAAGTGGTTAGGAACTGTGATGACAGCACAAAAGACAAGCCATTTATAATAAATGGGATAAGCCACGAGGGCCGAGGACTTACCGTTAGGGTTGTTCACAACCAGGACCAGTAAGGGGATGGTGAAGATACGTTCGGGGGACCTGAACGCCGTACATCAAGGACTGGACTTTTGGATGTATTCTAAATACTGTAGATGGTTAATCCTGCACCAGCTGATAGGTGGTAAACATCCCAAAACATCGGCTTTCAACCATCGGTGGATATCTTCCATCCACTGGATTCGACAGAAATCGACCACAAAGCCATGGCTGTCACTCCCAGAATGCAGAAAACCTCCGCTATTTGGGGTCAAAATCCTATAAAATGTTGCATGGTCATCAAAGATTGCCTGGAAAATCCCCCAAAGGTTCGATGATTTTCCCAGATAACTAAAACCTCCATTTCCCATATATCCTGATTATATTCCCGTGACATTCCCATGATATTCCCATATCTTTCCATACATCGCCATGCACCATGAGTCCATTGAGTCAACAACAGCCAAGGAAGAGGAAGCTTTGCGTGGCATTGGCTTAGATCTCTGGCCGCGGCTGCGACGCATCGCAGTGGAAGTGCATGGCAGCGATGCGCTGCGGAAGCTCAAGGAGCGGATCTGCAAATGGTGGCTTTGGGGACCAAACTTGAGATGATTGCAGCATTTGTTCGGCTAACTTGGAGGCAAAAACACCAAGAAAGCCAAAAAAAAACGGGCGATGTGCCAAAAGAGTAATTGATTCATAAGCTCTTCATTGAGGTGTTCATTTTCGGATGCTTTGGGCGTTTTTTTCGGAATGGTGGTTTGGACTTGAGTGATATGCCATTTGGATCCCCCAGAGGAGCTGATTCCGGAGCACTTCAAAGGAGATCTCTGGGACTGCGCACAGGAGCTGATTCCAGAGCCTTGGCCGAACATGGACGGTGTCTATTGCATGTCTATCACATGCATGATGTCTGACCATGAAGAATAAATGCATGTAAATAAGTTCATAGTGTCTCATGATATCTTTGAATATTCGTCACCTCCACATCAGCGTTAAATGATCATTGATGATAAAAACGCGCTTATTAAAAAAAATGACATGCAGCTGATCCTGCTGATAAATCCTCCTCGCGAGGATCACTTCATGCTCTATGGATCGACTTCCAACGATGAGGTGTTGGCCTGCGTCCGAAAAGAGCCGTCCTTGGCGGCCCATTGGTCGCCGGTTTGGTCGCTGGTTTTTCCCCGAAATCCAGTCACGGCCTTTGATGGCCGATCTACAAGGTTGGTTTCGACTTATAAGTTGGTTTATAATCCTAATTCACTATCTATATATCGCCTTAAATATATATATATATATCCCTTAGCACTTCGCATTAACTATTATATATGCACTTAGCATCACTTAGCGATATATCCCATTTTTCATAGGCCATGTTTGGTGAAATCACCAGTGTCGTTTCTGGTTTCCACCGCAGAAGCGTTTGTTGGACTTCATCTTACAGCGGCAGCGCTTGCGGCTGGAAGCAAAGGCCAGGTTTTTCACCACCTAGAAATTCAAAGTGAATGCAGCTGCAAGCTGCTGGGTTGTGAATATCTTCCTAGAAATGAGAAATGCGACTACTAAACGGCAAAAATTGAATTTCTGGGCAGGGTATCTAAGATTAGCCAAGACTGCCTTTAACCCCTGAAAACAAGCATGAAACCCAAGAATTGCACCGCGTTTTTTTGGGGTTCCATTTGAGTTTTCGTTGAAATCCACGTGCGTTATCAAAAAGTGCGTATGTGCAGATCCATGTAGAAGCCAAATAGCATGACGCAAGGCAGAAACCGTTTTCTAGACGGCAACTTCCGTCATCCATCAATGGGAGATGTTCCACAATGGTGGGCTCTCACTGTTACAGAAATACCACGATTTTTACCGTACCCATTTAAATGCCACAAGAAACCATTTGTGTGTATATATATATATATATCATAGATATACAAAATATGTATGTGTATAATATCTACATATACACATAAATATAGGTGTATATGTATATATATATATATATGAAT
The DNA here is from genome assembly GCA_947184155.2 of Cladocopium goreaui. NCBI lineage: Eukaryota > Dinophyceae > Suessiales > Symbiodiniaceae > Cladocopium > Cladocopium goreaui. Next base: position 52,889 of record CAMXCT020006528.1, read on the forward strand.
TGATGGATAATTGCGATAACTTGTATGAATCAAAGACAGAGCCATCAACATCCATGTGGGCAAACCACCTTTGTTTAGCGCCTGAGGAACTGACTGAGCCTTTCCTGCTGCTGCTGCCGTCTTGGACCGTGGGCAAGGATGGGAATGGTTCAAGGGCTGATCTGTGGGAGAAAACTCTGTTCTACACCATGGCATTTTCGGTGGAATTGATTTACCCTCTGGTAAACTATCATAGCTATGGAAAATCACATTTTTTCATGGGAAAATCCACTATAAATGGCCATGTTCAATAGCCATGTTAAATTACCAGAGGTTATCTCGACACCAAAAGAGGAACAACAGAGAACAGTTCGTTCAGGGTCCGGTTCTTGAGATGCAGTGGTCCTGGAAATAGGATGGATATCCATTGCCATCACCGATTCGAGGCAACTTTCCTCTTATAATGACCCATTGATATGAAAAACCACCATGTTCAAAAAAGGCAACAAAAAAAAAATCGGAACTTAATGGGCCATCTAATTTCACCATAGCCATGTCAAGATTGCCAAACTCTGCAGCTGGCCCACTGCCAGGCTTTTTTCCGACACTTCCTGTCCTCCCTGGCCAAATTGAAGGTGCCCTGGCCAGACATCCCTCCTGGCTTTGTCCGGTTGAAAGGGGTCTTTGCCTTCGATAAGAATATTCATTGATGGCCATTCCAAAATTGGGAAAACTATGGAATCACTATTCATCAATTTTAATGGCAATCAATCATTATCAGGCACTATAAACTGAGATCTACTGTCCGCTAGATATTTACTATCAACTGGGAATAGTGTCATACTGGATATTAGTATTAGTCACTAATACATTAGTTTCAATTAGATCCAGTGACAAATACGAATCCATAGTTATAGTGACTAAATAATCAAAATAATGACTAATATACTGCTGGTTACTATATGACTAATAATCATTATTCTCCATTAGTATAACCAGTTACTAATATTATATGATAATAGTTTATTAGTCATTATTAACTGGATAGTTACTGAGAATCATAGTTACTAATAATCCATGATGCCACCAGTTCAACTAGTCATTCTCCACCAACGGCATCCCTTCGAGGCCAAGACTGGTGAGGAGCAGGCTGCTGAAGTGCAAGACCCTCAGCGTCGCTGGGTTTTTTTCTGCCGAGCTAAAAATACCATGGTTGATTGGTTGATAGGGAGTTATACTACCTGGGTCATTGGGGATTTTGTTTGGAACCCATAGGGAAAATGATCAACCAACTATCAGTTATACTACTTGGGGATTATGATTAATACTACCTGATTTATTGGGGATTATGATAGCCCAAGTAGGGAAACCTATCAATCAACCAGTATTTCATGACATGGGGTGTATTTTTAATGGCTTATGTGAGCCAAAATGAACCAAAGTGTTTAGTGATTTCATGGGATAAACCAAGGGCTATTGGTACCGGCGCTCATTGGTGCACGATGGTGGGATGGGGAGGGCCTGGGCATCGCTGCACGTTGATGCTACGCTAAGATCTTTACTGCTGCCCCCTTCTCTTCAAGCGCATCTTTCGCTTTACGCAAGTGGGGACGCCGTCTCATTGAAAGCCAAGATTCAGTGTGGCGTCAAATGAAACGCCCATGTTCGTTTTCTCTGACCCGACCAAAGACCTGAAAACAAAACGAGACTTCGAGAGGAGTGGCCGCCAAGGTGGACACAAACTTTTGTTGAACCAATAGAATTCATGAAGAACTTCCTGTGGTAAGGTACGACAAAATGACCATTCCAATTCAAGAGAAAATCGACTACAACACCATCAAAAGCCATGTTTGTCGGCCGCGGCGCCGGTAGCCACAATGTTTGTCTGTTCCATCACCTGTCTCTGTGGATTGGATGTTTTTTCAGTTGCTTATATGAATACTTCAAATAACCCAACCATTTTATGAACCTGAACTCATAAATAAATTGTCATTATGGATATTTTTAGATTTCCCAAGTCATAAATCATCCATCACTGGTTGGTGGTTTGGAACCATGGAATTTTGTGACTTTCCATATATTGGGAATATCATCATCCCAACTGACGAACTCCATCATTTTTCAGAGGGGTAGGTCCACCAACCAGGATAGTTCTGAAAAACCAGGATGTACCTTCCACCAATGGTTGGGAATTCATGATCAGCCGTTGTAGGTCAACCAACCAGATCATAATCCTATGCTTTGGGAACCCCTTGTGTAGGTCAACCCCTGCTACCTCAGACCTTCGTTGCCCCGCCGAGGTTTTACCTCTGTCGGAGGGGTGCCAAAGGACGTCCGGAGTCTTGGGTTCAAATATTGCTGGTTAGTAGTTTCAAATGGGCCTTAACAAACCATGGGAATTGAACCAACCCAAAAAAACTAGGGCATGCAATTATGATGGGGATATAGATGGCGCGTGGTGGTTTCAAAGATGTTTCATGTTGCAAATACGTATGTTGCTGTCTACACCAAAGCTGGCGAAAAATCTGCAACCCAAATATGGATTTATCAAGATCCACATAGGAGTACTTAGCACAACCACGACCAGCACCACCACCGCCAGCATTCTCAAAGAGTAATCACTCAAAATCCACATGTTTCATTGCCATCTTCCCGTTTTTCGCGTGAAATCCCTCAGTTTTTCACGCCATGTTTGCCCCATGTCGAACAGGGTTCAGGGTGAAGCCACAGGGTGAAGCCCGAGGAAAAGTATGGTTTCCACCATGTGGAGGGTGCCGGCATGGCGCGATGTCCCTTCTTTGGCTTGTGGATCTGTGGTGGATTTGGGGAGGTGCCGTCCTATTGATGTCACGTTTGGTTGGTTGAAAGATGTTAAACATCCAGATATCCCACCATCTTTCTTACTTTATTCCTGGCGGTGGTTAAACAATGTTAAACCGGAAGAGAACAACTTTGGTTGATTAATAGCCAGAAATCTATCAGGTTGTATCCCAATTTGTTAGCGAAGTTGATTTATTTGACCAAAATGTCATTATGTTACAGTTGGGTTCATGGTAGATATAGATAGACCGAACTAGTATTCACGGGGTTGCAAAGCGACAAACATCAATGCAGGGGCACCACATTGCATTATGGGACGCTAACTTGGCAACTGGGATGGTTAATGGCTGGTTATAATGTGGTTATGCTATGCCATGGATAATACAGGGTTGACCATGAATGGGCGATATGATTGATAGGATATAATGTGGCAGTGCATGATCTTATCAATGGTGTTTGGCAGTATGCTATTTAATCTAATTTCATGTCCATTGATTAAACAAAATTAAACTTGTATCTGTATGTAATTGATTGATTAATCACTTGTTTATTGGTTTCCCGCAAAACGGTAAACGGTTGAAGCAGACAAAAGACAAGCAAGTCCTATCCCCGTCATAACAAGCAACGGCTTCTACTTTTATGCTCAACATTTTGGGGCGGGGTGCTGTTAGAAGGGATTTAGATGGATTTCATGTAGGGGATATGTAAATGCCCCAGAATTGGGATCCTTCACAGAAGATACCCGGCCTGGTAAACGTTTACAAAAAACGAATTGGAAAATCACCAGAAATCAATGGGTAAATCCAGGAACTAAATGGTTCATGTTCAATAGCTATGTAACAAATTACCAGAGGGTACCCAAAATCACCAGTTTTAATGGGAAAATCTGTTGGGATCTTTGGGTCAAAGCAGGCCACCGAGCGTGTGGCTGCTGCAGCGCGACGGAGGAAAGCCGAAGGTTTCTGGGACGATCAGTGGCGACTCGACAGAGCCTGGAGCCTGGTGGCGGTGAAACAGTGATTGGATCCTATGTTGAAACTATCCCTAGTTCAAGAAGGATTATAAACCTTTAAACTGTTTACACTTTGGTTTATGGTTAAAGAGGAGTACGAACCAACTAAAAGACCATAGTATAAACAGTTTATAAGTTTATAATGGAATAGACTCACCATTTGTCTAATGGGAGTTGACAAACCATGATATGAGATTTTACACACCATCATGGGTTTACAATGGGAGATATATAATATTCCAACTTGATGTGATAGTTGTTGGGTCTGTCTGAAAATAGGGTATACCCGAAATGGTCCATTTGAGTAGGGAAAAGGATGATTTAGAGGTTTCATATCATGATTTGGGTTTGTCCAGCAATAGGCTGCCCCCATTCCAATGTGTCACATTAAAAGCACCAATGTGGGGTGATTTATGCCAAAAATTTCTGGAATAGCAGTCCCCAGTCCCCATTTTTCCAACATGGCTTTGCCTGAAAATAGGCTTGCCATGGCTCCCCATTTTTCGTCGACATGGTAGTAAACATATAGAAAGCTATTGAAAATGCCCCATTTATAGTTGATTTACCCAACTATAAAATGGTGATTTTCCATCGTTTTTTAATGTTTACCAGAGGGTATATCCATGCCTCAGCACAGCACTGACACTGACTTCATGGCCCCATCGAAGACGGTCAGGTATGGCTGCCGGCCCTACGAGGCCGCTGATGATATCTCCAGCTACATTGGGTATCCCCATTGATGAGGGTTAGAACATCATAAACCCCCAATATTAGATTAGATATCATTACTAATCATAGCCTATAGTTTTATATGCCTTATGTTGATTGAAATAGGATATTAATTGGTATAGTACGCCCCTACTGCTAAGATTCATTCCCAATATTTGCTAGTCTGGTTGGTGGTTTCAAACATGTTCTTGTCCACCCTAGAAATGGACATGATATTGTTATCTGCGATTCATATTGTCAGCTGGCTAACTGTATATTATATTTCTATAAATTATCAATCATTGATCAATATTCATCATATCTTTAGCCATTTACCATCAGCTTGGTTGCATCCCATAACGCCAAAGAGAAGGATGATAATACCATACAAATCTATATGTTTTGTTTGACCTAGTCAAATCAATACCACAATCAGCAACAATTCTTTGGTGTGATTACCAGTGTATCTCTAATCAATATTAGCTATATTATATATTGTCTTTATACCTATTATTGTAGCACTAATAATAGCCATACATACTAAACATATTAGCCATACTAAACAAATATCAGTGTATTAGCCATATTGTTACCTATTTTTTACCATTGGGTTGGTTGAATCCCATGATATCTCATCTCACATATCTCACATGGCAAGGCACTGACGGATGGACGGATGGCGGTGCGTTGGGAGGATGGCACCCAAAGTGACCTGAAGCCCAACGAGTTGCGTGGCGGTCCGGGATCCCAGTATCAAATTCTGGGGTCAGATGTTTTACCCTCTGGTAAACATATAGAAAGCTATTGAAAATGGCCATTTATAGTTGATTTACCCACTAAAAATGGTGATTTTCCATAGTTTTTTGTATGTTTACCAGAGGGTAAGCATGAAATGATGATAGACTATCAATGGATCAGAGTCATAATCCTACTTGATGATCAAATTGATGTTCATTCCATGCTTAAATGGGTTCGAATCCTGCAGATTTTAACCATCAATCAGGATTATGACCCATTTAGATGTTGCTTGAAATATCTTTAAATCTCTTGTTTTTGCTGCAAGGCTGGCAGATCTTTCCAGAGCCACGGGAAGCCGCTTCGACTTTGCCCCATGGTTGCCCCCACTCCAATTTTTTGTTGGTTAAATCCCTTTTTGATGTTGAAATCCTTTTTATATTGCAACTCAAATTTGCATCGAATCATGGTGAAAAACCATGTTTGTTCACTATATCGCATCATGTTCGAATCATATTTTCTAGTGGTGAACCCAATATATGTTCCTTAGTTCATGGTGAAAACCTATTATGATATATCGAATCATCTTTTCTAGTTGGTGAAGCCAACCCATGTTATCCACACTGCCATCACTGACGGTGGTCCCCCTCCGTTTCAAGTGGGTTTATAACCCCCAATCACTATAATTATATCCTCCATAAACCCTTGTTACTGTCGTCATGAATTAGTTTTGGTTATCACTTATCATAAATCAGCTTTAGATCCCATTAAAATCTCATTGTTATTGGTTAAATCCACCATTTTCCTATGGGTGTTTTCTCGTTCGATGCCCCACCTGTTGCCAGGTTTGTTGCTTTTCCGTGACCTCTCGCAGCTGGAAAAGGCAAAGTTGCTGCGATCGGCGGAGGAGCTGAAGAAACGCCAGGCGTGTAGCGAAGCCGGGGAGGGAAGTTCAAGACCCAAAAAATTGCAATATGGATGATTATCTATATATATAATATATATATATATATAGATATATACATGTATATATATATAGATAGATAGATAGATAGATAGATAGAAGATAGATAGATAGATAGATAGATAGATAGATAGATAGATAGATAGATAGATAGATAGATAGATAGATAGGTAGATAGGTAGATAGGTAGATAGGTAGATAGATAGATATAGATGTATATATGTGTATATATATTGTGGTTGATTATATGGTTGATCATATGGTTGATCATATGAATAATTGATGAAGAATCCATGATACATCATGGTTTCTAAAAGTATCTAAACAATCAGAACTCCATGAAAATCCGTTGGTGAATCATGATTTTCCCCTCTGAAATTCGCCATTGTGTTGGGGAGATTGCCTCAATTTGAGGTGGCGATGGATCAGTTGGATCAGAAAGAAACAGCTGTTTTGTGTCGCCAGGGGATTTCAACTCCCCAACATTTCAAAGGATAGATCCTCTGGGAATGACAGGAAAATTACCAGTTCGAATAGAGGAAAGCATCTAGAAATGGTCAAATTTCCATAGTGTTAAGATACTATGGCAAGCATTGGGGAGTTTACATCCTGGCTGAAGGGTTGGTGTCAAGTCACGAATGTTTTCGGGACGGAGAAGAAACGGAATGAAAATTGGGAGTGGGCTGATAAGAGAGAACATGATTTTTGGGCCAGGTTGATCAGCTAGAAAAGTGCAATATCATAGGCCAAAGATTCAACTTGTTAGGTGGGGTTAGCCATGCCAAGTCCTTTTTGTCTTGTGGCGCTTCGGTTACGAAACGTTGGAGTTGGTGGGCCCAGAAATGCCGGTAGCAATGAATGAGGTCGTAACCAGATCATTGTTGGCAAAGCCTGTTGTCTTTTTTGGATGGCTATGTCGAAGAATAGCTGGCTGTTAAACGGTATCCCTCAGTACAGGCACAGAAACTTCTACTAAAATTCTACCTGGTGCATCCCAGGAATCGTAATTAGGCACTAGCCCTCTTGGGGAGTAAACACCCTTGAGATGGACCTCGCGATCAAGGGCCAGACTCGAGGGCTTGAAGAACAACCTTTTGGGTGAATACAATGAGGAAGGCAATATCAATGCCATTCATCGGACAGTTGAGGTGATGCGCCACAGATTGTCCAAGGATGACTATTGGAGGATACGGACAACAGCCTCCTCTGCAATCTACTCAGATACGAATGCTCGGGTCAACCTTGACATCAGTTAGTCCGGAAGATCCCCAGTCAGATTAATGTGTTTAAAACAATAATAAACAATCCCCCAGTCATCACTACTTTTATAGGTGGTATAAACTAACCATTCCCAGTCATGGGTGGTAAAAATGGCATTGTTTTAACCACATCAATGGGTTACATATGGGTTACAAACCATGGCCCATCCCCATATCCTGCCATCTCCCTTTGTCAGGAGCTGAATCCCAAGCAAAAGCTTCGACTGGAACGTGCGCCCCAGGATTTTTTTCGGAGGCACCTGGTTCTTCCAAAACAGCCATGAAAAATGTGGATTTCGTTAGTTTTAGGACTCAAGCAAGCTGATTAAAAACAGGGAGGAATCACATGAAATCGCCAATTTAGTAGGACATAGAAATGTGGTTTTGGTAAAATGTCAGGATTCCGGCAAAACAAGGAACTCCTTTATCCTCGTGTGGATTGACCGATTGTTCTGGGTTTCATGCCTCCACAAAAATTGACCTGAACTAAATGGGTAATGATGATTAACAGTGGTTAATGATGGTTAACCAAATGGTTTGTTTTTCTCATTTTTTTGCCCATTGCCATATTTGATTACCAAAGGCTATTTCAGGAAACAACCACTTCTGGTTGTTTTGGGCATCGCAGTGGTACTGGACGATGAGACAAGACATGTGCGGAAGAAAAGCTTCTGGAGTCTCAGTCCTTGCCACTTTATCTGCCACCAGAGTTTTTCTCTGTGGCTTTGCAGAGAATGTGATGGTACTCTCTGGTAAACCAACAGTTTTCTATGGAAGCCATGGCCCATTTAGCTCGATGATTTACCAAAAATTCTCATTGTTCAGTTCGCAAATTCTTAATTGACCATAGGGTGCGTCCAAAAACCTTTTCGGGCCCATCCCCAGTCACCTGGTTTTTGTCGCAAAATCTTTGCTGCTAAATCGGCAAATCCCCGCATTGGAGATTTCAGTCCTCAGATTGAGGAGAACATGATCATGACGAACCAAGGTCACGTCATGACCCCTTAGAAAGCCGGGCCTTTCTGGTGGATGGTGGATGTATGGTGGAGTACTGATCGAATTTTGATCCATAGCTGATGACAGCCTCCGGCCAGGTCAATGACCCCAGCAATAGATGGTCAAGATTCCCCTGGCAGGTCACTTTCTGGAGGGATTGTTCATGTTGATTTTATAACATTATTTGGCGTTTTAAAACCACACTTAAATACATAAATAGTTTGATGTTTGTCACTTTAATTGGTAAATTCCACATAAAAAAAACACATTATCCCCATGATACATTAATTCTCCATCATGAACCATGTTATGAACCATATTACCATATTCAAAATATTCAGAAAAAATCTGGTCAAGCACCGTTAGATGTTAAACTCCTATCAAACAACCATGTGTTGGTCATTTTCCCAGGTTTTACCACGCCAGGTATCAGAGAGGCTCTGAAGAGGAAACGCCAAGCAATGCCCCGGCAGCGCAAGGATACGCCGCTTGGGCGGATCTTTTTTCGGCCATGGCTTTGGCCGAAGGGGAGATGATGATTGGCTGGCTTCATATCCCACAGGATGGGGCCCCCGTTCGATAGTTTACTTGCCTAAAAAGTGGTTGAATTCTATGGTTTCTGTATGTTTCTGTTAGATATAACTATACAGCCAGACCCTATGGTTTGCCCGCAAGGTGAGAATGGAGTTCATATATTATCCTTCGACGTGCTCAAAAACCTGCGCAGGGCCAGTGTTTTGGTACTTACCAGACGACGAACCCTAAACCCTAAAACCTAAAGCCCTGAAAACTCTGAGTCTGAAAGCAGAAAACACTGCGTATACTCAGTATTTTCTGCAATTTCTCTTCTCATGTTCAACGAAAGGGAATCCTCAATGTTGCAGTCCGGGTAAACCACGGGGTCTGCGCGGTAACTATAGTTATATAATGGGATTTATAAACCAACTAACATCACTGGGGGGCACCATCCTGCAACTTATGGAGGTTATCAGTTATCACTACGCATTTGTTGGGAAGTGATGATATAGTCATCAAGTGGTGACGTTCATCCCTAACCGAGTGGAAGGGGTAGTGGAAAATCCGTGAGTTCTTTGCTATGGAAAATAACTAGAAAGGATTCTGTTTTTGTGGACTACCAGTCAGATTCACCATGTTTTGGTAATTCTGAAAAATTAGCCAAAATCTTGTGAATAGACTAGATGTTAAGTATCTTTTCCCTATTAACATGGCCACCCAAATGGCTTGCTTGGGACTAGACATAGATAAACCAAGTCTATGGCCGTTATCTGCATAGGGGAAATTGATGATGAAGCATCAAATCTTGGGGTACCCAAGTTCCCGGCAAGACCGACATTATTCCAAGACAAAATGGAGGATCCACAAAAACAAAGAGTCTGGGGGATACCCAACCACCATCAACCACCATTGTGTTCCAACTGGTTTTTGCGGATTTTAGTGATACCATTGATGTTTGGCTTTACATCCAAATCGGATGATAATCCTCGACATTTTTTGGTGATGTGGGGCTCAAACCCCCACCCGAGATGGTTAACTTGTGACAGGGGACAGCATGGAACAGCCACAGGCATCAGCAAGTTGCTTTTAACCATCACCACAGAGTTTTTGAGGCAATTGTTTTTTTTCCATGGTGACCAGGTCCCATTTACTACCCTCAGGTAAACTAACATAACTATGGAAATCACCATGTTCAATGGGTAAATCCACTATTTCAATGGTCATTTTCAATGGCAAACTGTTAAATTACCAGAGGGTAGGTAGAAAGTCCTCACCTTCAGAAATGTGTTGCTGAACTTCTTCGTTCTGCTGTTGAATTCCCCAGTTCCTTCGGGGAAAACCTGTTTGATATTCCAGCTGAGGCGTCACTACGTTCGAGCCGAAGGTGACGCCTCCGCATCAGCGCTGGAACGCCCAGCGAAACCTTGGTTTTTCAAAGGGGACCCCAAAATAGCTGGGATTTTATGGATGTAATAGGTTTTAATATGATGATAATAATAATGCGAATAATAATAATAATAATCATCATCATCATCATAATAATAATATGATAATAGGTTTTGACCCATCCCCATATCAACAAAGATTTTCGGAATGGTGGAATTTTGAAGTTCAATAAACATCAAGCAGCCATAGTCCACCCGCACAAGGGGGTCGGCATTTCCGGGACGGCAGCATATTGCCAATTTGGGACCATAAAAACTGGCATTGACCGCCATGGTTTGAAGGATTAGAAGCCTCTGATTAATGTTGCTGAGCTGCTCTTGGTTCATTTCCCTATTTGGAATATTTGGGCTTATAGATAGTCTCATGATACCCCCGCTGGTCCTTTCAAATAAATGGTTTTCATGATGTTCAACAACCATGAAAAGGATATTTGAAAGAATGTCTCATCATTACATGTGCCTCAGGATTTTCAACAAAGACATCTGAAAAACTCAAAACTTTAAAACATGGAAGATTTCCTAGGTGTTTTTCCTGGCCGCAACGATTTCCTAAGGCCTCAGGTCTGTCGCCACTTCTTTTCGGAACGCGGCTGCTCTCGCGGCGACAAATGTCGCTTCGAGCATACGACCAGTCCTGCAAAATGGTGCGGCAGATGGAAAGCTGCAAGGGAACAAGGCTTTTACCTGGCAATTCCTTGAAAATTGGTCCAATTGGTCCAATTGGTCCAATTGGTCCAATTGGTCCATATCCCTGATGATGCACAGGTCCACATGGCAACGGACAACTAGATAACTAGATTGTCAATGCATCCACAGTTGAAATTGGTGATTTCATGTGATTTCCAACTGTCATGCAAAAAAAACTTGAGTCTTTGGGTCCACCTGGCAAGGACAGTGACCTATTCACTGCAAATGGGTTGCGCTGTCTTCATGCAATGCTCTCAGTGGAAATGTTTACCTTTTCAGCATCAGGAAAACAATTCAACGGCAACTCCTTTTATTGGTCCAGCTAACGCCAGGGGGATCAAACGAACTAATCACTGCAAACCTACCCCCGATGACTCGTTTGATTAGTGCGACATTAGCTGGCCATTCTCATATCCATGTTTTTAAAAGCGTAATATTCAATACCCCAACCTAACCGGGCCTCTGTTGGATCCGTGGCCATGGCCGATGCCAAAGCGCTTCGCTGGCTGAATGATGTCGAGCCTTGGCCGTCATTTGTCCAGGTATGGTTCCGCAGCAAGCTTTTGATGTGCTTGCTGTAAGTTGGTAACTGAACTTGGTTGGTTGGAATATGCCGACCCAAGCACAGCTTCAGTTGCCTTTTTGATTTCAGCAGCCCCAAAATGATTGGGAAGGTGATCCACTTGTAGCTTACAGGCCCCTTCAGCAATACAGTTTAGACTGAAGACCGGCGCATTGACGTGGGAAAGCCTAAAAATGAGGGGTGCCTTGATGTTGAGTCTGAGAGCCGATTTGATCAGTGAGATCGCGCTTTCAGCGGCAGAAAAATTGATAGCAAAAAAATTGGGTAGGCATTGCTGACGAAAGCTTTGGGTACCCCATATTGCCGTCTTGTTCTGAGGATGGAATCAAAAAGTGGTTGAAGCATCCTGCCACTTGGTATGGTATTTCCCGGTGGGGCATGGCACTGCGTGATGTAACCAAACTCTACAGAGACCAGATCCATGGAAAGTCAGCCTAACATCTATGTTGATGCGCCGGCACTTACCGAAGCACCCGTCATGAAGGGCTGCACATTCATGACTGCGCGCAATTTGTTTACAGTGCTGGTCAGTGTGGCGCCGTGATACCTAGTTGATGGCCGTGCTGCGGTCACAAGTTCAATCAACTCAGGGGAAGAGCCCCAAACTCACAGATGTTCACAGCGGCGACAAATCTCCCGTCAACAGCCGAGAACTAAGGAGAGGAACCTAAAGAAGCTTCTCGCCAAGAGTGACGGCTTGGTGAAGACTCCCAGCTCAAAGCAGGACCTGGAAATCCCAGTGCAGCAGAAGTCCGCGTTTGGGAAGACCATGGGCGCATGCATGATGAACTATCTGTGTATATATATGTATATGTGTTTGTTTGCATGCGCCCATGTGTGCCCGTATGTAGCTTTCTGCTGCATGCAACGCACGTGATGCATGTATTGTATGTTCTGTTTGTAATGAATGCATATGTGTTTGTCAGTCTTTGCGTGCATGTGTGTGTGTGTGTTGAATCGATAGATGTCGATGGTTTTGTGAAGAACCTGCAAAAGTGCGGCCAGTCCACACGCGACGCCACCTTGTTTTGGGACTCCTTGATGATTAAAGTGCTTGTTTATTGGCCCTCTATTTGATGGTGATATTCAGGTTCATCGGCGCAGGATCAAATTGGGGCAACTCTATGAAACCTCATGTTTGCCAATGTGGCCCTATGCTTGCCGAAGAATAAGATCACCCCCAAATGAATAAACCGACCATTTTTCGTCAATCTCAGGATCACAAATTTGTTGCCACCATTCGTGGCAGATGCTGTGCTGCAACGTCTACCGCAACTGGATGCCTGGGAGCGAGCAGGCCTGGCCAGCTGTCCTAAACATGGTGGCTCTTGGGCCTATGCCATTGGAGGGGATGGCATCCACAAAATTGCGGAATCTAGGGAACTATGCCAGGGGTACTTTTAATGTGAAATACGATGTAATGCACAAAAACCCCGGCTACACTGGATACAACCTAGCGTTGTTGTCCATGTCCAAACATGGTTTGATGCAAAAATAAGGCATAGTAAAGCACTAGAATTGGCCCAGGTTTGGCTATGGAAAAAACAGGGTGGAACTCGTAAGGCCCAAAGGGCCACCCCGGTGCCAGGTGAAGGTGATCGAGACGATGTGGGCTATGAGGATCGGGTGAAGCATCGATTCTCCATCGCGGATGTGGAGGGAGATGAACTTCTACTCGGAGCTGTAGCTTGGCGGATGGCATTTGATCGGCTTTTGAAGTTTCGGTCCATGGCTCCTGGCTCTACCCTTGAAGATGTTTTAGATACAATTGGATTTCCAATCTCTTCATTAACTAACAGTTGGGATCATCTCTGCTAATTTAGGGGATCGTTCACTTCCCGGGTAGGTTGCTTACCCACTACGTGGCTGATGAAAAGATAGAAACAATCGGGGAAGGTTGCAATTTGGACATATTCGATTTGTTTGAGCAGTTGTGGATGTTCATTCCCCAGTGGATGATCCCAAAGGCAGCATGGGCCATGTGCTTTGCCTCCAATGCAGACATGCCTTGGAAAACATGCCGTTCACAAGGCGCGCGTCCTTGCGAAAATGCTCCCTGGCACCTTGCCCAACTTCTCCGCCGCCTGCTACCGCGGCCGGGACCACATTGCACCCCACACAGATGAGGCTATCCAAGGGGTGCCCGCCACAAAAAAATAAGATGAGCATCAAGACGCTAGGATTTTGTATTTGAGATATATGTTTTTAACTTGCTTACATTAATGTATGTATGATTATGTATGTATTTTGATATTGTGTGCTGTTGTGTGTCATGTCATGTCATGTCATGTCATGTCATCTCATGTCATGTCATGTCATGTCATGTCATGTTGTGTTATCATGCATGCATGCGTGTATGTATGCATGTATGTATCTATGTATGTATGCGTACATGTATGCATGTATGCATGCGTGGATGTATGTATGTAATGTAATGTAATGTAATGTAACGTAATGTATGTAATGTAATGTATGTATGTAATGTATGTCTGTCTGTCTGTCTGTCTGTATGTATGTATGTATGCGTGCATGCATGTATGTATGTATGTATGTCTTGCATGTATGCACGTATGCCGTGTATGCGTGCATGCATGTATGTATGTAATGCATGCATGTATGCACGTATGCCGTGTATGCGTGCATGCATGTATGTATGCATGTATGTATCCATGCATGTATGCATGCTTGCATGTATGTATATATGCATGCATGTATGCATGCATGTATGTTTGCTTGCATGGATGTATGTATGCATGTCTCTGAGACACAATACGCACATACATTTTGTGACTAGTACATACAGGAGCATCTTCAAAAGAGTGGTGGCTCGAGCCAGAATTTGGGAATGGCCCCACCACCTCCAAAGGACAACATGTTAGTCTCTACGGAAGGGCGTGTCCGTTCATGAACTTACCTCTTGCATTTTTCCATCTGGACATGTATCGACTCCCTTCATCCTAAGTCATTGTCCTCCAGTGATAACCGTTGGAAGGGTGCACCTGAGGGGTTGTCCGGTACTCTAATTTTTTTTGGCCACATGCACATTTCTGCCTATCGAATATCCGTATCTTTGTTGGTTATCATGCTTCTTCTCTTTGATGAAGCTCCCATGTCTATTGACTATTGATTCCTCTCCGCTTATTCAGATCCACATCTTCCCTGTCTAAACCACGACGTATGCCGATCAAACGGCTTCAAGTCTCCCTTTTAGGAGCGGACCCCAAGGTATACATGGGCTTCTAACCCCGCTTATATCCAAGAGAACCTCATGTATGGCCAGCTTTGAGCCCATCAACAGAATTATTGATGTGTAGCTGCGGGACCCGTGGCTGATGAATTCCATGTTTTATCAAGTCTTCCGTTCATCCACCTAACTCTAAATAGGCACATTCATGTCAATGGAGTTTTTCATCCCAGAGAAAATTCGTGTCATATGGGTTTGTTTCGACATGGGGGATACCGACGATCATGGCCATGCAAATGCCCGGCAATGATGACCGAACATGGGATGGAATGGGTTTACATTATTTGAAACAAGCCTGTATCCATGTCAAACTCTAGCTAGCAGCCCCACTTTCCCGGCAATGGCAGTCCGGATCTCTTTAGCGATTGTCTCCTTAGACGTCCTCATCTAGTGATTCCCCTTTAAAAAATCCTTGTCCAGGGCCCGACTCATGTGCAGCTCATCTTACCCCCTGAAAAGATGCTTATGGTTCACTTGGGTTTGCCGCTACAACTCAATCATTAGGACTGGCCCGTCATGATTTTTGGGGATTCCCAAGTGTCCCAAGAATTTCCAGGTGCCCGAGGCCTACAGCGCAGCGGAGCTCCAACGCTTGCGCGCTGCCTATGCCGCCAAGAACCTGCGCCGCGCTGCGGCGCGGTGGCGGGCGACAGAGGCAACGACAGCCGAGGCGGTGGAGGAACGGTGCCTTGGAAACATCAATCATTGTGAAATCCTTGGGAATCTTTGTTTGTTCTGACGGGAAGTTGTTGGTAAATTTGGGTCCCCTTGTTGCTTATAAAGGAAACCGTTCATACCCTTGGTACGCCCAGCCCAAGGCTTTTTAATCCACGCCCCCAAAATCCGGCAGGCCTGAGTTGTTTTTCGCGAGGAAGGAACCAAAAGATGAATTAAAAGATCAATTGACAATTTAAAAGAATTCAAAACAAACATCAACAATCCATCAAAAATACCCCAAAAGCTCACCCCCCAAAAGATCCCAGGCTGGAAGCCGCCTTGCAGTCCGGCGACCTCCAGAAAGTTCGCGCTGCTGTGGCGCAGCGCCAGGAAACTGGGAGTGAAAAAGCCACCACACCCTGGACGCGATGGGTCGCAGAAGCCTATTACCTAAACAAGGAGTGGAAGGCAACAGCAGGTGGGGAGTGGACACTGCTCTTGCGATCGCGCATAATCTTCTATTCTCGGGGAATCATTTTATTTCATGATATTGTTGGAATCTGCCAAAAAACAGGAGCTCATAGGGAAATTGCTGGCATGTTTTTCACCAAATCTTGGGATATCATCACGTCACAATTATTGCCCATCAATTCTGGGGGACCATCAAGTCATCAGTCGCGGTATGCCAACCAGCGTGCAACATTTGGATGTATTCGTTTTCACCCGATCAAAAAATTCAGCCATACACCAGCCAAACTGGGCGCCATCACCCCCTCAGCTGAGGGTTGGACTCTTTTTGTTGAAGGCGAGGTACTTTTGGCACCTATAGAAGATTGGGGGCTTTATCAACAAGAAATTGGTCAACCCACTTAGGACATGATCGACAAAATTGGGAGGACCATCCTTGCACTTTGCATATTCATACATCAGGCGTTTGATATGGGGCAGTTACTGGGCATGTATGGATTTTGAGCGCACTAGCTCAGGTGGCCAATTTGTGGACATGGCCGCCTCCAAACACGCGCACCGGCAGCAAAGAATATGCGGCTATGGCTGTGGTGAGTTGCACTCGACTGTCCAATCCGGTTCAATTTAGTTGGAGTTGGCTATGAAATTCAGGGCAAGGGATGTTCGGGGACTTTAGGCAGCACGGCATATGCTAGTGAACCATTGCATGTCTTCAAAATGGGAAAGGAAATCCCCCAAACCAAACAAATTTTCGAGCTATACAACAAAAAAATATGCCCAGATGAACAAACACATGACGAAAACAGCATTGCGTTGGATGACGGAGTTGAAAATCTTGTGTGGTGATATATATTTTTTTCTGTGAAAGCGACCAAGGTGTTTCCCACACGACCCCAGGTGCTGCATTCCCCGGACTTCAACACCTTGGTGGCCTTTGAAGTGCCCCGTCTCCACGCCGTGCGCGCCCTCCGCGGTCGACGGCCACGCTACTCGCTCTTCGGCTGGTGGCTGCGGCCGGGTGCGCGTGCCAAGGGCGCCAAGAGTGCCAAGAGCATGGCAAGACCAGCGGCAAAGGGGCGGAAGGCGGTGAAAAAATTGCAAGTGGATGGATGGGGGTAGAAACAGATGGCAAGGGCATTTTAAAGGCTCCAAATCTTGAGAATTGTCGGAGAGTTTCTAGATTGAAGATATTCGTTGGTGGTCAAGCATGTCTAGATGGAAAGTACAATGTTCCACGGGAAGATCATCCCGGAAATAATGGTTTTATGGCTTTCCGGAAATAGACGGCACTGATCCGTTACATTACTCACAAGAATTAAGAAACCCGGTGCAAACCACAGCGAACCACCCTGGCTTTGACTGATCCTGGACCAGTGCTCTTTGTTCAACACAACTTTCCTAGGGATTAGGTGCTTCAATCGGGGCAGTCTTTACTCGTAACCCTTAGCCGCTCACATATCTCTTGGCACTTCATTAGAATGTTTCAACACTACACATTGCAAGTTTTCCTGGAAAATTTCTCAACGAGTGAAACCGACCAAGCTGACTGGTTTTTTCCTTTGACACGGTCTAGTCACTACAGCTGCTGTGTAAGCTCACATGCCCTCAAAAGTCATTCACGGTTCCTAACAAGTTCAGGTTTGGAATGCGCCTTTTTTGCTGCCATTAGATACACATGAAGCTCCACGCAATTGTGATGCAATGATGACTGATGCAATGATGACCCTCCTTGAAATCGATTCCTACAGACAGAGCCGGCTGCCCAGGATTTCCAAACCTTTTGAACACCTTTGTGTTTTTGTCAACTTGGTTTGGTTTTGGGCAAGACTTGTGGTTATGCAAACATTGCTGCGGGTCGCTCGCCGTATTGGCTTGTTCAATCCCCATCTTGGTTGGTTACATCACACAGTAAGCCTTAAGCCAGGCATGTGACTCTGCTGCCCATGGTATCCACTGCACCCTGCAAACCAAGCCCCCTATGTGCATACTCCCTTCTGCGGTTGTACCGCTTGTTGTTGGTTACTCATGACTGATTTCAACCAATTTTCAACCAATCAAAGCAAACAGATTTGCAGCCCACTATTGTGACCATCCCGGGCTATGGATTGAGATTTTTTTGACACTTGTTGCCACATGGTTGCTAATTCTTCACATTACGGGGCGCATCCCTATTTATTGCGGCTACACACATAAGAAGCTTGTTCGGCATTCTGCATTTACAGCACCATGGCGGCCCATGGCCGCCGCAGCGGCGGCGGCCGATGCGGCTTGCGCCTCGCGACAGCTGCGGCTGCGGCGCCTGCTGCAAGTGGTGCCAGCAGAGCTGCCACGGGCGGTGCGACAGGCGGGTGCCATGTGGGATGGCCCGCGATAGCCTGATATCACTGGCGAATAAAGTCTGTAAAGTGGCTGGAGACCCGTATCTATCCATCTATCTCTCGTTCCATCTCTCAGTCCATTTTTCTATCTGCCTACCTACCTACCTACCTATCTCTCTATCCATCTATCTTTCTTTCTATTTGTTTATCTTTCTATCTATTTGGCTTCTTTTCAGTTGATCTTTGTGTCACTATGCCTGCCCATCGTCGTTTCTACCCCTTGCCGTACCAGGCGTTTTTAGCTGGACCGAGAGTGGTCTTGCGTTGGGGAAGAACTGCGCATACCCATGTATTATTGTCCGTTTGGTATGCTCATCCAAGTGTTCAAAGACGGTCATGAAGGTGGTTGCTGCGCCCATCAATATTTGCATGGGTTTTAAAGAATGATTAGTTAGCAACACTGGCCATAGAAAGGTCGCTAGTTCGTGTTTAGCCTTCCTTGATTAAGCGCACCCATAGATAATCATGCGCGTGCTAGCTGTTGCATGAAGGGTTCTTCGTTCTTCAGCGATCCACTACTGAGAATGGGAAAATCTGTTTTAACATGTTTCAACCAAATGCCATGCCCATTGCATTCCCGTTAAAGCCTGTGTGGCTGGTGTTGGGGCAAAATACTGGGTCAAATTGCATAGATGGTCGTCGGATGAGTTGGCCATTTAGTTCGTGTTTGGGCTGGTTGCTAGGGTGTTTTTTGGCCTGCGCAATGCGGGAAGCCAACAAGCCCAGACACCCACTCTATCATGCCAAAGAGGTCTATTCTCGGGTTTTCCGGGTGTAAATTCATTTTTCTTGGATTCGCCCCCTTTTATCAGGTGACAGGTACGCTTAATTTGGCACACATACCCCACACAATGACCCCTTTCTACAGTTGGATGATTAAACACCAAGTAGATTGTGGTGACGAGGGCGCACATGGGCGTAAGCACCTCAAGAACCGACGTGCAAACAATGGTTCGCCATTTCAAATACTGCAAGTTTCGGTGCAATAAACCGTTTGGGTTGGGAGTCCGTCTTTTGCAAGGTTAGACGTCGAAACCTTTTCAGTTTTTCTTGATTGAACCTAAACCCGGTTAAGAGCAGCACATGGCCACGGGGTGAAAAGAAGCAAGTTTGGGATCACAACTATCCACTTCAGATTTCTATTCGGAGAAAAAGATAGTTTTCTTTAGCAGCCACTCCCATCACGTGCTTAAAGCATCGCTGCGGACCCTCTTTCCCAAAGCTAAATCCACCCAATCAGATCTGATTGATCTGCATGGCTTGAAATCTTGGTCAAAGAATGTCGAAAATAAATGATCTGAAATTAAATGTAATTTTCAGGATGGTGAGTTTCAACTTTCACCACCGAAAGACTACAATTGATTAATCCCGTGAATCCCGGCGAGGCGCTGGAGGACCAACAGCTGGAAGGTTGGCGCAACTCTTTGTGGACGCCCTTGCTAGAAAAGTGCGGCAAGCAACGCGCCTGGCAGGAAGCTACAGGTGCTGGAACTAGTTGGTGAGTTGGGCAGGGGTTTCATCATTAGCAGTTTTGCTTTAACCAGCAGAAATTTTGAAATTAGTGGGCTGAGGAGGGATTCATGTGTTGATCTTTTACTATGTTGATGAGAACGCATACTAAACAGCTATTTGTTTGCATGGTGATTGAAACAGCTATTGCATGGTGATTAAAAATTGGCAGTGAGAATGCATTGGTTGAGTGAGTCAGCCGATTTGCAAATGGTAGGGCATTGGCCTACTTTCCTTACTATATGCGGGTGGCAATTTGATATCCCGGCCGAATCATGCTGTTCGCACGGTATTTAAGATGCGCCATGGTCAAAAGCTGTGGAGAAGACATGATGGTTCGGGCTGCAGGGTGGCGGTAGGGCCACACTGAAGTTCATTGAAAATAGGGGAGTGCACTTTGCAGTTGTTCGCTTGGAACGTTGGAGACGGTTGAAACTTTGAAGAAATCAGGGAATCCCTTCATGCTTTTGGTACCGGGTTTCATGACGATGCTGCTGGCAGATCTTTTGAGCGTGGCACGATGCCATGGGGCCGCCCCCAGCAGCTACATGCTGAATCTGGCACTGCGCGCAGTGGTTTCGAGTGGCTTGTGCAGCTTTCATGCTTCTGTGGGACCAGCTGGCGTGGTTTGGTGAGGGATGTGTTTGGATTTATATATATATAATATGTGTGCCTCAGTCAAACGACCTCACCAAGTGTCATTCATTTTTTGGTCAGGTCAAGGAAACAGAAGTCTTCAGTGAGCGCATGACCTGAGAAGAAACTGCAGATTTACACTCCAGGTCTGACAACTTGAGGTGGACCCAACGCCAAGTGGTCTTTTTTCCGGCAGCCATCGAGTGAGGTTCCAAAAGAATTATGAATTATCCAGATGCTCCTCATCCTTTCTCAACTACGGCAGAAATCACCACCCTGGCCTACACCACACCAATCTGATGTAGAATTGCAGATGCTACTGTGGCAATGTTCAATAGTCCCAAACTGGTACGTGTTTTGAATAATGCGGTGATAAAAATTGTAAAGGCCATAACCCAAAAGTAGGGCTTGTCACGAGGTTTACAACATGAGTAACTGAAGATGGCACGCCTCTGGGTTTTCGAACATTTCAGACACTCCAGCATGTAACCTGCCTATCGGTTCGGGGTGCAATACCCTTTGACACTGTAACGACGGCATCCCCTTGGCCGGGGAGACAGCCAGTGCCGATTGATATTGTTTTTGGGGATGTGGAACTTGATCACATTTTAATCATGGGCAACTGGGGTGATTGATTATCTGACAGTCTATTCTCAGTGACATGCAAAAAGATGGAGACATGAATCCTGGTGGGTGTTTTTTGATTCTGGGGATGTGGTCAAAAAAGCCGTTTTTCCAATGCTAGCGAGCCAATATCCCAATCATATTTTCAATGCTTCCCTGGTTTAGGAAGCGAACGACCATTTGTTTTGAACGGTTTAACTTAAAAGTTTGTTGCTAACAGTAAGCGAAAATCTGGTGGGCTATTGTTTTTCAACCATTTGTGATCGCCAATTTTTGATGCCCATGTCGTAGGGAAAAATCCTCCATTCTTGAACAGAGCCAGCGGCATCAAAAATCCTCCTCCAGTGCAACAAGGTGTTGCTTGGCAAGTTGCTTTGGGCCTTCTGTTCGAGGTGCCAAAGACCACGTTTTTCTGTTCGCAAAATGGCAGACTAGCTGCCAGTTTTCCGGCATACGTTTTGGCCGGCAAAGTGATGTTCGAACCACCATTCGAAATTTCGATTGTGAACGGAACATGTACCCTGTGAATGCTTATGGACGCATTTGCATAAAACGTATTTCCATATATGCATATTATCATATTTGCGTTTCAATTTTGTTGACCTATGTAGACACATTACATATACATGTACATATACGTGCACATCTAATAAAAGAGGTCAGTACCTCGCTTGGGCCTACGTTTTGGCTCGCTTAGGCCTACGTCACAGATACATGCTTATATTTGCAATAGAAAAATATATCGATATATCCAAACATGATTTCGACAGACATGCACAAGTGGATTGAAAGATGATCATCGGGACATTCTGATTATGTCATATACTTACAAATGCATTCTATGCTATCTATTAAATATATAGTGTTCATCCGAACTGACTAGTCAGTAACAGGCACCAGCTCATCAACACCAGCATCGCCATCCATCACCATCATCATGATCATCATCCTTACCGTCTTCATCATCATCATCATCATCATCAGCATCACACCCATCATCATGTTCAGGACCTAATCCATCACCTACTTTACTATTCGTCCTCAGATCAAACATCAAGTCCATCACAAAAATCATCACAATTGTTACCATCCTCACATCCACCATCAATATCATCATTCTGCAGGTGTGTAGCCAATGGACTCCGATATGATTTAGGTCGTGAGTTAGTTGTTCCCAGTGTCCCCAGTCGCCATGTGATCCTTTTTGTAGCTGCTTCCGTGTCTTTGCAATGCTTAGTAGTGTACATGTATGTGCCTGTAAATCACTTAATTCTTATCATCCCCTGCTCCACTCCGTGGCTCAAGACGGTAGCATAGCTCCATTTAAAAAAAACGCGCTGCTCTTCGGTGTGACTCGTAGGTGTTAGTCTTAGGACGGTATCCAGGGCCCCTAAAACAGGGGATTGCTACCCCACCCCAGTCCCCAGTTCCCCCCCAAATACAAACCCTAGAGCCAATGGACTTCAATATGAGTTAGGTCGTCTCCTGTACTTCTAGTTGTTCCCAGTGTCCCTAGTCCCCAGTCCCCACAGGTGTGTAAGTGTAGCCACTGGACTCCAATATGTTTTAGGTCGTGTCTTGTGCCTCTGGTTGTTCGCATTGTCCCCAGTCCCCAGTTCGTTCCCCCCTAAATAACCCTGCAGGTATGTAGCCAATGGACTCCAATATGAGTTAGGTCGTCTCCGATATGTTTTAGGTCATGTCCTGTACCTCTAGTTGTCCCCACTGTCCCCAGTCCCCAGTCCCCCCTAAATATAAACCCTAAAGGTTTGAATCCACATCCAAGATTGTCGGCCTAAGTGATCCAAAAAGTCGTCCTGATCCTTGGACCTAAGTGAATGCCATTAGGTACCTGCAAAATACATAAAGTTGCGTTTTGGCATACGCATATGTACGCGTACATGTGATTTAAATTCAGCCCTATTGTCCCACGAGGCAGAACACCAGAACTCCGTGTCCTTCAACACCACCGGAATTGCATTGGCGTCAGCGAAGCAATGGGCACAGGGTCTGGCTTTGCTAGGTGCGGTTGGCTTGCACCGGGGAAGCTGCCAGCAAATACGGAAAAAAAACAACATTGTTTTGGAGAATGGCGCCGCCGACGACAATGGGGATATCCCAAAAAACTGGCTCACTGTTGCCGGGGGAACTGTTGTTGTCGCCAGTTGTCACTGGACGCTGTTGTTCAATTTGGAAATTCGTAAATACCTGGAAGGATTGATGCTGTCTTCTGGAGGATGAAGCCGTGCACGGCTTGCTTTCTAAATAAAGTCGGAAAAGTGAAGCACTTAAACTAGCAATGTCCACAATGGGTATCCTTGGTGCTCAGAGCGGTCGATTCGCAAGAATAATTTCAGCCATGGCAGAAGTGGATCCTGCGCGATGGATGAACGGATGATATCAGCATTGATTTGCCACCCCCAATTTTTGATGGGATGATGACTACCGGCAGCCAACTTGCAACTGCCAAACACAGCAAATTCGGAACCCAATCAGACCCTTTTGTGATGGCTCCGCGGTCAGTTCTCTGCAGGTGCACAACGACAACTACAGATTCCATTGGACTTGATCTCCTACAACACGCTACAGCACGGCCTTGCAGGCTCCTTGTCGCAAGACGTGAGGCCTGTGTTCCTTAAAGCGGATACAGGCATCCTTCAACTTTCAGCCCCGGTGAATATAAGCCTTTTTCCCGCTGTGATCTTCATGATCACGCATGTCAAGATGTAGATACTTACATGCAGACATGCAGGCAGAGAGAGAGAGAGAGAGGTAATACATATATATAAGTATATATATATATACTCTTGTAAAAGTTGCTTTCAGTAGCTAATAAAATCTCATAAACCCATCTTGCAGCAACCTCACTTTCCTCGAGGCGGCAGCTGTTGGCGCTTGACGTTGCACTTGCTCGAGGCCATGGGCAGCCCACTGCGGCCGCTGCGGCCCGACGACGTGCCTTGAGAGGTGGCAAAGCTGTCCCGGGGGCTGTACGGTTTCATGGATAGTTACATTAAATTAGGTAAATTACCTCATAGATAGTATGAACCATGAATATATATATATATATATATATATATTAGGTGAGTTGTAGTGACCTCACAGTGTCCTCACTGGAATCATGGTTCGTGAAGGAAATCATCCCCAAATGGCCTTCTTTGCCCAGGTTAAACGTTGGTGAAGGACATTGTGATGTTTTTATATTTTTGCCATACGTGGTAATACATAGTAACCAACTAAGAATACATGCAAGGCATCTGAGAATTTACCAGGAAAGTTGGCATCTAGATTAGTAATGCCATCCTCTTCATGTTCCGTGGATTTAGCCAACAAGAATACGGAATACGAACCTGCAAGGCTGGAGACAGTAAACCCCAAATGATGCAACAGGCCAGCATCCCACAATCATGATTTGGGGTTTCAGCAGAAAAAGTGATTACATGACTTCCACAAACCTGCGTTCAGTAAATCCCTGGGGAAAAAAATGCACAGATGCAATCCCATTTCCCCGATCATGAACAACCTTCCAAACTCTGGGGCCTCATGAATGGGATAGAATACAAAATCCTCGCTTCTTTGGTGCTGCTGATTCTTGCTGTGTAAGGGCTTAGTCGCACTCGACAAGCACTGCAACTGAAGCCCATCGGTTCAAAAGATGGGCTCTATTTACCAGGGTTGCCTTTGAGGGAAAACAGCGCCTCCTTCCTATCAGGGTCCACCCGCATCATATTCAAACATGGGTTTATCAGCTGGGGTGTAGAAAATCATTCGTCTTTCTCCGTGGTCCCGCTAGCGCATTGTCTTTTGATCCCCAGATGCCCATGTTTGATTGGGAAATACTTAAGTTTGATGTCAAAATTCTGACGTTTTCCTTTTGCAATTTTGCAAATGCCTGCGTTCATCTTTTGATTCCGCATGTTTCCGCATGCTCAAACATCGCAGCATTGAAATCCGCATTGTGAACCCTATTATACCTGATGAATTCCCCTTGCTGACTTAAACGTACATAAACCTTCATGTTCTTTATTTTTCCGGTGAGATCCTCCTTGGTACGTTCCCCGCTTTTTTCGCCAAGGCCACCTACAGTGCTGCCATTGTCGCTTGCGGGCGTGCCCTGCAGCTTTCACAGGTGTTGCGATTGGCGACGTGCGGTGGAGTGTCCAGCAGCTGGGCTGCACTGCACGGGACCGGGGTCCGGTGATGTGTTTCCTAGCTAGTACGGGGGCTACATCCCGGGGGTGTAATTTAGTCTTACTTAATGGATTAACTGGGAGCGATCAATGGGGGATACAAAGGTGTACCAACTACAAAGGTGTACCAACGGTTAATGATAGCATGGCATAGCTCATGGGATAACATTAAGGTCGTTGAGGAATACAACGGCTGCCTATCAATTAGAAATACAATAAGATAGACCTGAGAATCTATGGCACCCATTCCCGTTTGACTCAACACACTGGGACGGGTTGGGCTGCATGCAGGTCTAGGTTTTTAGCATGCATGGGATTATATGGGTTTACAATTTGTCCTACCAAAGCTTATCCGTGAGGAGGGGCTCAACAAACCACCAGGTGTAAACAAGGAATGTAATGGGCCATTTGGTGAGCAATAAATATGGGAAAAAGAAATAGGGATTAACCAACAACAAGGGGGTCGTGGGAACCACAAAACCATAAACCATCTCCAAGCATCAACGATTTCAGGAGTATGTTGAATCATCCTTCCCAAGCCGGAGCTTGCACACAATGATAAACCGCAAATTGCGGATGGTTCATTATTGTTGATCCACAATAGGTTGTACATGCGGATGCAGCCGGCAAGAACCAACAAGAATGGCGATTAGCTAGACAAAAATTCAATGGAGCAAACGGCTGTGAACCACCAAATGCTGGGCAATCCCAATGCCCACGGCAAACCAGTGAGGTCAGGGATTGAAACAAAAGGTTGTGATTCAAGGGCCCACGTGGGTATGGGACAAGCCAGTGAGAAGACGCACAGGGGGGAACCCTTTTTGCTTGCGACCAACATACCATTAAAAACGGTTTTTGGTTGGTTGGTTGGTCGCTGCAGGTTTGACGGGCATGTAAGGAATAGACGGGGGGGAGGGGTAAAAATCATCAAAGAAATAATATAGTCAGCAAACATAGAGTTGACACCCCAAGACCGCCAAGAATGGGCCTTGAATATGTCTCTCCAGATTTGGTATCCTTCATTTTTGTGTTGGATGGTGTTTTCAGGGACAGCCGCAGTGTTTATGTGTGTGTGTGTGTTTACTTGATATGCGGCGATTTGTGGTTTCCATCTCTTGGAACGTTGTCTGGTTTTCACCATTTTCTATTCGCAGTCGAAGAGCTACCAATATAGTCTGACTTGTAGTTTCTACTGCGATTTCATTTCCAGCCTGGGATGGTCATCCCAATTGAGTCTCTATGCTTCAAGGGGGTGGATCAACCAGTCATGGCTTTGATGCACCAGGGACACTTGTGTGGCTTTGTCACCAAAAAAAGGGTTCAAAAGGTCACGGAGTCAAATCTCACGTCCCCAGCTCACTTGTGTGCAAAACGGAAGAAATATTTTAAATTTCCCGGTAAAACCCATATCAAATTGCCGGTGCTTATTATATCCAAGGAATTCCCAAGCTTATCTCCGCCATATCCCCTTAAATTTTCCGTGTCATGCTGGTTCCCAATGTTTCCTCCGAAATGTTTGCTTCAATATAGAACCCAAGATTCTATAGACACCTTCTTGCCCCCATTTCGAAGACCCGAACCCATGTCGTCCCCGTCGCTGAGGTCGTAACGCGGCCATTTCCATCCGGACCCGCAGCCGCCAGCCGCGAGCCCATCGAGTAGCCCTGCAGTTGGCAGACTCGCTGGGCGATCGTCAAGATGTGGCGACTCGGCTTAAGAAGGGATGAATGTGGGTATGGAACCTTGTCATCATCCCAGCCCCATGATCCCCCAAAAACAATGCTAGATGTGCGGGGGAAGCGGATCAGTCATTTTCTCGGTTAGTCTGCGAGAAAGAGGCAACTGGCCAGCTCGCAAGCCAAGAATCCATCTTAACCTGGGGCCAGTTTCTGGCTGAGGTTGCAATGATAGTCCGTTTCCAACATGCCCAACACGCCAGAGTTGTCACAGCACAAGGCATGTCAGGCATGATAACACTGCTGACTCAAGTGCCCCCAAGTCCTGGGTGTTGACCACTTTGATTGACGGTCGATTTAGTTTTGGAACCTCACAGGTCACTTACACGAGCCTGGCTCACACCATCCCAGCACAGGACTTTTTTGCTGGGTGGCAGCTGGTGGCGGTGCTGTCATGCAAATTTGTTTAGCGGGATGTCAACTATGAGATGGTTTGCAGGCAAAGCCAACAAAACGGAGTGGACTGAGTCTATCTCCAATGAGGGGTTGGTAGTTTCAAACGAGCTTAATGAAAGATGGGTAGCTGAAGCCGCTAAACCTCGTTGGTTCATTTGCCGGGATCCCGCCAAGTAGTGACCAGTGGCTTTTTGATTGGGGTTCACCCAAGTTAAGCGACCCAGGGTTTTGGCTCACGTCGCAGCAGGTCAGAAATACAAAAGCAGAAAAGTTGAGCCCGGAAACATGAAGCCAATATCGTCCATGTCCAAAACATCCTGGTAAAGGTTTTCTTTTTCTTTTCAGCTGTAACAAGATAGGCCCTTTAAAAGCCACCACTGGAGTATGCCCCTCGTTACTCCTAGCAGTAGCCCATCAGTGCAACAGCAGCTCGCCACAGGACCTGCTTGTCTCACTGCACCAAAAGCGCTTGGAACCCAACCAGCTGACGCTGCGCGCCCTACGCTCTGGTGCACGGCGGAGCAGCATGCGTTCAAATGGCACAGGTGGGAAGGAAAGCTCTGAGTCCATCTTATTCAGTAAGAGCCTTGGGTTTTTGAGTTTTACCGACAAAAAGTGCCAAAAACGAATGATTTTTTCTAGCGCACATGTGTTTTACCAACAAGACTGAGGTTTGCACTACCGTCAAGTGGGTATATAGCCGATTGGTTGGTATTTTCAAATATGGTTTTTGTTTTCATCCATCTTATTTAGGATGATGATCCCAATGAGTTTTCATATTTTGCGGAATGAGTTAAAAGCACCAATTAGGATTGCTTGTTCCCCCCACATGAAAGCCCAGGGGCCCATACGTTTCTACAATGTTCAACATTACCATTTTATGGTGCCATATGCTTCCCCATACCCCAGACAAAATTGAACCTGGTCAACAAGTTTTAGAAAATACTGCTCAGAACATGCCCAAAAAGGATTCATGTGTTTGGTGGTGTTTGCCTCTGCTTGTATTGAGAAAACACCTTCCTGGTGATCACGCGCAGTGTCTTTCCAACACAAAACTACACACGGAAATTCAAGAGCTACCTCCATAAGGTCGTTGATTCCAGCCAAAACCACCTTTCACCATCATCATCACCACCACCATCATCATCACCATCATCATCGTCATCACATCTTTCTAACCATCTTTCTCTTAACTTCTCTTTTTTGCATCAAAGAATTCACAGGTGAAGCGCCTGGAGCTTGGGCCCTTGCCCTCCAAGAGCTCCCCAGTGATCATGCTGAGCTTGGCGCACTGGCCGCCTGGCAAACAGCCGTTTGGGGGCCCATTCGAAAATGATGGAAGCTAAAGATAGCGATCAAAACTGTTTTTTCCTTGGCTCATACCCCCAACCAAGTCTGTGAAACAATATCCCCACAGCCAACATGTGTTCACCCCTGCGGCACCCGTCATCACCCAGAGGATATAGGGTACTTGGCAATCGCCAACTTCAGAGATCATCGGTAAAGTTCTCAATGGCTTCTTGGTTTAGCACATGCTTCGTTGGGTCACATCAACTAAGCCTACACTCACTGGCCGTTCCACCGATGGCCTGCTCCCGCGTGTTATGCCACATCTGCCCATACTTTTTCCGCAACAACATCAAGCATATAAAGCAATAAATCACCCTGATTGCTGATTTCATCTTCATGCTGCGGTACCCGCCACCAATCTAGCTTATTCAGCAACTGAACCAAAACTTGTATTTTTGTAGTCTTGGAACACCAGAGGGCATGACCAGCGGCAACCCACTTTTCAACGTAAATTCATGTTTGTTGCAATTTACATTAAATCCCCAGTTTTTCTGATGGAAATTCTCTATGTCTCACCAGCCAAACAGCCAATTTTCACCACCAAGGCATTGGGTTGTGCCCGGGCACACCATTGGCGCGCAGCGCTGGGCTGTGCTGCGCCAAGGGCATTGGGGGCACAGATGGCGGCCAGCTACGCATGTCAGGCGGGGACATGACTCGATGTACAATTGGGATGCCCGTGATATTGAATAGTTGCGTTTAGCCTGATGGATACCAGTAAATGGCGGGGAAATTTTGCTACTAATGGTGAAAATATGGGAATTGACCCGCTTCGATGAAGTCCCATTTTACTACTTTTTTGAATCACCCTATGGACACCCCATTTCTAGTAGATCTAGTAGGCACAGAGTCTAAAACTTCGTGATTTTTTCTTTGCTATGCTCACTCAAGACTTGAATTGCTAAATGGTCGATCCAGATGCTGTTTTCCTCATATTTGGTCTGGTAAACATCCAGGTTTCAAGTCTTAACATCACCTTCACATGCTTCTTTGCAGACGTTACCCCTGTCCATGGTTATGTTTCACTGGGCCGGTCATCGGCCCTGCCCCATTGGGTAAACCTTGGCTGGTGAGTTTGAATGTGCTAAGCTACGACATTTTCGGGCATGAAATATTCCAACTCCACCTTGCTGACTGGTGAGATGTCCATGTTTACCAGGTCAAGTCCCATAAATCTCCATTTTTTCGGTTCCAGGTGATACAGGTTTTCAACCCCCACTTTGAAAAGGCCGCTGGTCGCTGGCGGCTCCTGGCCTCGGCGACCCACCGGGCCGTCGTGACCGCGGGGACCGTGGAGAAGAACGACGCTGAGATGGCGTTCCTCGCGGAGGCTGAGGAGCCATGAATGACATCCCCATGGCTTTGACTAATCCAGCATGGCTATGAAAATCGTTTGTTTTGTATAGGAAAAGCATGTGACAGTCATAGGCTCAGGAAAATATGTGGAAAAACATAGGAAATTGCCACTAAATTGAATCAATCTATCTATCTATCTATCTATCTCTCTCTCTCTATCTATCTATCTATCTATCTATCTACCATTTTCCATAGCTGCGTTAGTTTGCAGGAGGGTAACTAATATTGGCTAGTATCAATAACGTAAAGGGTACTCATTCATGGTTAGCTACTGTTAGTTCATTTGTGCTTTTAATAGTGTTAGCTGAGGAACTATGAGATGATAGCCACTACGGTTTTTAATAACCAGTTCTGGACTTCACTATTTTGATGGTAATGTAGTGATTAACGATTGACCATGTTGATATAATGGCTATCATTAGGCAGGAATGGTTATTAGAGGCGAATCCCAAATGAGTTTGGCGATGAATAAGTATGATTGATTGTTAATCAAATCACAATAATCAATAAAAGTTACTACCTAGTGGTTTTGACTATAGTAAATTGCCATTGTTATAGTCAACGGTCATGGCTACAGGTTACTACTGCCATTGACTGATGGTTTTCAACGATTGTTGTTAAACCAATGTAACAGTCATGAACAATGACAAGAACCATTGGTTATCAATTTGTGATAATAGTTTGTACGTGCTTTTACCAGGCATTACAAGTTGTCTTTTTAATCATGACTATTACTAGTTATAACTTTTGATAAAAACAGTACTGGCTACCAGTTGCATTCTATATTGACTATTCGCCATTGATGGTTATTAATTATTAATTGCTGGTACTATGGTAACTAGTTCATGATTTTTGGCCATGGGGAATGCCGGAGAAAGTGGCGATGTTCATGGGAGACTATCTTCGCAATTTTCCCCTTCCCCCATTGATATGAGTAACACCAAAAAAGATCGGTTTATTTTGGGTCCTGTAGAGGCTTTAGCAGTCAGGGGATGGGGTCATTGATGAAATGGGATGATCGAACCACCAAAAGTGTTGTGATTCAACCACAAATGCTGGTTTTATTGAGGCTAGCTCAATCATTCATCATCAATCATTGAGGGGGTATTGTGGGGATCATGGGGTGCTGAAGATTTCCCATGAAAATCTATCGGTAGGTAGTGGATGAGCCAAGGGCCCAGGGATGGTGAAAAATCCTAGGTCGGGAGCCAACAAGCACCAGTTACCAGCCAAAACTAGTGGGTAGGGGTAGAGGATTATCACCAAGGCAAAAAAGAACACATTGACATGTTGATTGCCAATTCTTCCCTGGCTACCAAACCTCATACTTTCCAATTTGGGGATGAAGAAATCGGATTGAATACCCGAGAAAAAGGTAATGCGTAGAGGAAATATAAGGATCCCTGCTTATTGGTCATATCCACATTTCTCAACTAGACCAGCCTGCTGTTGGATGGTTTGTTTTTTTATTGTGGTCAGATGCGTTCTCCACGTATTGGTAGGTTGTGCCTAAAACTCTTGGAGAATCACATTGAATAGCCTGGATTCTAAGCAAGTTTAAGGCCAATCATTGGCCCGGACCAAGTCACTTGTTCAAATGAATCATTTGGGAGCTGCTTTCGTGGATCCACAAGTGCTCATTCAGCAGTCCTTTCACGTCAGCTTCGGGAAGACAGCCATTTCAGGAGGAATCCCGCAATCTGGAGGTCAGAATCCCAGAAATCATTGGCCAACGTTAGTTGGAACGATTCATTCTAGTTTGGACACATTGACATTTGATATTTTGTGCCATCTTGAAAACAAACCACAGAACTACCTCCGAATTTTGTCACTGAGGTCATTTCAATGGATGATAGTGAATAGATTGGTATATGTCTAATCCGTAGCTACAGTTCACTTCAGAAATTCCAGGTGGTAATATGTTGCTTTTCTAAACCGGATTGGATGTTGCATCGACATGATTCGAAATTGGTTTGTTCCAGATTCCTTCCCCTTGAGATTCACAGACAGGCCCAACAAACTGGCTTTCACCATCCGCTGCTATCGTGGTGTCTCTTGGATACGGTATTTGCGTCCAGAAATCGGAGGTTTTACCACGTGGGCGAATATGATATCCGTTCAAAACTGAGGTTACTGAGGGTCTTGAAAGATTATGTGCGTAATTCTGATTGGGATTGCGGCTGGAATCCTGTATGGGATCACATGCTATCACTTCAGTCAGGCTTGGTATCTGACCATGTAGCCAGCGCCATATGTTAATTTTTCGCAACAAGCTAAAGGCATGAATCAGACCTGGTAACAGTTTGCATGGTTGGCAGATAGGTTCAAAGGCGCAACTGTTTCCAAATACTCAGGTCGCTGTGGAAATTATATCCATGTGTTTGCTCGCGATATTTCATATGTCCCCTCCCGTCCCGTGTGGGATGATAACCTTAGTTGACCAATATTTGCAGAATGTGTTCCAACCACACACCAACCCGCCAACGCGTCATTTTTTTGAGGGTCACCACAGAGTAGCAGTCCCTCTTGAAAAGTTGCGAAAGGCAAACCAGACATACACTCAGAAGTGTCAACCCTGGATCAATAAACCACCCGTTTTTTAGTATGACGCCATTTATATTTGGAATGATGACTATTACCTAAACCCCCTTAGCATCCCTTAATAATGATCTTCATGACAGGAGATTTATGAACTTGGGGTTGGCTGGTGAAATGCAGCAGGGAAACAGCCCGTTTGAACGCTGAGATCTCACCCGGGAATCGAGAACGTCGTTGGCTAGGTTCCAAAAGCGTCAGCATGCCAGGTGCGCTGGGGGTGGCCATTTCTTGGGAGTCTACTCTAGTTTTCCCAAAGCTTCACCAACATCAACCCAGAATATTAGGATTTCTTTCGTTTGTATACATTTACATGGATTTAACCTGGCAGTGGACAATCTTCCATTTAGTGATTAAAAAGTTTGGATTGCCCATTGCCGTCTTAAATTATCAGATGGTAATTGGGTAAACCTAGCAATAGACCTTAACCAAAGGAAGTTTAGAAGTCAAACTACCGACAATATGGAAAGATGAAAAAGCAGAGGTGGGAAGAGTCAGAGAAGAGAAGAGAAGAAGAAAGAAGATCAGAGAAGAGAAAGAGTCAGAAGAAAGAGTCAAAAGAAAGAAGATGCAGGTGCGCGAAAAGGTATGGCTCGGGAGGGTCGAAAAGTAGGCTCACTAAAGCAGCGGGCGCGGAACCATCTGAGGAGATGAGATATAAAAAATTGCACACCATTGTGGCGCGAAGCTGATTTGGAAGTCAAAATGCTTAAAACACTTCATTGTCGGAGCACTCTTGGAAGTTTAGATGTTGAAGTTATGGTTTTGCAGGAATTTCAAAAACGTTGGCAGGATGGGGCATTTGAAGCGGATCTGCAAAGATGCCTTTGCCTGGCAGGGGCAGCACGAGAGACACATGAGTCAGACATGTCATGGAGATCCTGGCGCTGATTTCCTGAGAGGGGTTGAATTTTGGAGCATCAGATCCCCAGGTTCGACAAGATGATTTCGCGTGACAGGTGCAACACTTCGTATAACCTGGTCTCACGTTTTCGTGGCAGGGGCAATACTTTAGACAGATGGAATGAAATAATCGCAGAACGCATTGGTACGAGGCCGTCAGCTCTGCACTCAACTTTCGATTCTTGAAGGACGTCTCGCAGAATTGCCTCTTTTTTTGATGTTGTCAACTTCGAAAATTGGGGAAGCCTCGCAGAATTGCTTTGTCTTTTATGTTGTCAACATCGAAAATTGAAGAAGTCTGGCAGAATTTCTTCGCTTTTGACGTTGTCAGCTTCCAAAATTGTGGAAGTCTCGCAGAATAGCTTCAATTTCAAGCTCGCAGATAGACGGATAGATATATAGACAACTACAACTACAACTACAACTACAACTACATGACTACTACAACTACAACTTCAAATACATGTACAAATACACTACGCTACATCGCACTACACTAATGACATTACAACTACGGCACACTACAACTACAGCTACATCTTCAACTACAACTGCACTACACTACACTAAATGCACTACACCAGTACACTTCAAATACAACTACAGCTACAACTACAACTACACTACATTGCACAACACTACACTACACTAATTACACTACACTACAGCTACAGCGACAGCTACAGCTACACTACGCTAGACTACACTATACTACATTACACTACACCACACTCACTACACTACAATGACAGCTACAACTACACCTACACTATTTCAGACTACACTACACTACACTTTACTACACTACAGCACACAACACTACACTACAGCACACAACACTACACTACACTTCACTTCACTACACTACACTACACTGTGTACTAAACTACAACTACACTACACCACCCGACATCCAGCAGTTGTGGGTGAGGTGACCACTGCAACAATTGCAACTACTCCAAAAACACAATTCCAACCACCTTTCGGCCCATCAGTGGATTCGCTCTGCTACTGGTGATTCACAACAACAAACCTCTCCCATAGGTTTGCTATCTTTGAAACTTCTGCTACCGCCTTGCGCAGTACTACTGGCAATAAGCAATTTGGGGGTCTAATCAACCAAAAATAAGGAACTCACTGGGAGTTACAAGCCAATAAAGCCGGTTTTGAATGTGATTTAGCCATCGGATGATGGCTGGTGGCTTGAACCATGTTGATATTCAACCATAGAAATGGGATGATGATTCCCAATGAAGAGCACATTGTTCAAGGCGGTTGAAACCACCAACCAGCTTTTTTTATGGTTATTACAAGGTTCTGACTTACCTC
The DNA here is from genome assembly GCA_947184155.2 of Cladocopium goreaui. Taxonomy (NCBI): domain Eukaryota; class Dinophyceae; order Suessiales; family Symbiodiniaceae; genus Cladocopium; species Cladocopium goreaui. The sequence continues at coordinate 87,964 of CAMXCT020006528.1, forward strand.
CGAATTTGAGTAAAAGTGAGCATGGTTTGTTCTTGGGTTACATTAGTACCATGACTAACGTTTTGAGCATACCAGATGATGTAGCCATAGCATCATTTTTTCATCCCAAAAAAAGGAATAGTTTGGGGATTTGTTGGGGTACTGTTTGGTGGTCCAAAGTCACAGCAATTTTGGTGCGGAAAACCATGATTTTTTTAGACGATGAAGATATTCAAACATGGTTGTTGAAACCTTGGATTATGTGGTCTTAAAGTAAATGGGATCTGGTTTTTGAAATTACCACATCAGAGGAATTGCTTAGAAGTTCCAGAGGACATTTGCTTGGTGGCGGGCGGTTTCAAACATCAAAGACATGGAAAGGTCAACACAAAATGCAGGTTTATCCCACTGTATTGTTGTTACTTTCCAAACACGTTTTGCCATTTTTGCATGTGCCTTATCCGGGATGGTCGGCCCGAAGAGGCTGCAGATAATCCATCCCAATGTTCTTGGGATGATTGAAACGCCAGAATTCATGGTTTATCAAATGTCTTTTGTAGACTGAAAGGCTTACCTTCCAGTAATTAAACCTGGCAAGTTTCCTCCATTTATAGGTGTTTTTCCCATTGCCACTTTATTACCAGAGGGTTAGAGTGGTACGGCGCAAAATTCCAATCTAAGATTGTTCCATGTTTTTCGCCGCATCCCCGTGCCTGGTTTTTAGCAGAATCTGAACAAAAACGAAGGCCATTGAAGAGGGTTATGCACATCATAATTATTCTAAAACTTGAGCATAACTAAAATCATCAAACCAAAAATCATTCATTAATTATTATTCCAAATTATCCCGCCAAAAATCACCATGTTACCTAAGGAGCCAGCCTCGGTCCCAAGTTCCCCAGGTGGGGTGTCCTGGATCTCCTGCTGCCACCTGCGCTGAGTGGCACCCTGGGGCAATTGCGAGTGGCCGATCTCTGTGAGGACCGGCGGGGATCTGTGGCAATAACCAAAATACCAGAGATAGGGTTTATTGGTGATTTGATCACCAGAATGGGTTTGTGGATTATTAGCGATTTGATCACCAGAATCTGGATCTGTGGATTATTAGCGATTTGATAACCAGATGGGTTTATTGGTGATTTGATATGATTTGATCACCAGAATCCCAATCACCGGTGATTGTTGGTTATAACAAGAATCCCAATAACCGGAATATAACCAGAAGAGATTATTGGTGACTCGTTGGTAAATGAATGGGATTTGATGGGATTCACCAAGGAGGAATGTTACCACAATAGGTTTATTGGGATACCAACCATTTTACCGAACCATAATGGGATTATTGGTGATTTGATGGGGTTGGATGGGATTAACCGAGGAGGAGTCATAATCAACCATGATGGGGATATAATGAGACAATGGGACATATAACGAACTTGAAATGATGTTTGGGTGTGTCTGACAGTTAGGTATACCCCCAAATGACCCAAATGACTAAATTAATGGGGAAAATGATGATAAACCAATGGACCTGAGGGTAATTAATTTTTATGTTCAAGGAACCTATTTTGCAGATGTTGATGATTACTGATTTTTCCGCTCCTATTATCAGTATATTTATTGTCACTACTAAGGTTGCTATGTCTTACTATTACGGGTACAAATCTGAAAAAAAATCCCCGGGGACGCCCACACCCCTATTACTATCATTATCCATGAGTATGAACATGCTCATTAGCATTGTGGTTCTTATTGTTTTTGTTGCTATTGTCATCCTGATGATCCCGATGCCCGACCCAAGAAATCTCGCCTAATACGCCAAAATTGACGTTGTGTAGCTGGTTGGAGATGTGGCAGTAGCTGGGCATTGGATCTATGGTTCACTGGTGCGGAAAGGCCTTAGATGGATCCATCTTGGCTGTCATCCCAGGAAAACCCCAAGTTCTTGTGCCAACATTGGTAACCATCCTCAACCCCCCTACGTTTAAGGAGATCGGTACTTCAACCTGCAAATTGCCGCTCAAAAAGGTTGCTGTTGCAGGCTGCATCACATTATGACCAAAATCTCATATCCAGCAACAAATTGCCAGGTTTCACCAATGCATCAATAGGAAATGAGGATACTTCAACAATGATGGGTCAGATGATACCTGCAGGTTTTCAAAAAAAATGTCCCAGCCCTTGGTCTCTTCGAAGTGCGCTAGCAGCAGCGACCAAGGATGAAAGAGTTGGACAGCCAGTGGAGTAGTGGAGTTTGTAGTGAACACGGGCACTTGATTGTGCATTTGATTTGGTTTGAGATGATTGCAGATACTTGAAGCATGAGTAGTTCGGAAATGTGATCCACATCTCTTCACAGTGTCGTGGTGTCGTGAAATGGATGTGGATCCAGGGACGGGGTTGCGGCTTTCGGCTCAGCTTTCAATTCAGTTTCACCGGCAATGGCTGATGCCCAAGCCCTAGAAAGGCAGGAGAGAAGCCTGGAAGGCGCGCAACGTTGCGATGGAGCTGTCAAGCTTTGGGGCCTTTTGAGTGAAATCTCACAAGAAAGTTCCAATGATTCCAATGGTTTTGGAAAAAGAATTGGTGACCTGCAAATTCTTCATATCTCATGGTTTTCTTTAAATCAAACCATATGTCATCGGTTTCCACGGTACATGCGACGTGGAACCTGGTCGATGTTTCCGATTGAGGCGAGTTCGGAGGTCTTTGTCTCAGCTGCCAGTGTTCCAATGTTACCGTCAGGTGTCTATGTGAGATCCAAACAAGTCATGGAAATGTGTATCTTTTGGGGGAACAATCCTATATCATATAATTATCATATAATTATTATCATTATTATCATAGATCCTACTTTTAAAAATGATATATAGGATTTCCATGGATTAGTTGTATAACCATCCTACAAGGACAATCAGACATGGTAATCTATGGATGGTAGCAACCATGTCTATTTCATCCTGGCTACCTCTGTATCCTTCCTGTAAGCTAGTTGTATATGGGCAGTTAGATTGGATATTAACAGCAAACAGATGGTAAATTTGGAGAGAACGGTATGGACCAAAATTCAATGTCAAGGGAACGGCAGAAGCTTCATTCAGTTGATGTCAGATGAGATGACATGACATTGTTCTGTAATATACCCTCTGGTAAATGTTTACATAACGAACTGGAAAATCACCATGCTATTAATGGGTAAATCAACTATTTCTATGGCCATGTTCAATAGCTATGTTAAATCATCAGAGGGTAATTTCATGTGTAGCTATCTTTTACTCCGGTGACGGTATGATTTGTATTTATACACGGCTATATATATATATATACGGCTATGGCCAGCGAAGATAGATCTACATAGCCACATCTTCTAGTCTTGTAGGAATATCATCTTCCAAAGCCCAAGAGTGATCCCGAGAAAAAGCAAGAGGTGGCTGTGCCAAGAGTTGCTTGGGTGTTTGACCGGTGGAGGGATTGCCATGGACAGCTCTCAACTACGTCATCTAAGATTCCTCAGATGTGTCACGTGTAGATTCAGCAGCTCTTCAGCAGCTCCTTAGATATGCTTTGTTTTCCCAGCTGGCTGTGCGCTTAGGTACTGCAGATGGAAGTCTAGCTGGAACACATACGTGGCAAAAGCCACAAGGAGACAAGCAACATGAGAACTTCAGGTGCCGTTTGGAAGATTTGGCACTGGGATCATGTCTTTTCAAAAGTTTCTTGCTGCTTCCATCTGGTTCCCTTTACATAAATGATTGTAAAATCATACATTATTCATGTAGAAATTCATACATCTGTAGAAAACATGTATGAATAATGTATGATTTTCTAGATGTTTCATGAAAACTAAACCAGGACGTCACTGAGCAGCTCCGTCGCAGGTATAACAATGTCCGTTTCCTCCAGGAACAAAATAAAGATGCCCGGCTCCCTGGAGTCGGTGACTTTTTGCGATATGAATCCTCAGCTCGATCCGAGGTGGAAAAGGCTATCTAAGGTTACTCAAATTGGTTCAACTGCAAGGATTCTTGGGTCATTTCTCTGTTTTTGAGCTTGCCTTACCGTACCCACCCACTACTCTGGCTGATATTTTACGACGTTTGGGGTCCCATGGTATGACGCTCTGTTGCTTTTGCTTGTGGCCAACCAGCCAATAAGGTTTGGTTCTCTACCATGTTTGCTGCTTAAACCCGTTCCCTTGTTTTTGTCTGTTTGTCTGTATCCCGGTATTTCTTTGTTTCTATTCCCATTCTCGTTGCTCTAATCCCTTTGTCGTTGTGTGCTTTCAATTTAAATCTCCAGTGTTTAGTAAGATCCCAAATTTACATTATATATACATATATGTATAACCAAAAAGATTAAACGATGTACAACCAAGAATAGTGATATTGAAGATCCTATATCCGATTCAATATTGACCGTATATATATATATATATACCATTCAATCTTGTTGGTTATATGTGATGTCATGTTCTAATGTAGGAGATATAAGTTGTCATATCAGTTTTTTCATATCACTTGGGGATCTCCCCCATTAGAATCCCATATCAATCCCTATTCTTCGACGACACACCGAAACCACGAGGCCACGAAAGCCTTGGATCGCGTGGAAGAAGAGCGCGACGAAGCCTTCGCGGCGATCGCACAGTGGGAGGCAACTGGATCGGTTGAGGATGATATGTACCAGAATAATTCTCAGTAATATCATTGGATTGGTTTAAGGGAAAATTTACAGGAAACCATGGTTTTTACCATTAAATATCGGGTTTTCCTGTAAATTTTCCCTTAAACCAATCCATTGATAATACAATGCATGGTATACCCAATATTATTTATAATATGGTAAACCATGATTTTTTTGGTTTCACTCTGATGTGGTAAAGCCAATAATGAATATAATTCTCTATCACAGAAAATGAGCATAAATGTGTTATGACATGACTAATGCGATTGTGGGTAAACTCACTGCCGTAAACATCCCCCAAAATTGACACAAATGGGTGGTAAACATCTCCAAATGATGGGTTTATTATTGTTTATTTAATCACATTGTGATGTAATCATCATTGTTATTATTATTTTTGTTATCAGCATCGTTGTGGTCAATCTAATGACATTGACGAGATGGGATGATCTTACGGACACTAGAACAGGTTTCCATCAGGAGATTCACCCAGGTTTCAGTCGAAAACTGCACCACTGGAGAATTCCTGGCCCGCCCTCTGGTAAACAAAAGCCTCCATTTATGGATCATGCTTCCTATTACCACCAGCGCAGGGGGTTTCCCATTGCTATGTTTGATTGCAAAATAAGATACCCTCGGGTTATTTAACATAGCCATGGAAAATGCTTCATTTATAGATGGTTTACCTATTAAAAATGGTGATTTTCCATGGCAAACCGTTAAATAACCAGAGGGTATCTCCATTAAATCACCATGGTTTATTGGTGAAATCCCATTGGATCCCTAGTTTCTTGGGACAGAAATCCCCCTTTCTTCCTTGGAATGTGAAGCCAGGAGAAGCGCCTGCAGATCCAATCGGACTTTGGGAAGCTTCAACAAGAGCTCGCAGAGACCGAGGACACCTTGTCAAAATTCTGGCAATGGGGAAATCGGAGATGGGTGTATATGTATGTATGTATGTATATATATATACATTTACATGTATATATCTATGAATATGTATTATATACATGTATATGAGAAACCCAAACTTAGTCAGTGGGAATGACTATTTGACAATCTGGTTCCCTCCAGTTATTTGTTGCTTCGTAAACCCATCGAACATCGATATTTCTGCCATAAGCCCAAGCATTTTGGTTATAAGCCAAGTTAGTTACGTGTGGGGCACCACCCCGTATAGGTCCAAATTGTCAACCCCCAAAGTGAAAGGATTGACATATTAGATTCCACTATATATTTGTGTACCATTTGAATGGTCCCAATATGTCCCAATTAGATTAGATGGTAAAAATGGTCCATTCGATTCCCTTTTTTGACCATCCATTTCTTCAGATCCGTGTGGTAGATGTGAATGATCCAGAGCAACGTCCCACTAAGAATAGCCATGGTTTCTAGGAGCTAAGGTTAGGAGATGATGATCCAAGTTTGGTGAAATATGTTTGACTGCAAAGTTTATTTGTTCAGACATGGGCCGCTTAAAAATGCACAGGAAGAAGCCACCATGACCGTTTTGGTCATTTAGGGGTCACCCATGTTTTCAACCGAGAACTGCCTTGAAATCCCCATCGATCATTTCAGAACCATCATATAGTAGGCATAAGTCAAAACCTAGGATACCATATTTGGGAGGATGAACATCAATAAAGACCAGGTTAACCTTGTGTTCACCACAAGGTGGTGCCCCATAGCTAGATTGGTTTATAACTTTTAGAATTGGGAGTTTATGGGAGATTTGATATATCAAAGTAGTTAGTGGGACAGCCATCTTCATCCGATACACTGATGACAGGAGAAGTGCAACGTCTCTGCTGCAGAGATCCACAAGTTCCTTGGTTGATGGGAGGATGGAAGGCCTCAACGTGATGTACCCTACGGTAAACTAACATAGATGTGAAAAACCCATGGTTTCCATGAAAATGATCTGCCAATGATGGGTTTTCCATATCTATGTTAGTTTAGGATCCCTTGAGAGCTTAACCTCCCATGTCATCACGCCAAAACCTCATGCTTCACAGGCACTCGATCGACAGTAATAGTGGGCCTCTGCCGGCGACAGGGCAGACTGGAAACCGGGAAACCGTGCTACCAGTGAGCTTCTGATTTCCACAGGATCATGTCGAGATCACCAAGGTGTTCACCGTGTTTTTGTGTGCAACTGCTGATTTAGACACTTAGTACTTGCTGGCTCATCCCAATCGGAATCGTAGGTGAGTTCACCCCAGTTGTTTGGGACGGACTAAGCCTACCCAACTTATAACTGGGGTGAACGAAGCCACTTACGATTCCTGGGATGAGCCACCAAGTATGTCCCATGTATCTTTGACATCCCCCATTTGATGATGTCAAGGAGGATGAGCCGCCAATCTAACCAGCTTCCGGCTCTCCATGACGGATTTCACAGAAGCAGCTATCCTCATATTTCAAGACGCTACACATCTGAAACGACCATCCTTGGGTGGAGATTAGCCCGAAATCTTCAACAAAAGCCGGATGGTGTGATGTTTTATGGATCATTATCATCATTGATTATCCTTTCGCAGGATGATGGAATCATATGGATTTTGACCACGAAGATCATGAAGATGATTCCCCAGCCCCAAGAGCCACGACTCCCATTCCATGCTGAGGCGCGATGAGCAGATTCGAGTCTTGTCGGAACAGAACAGATCTCTCCTGGCCGCTTGGCTGCCACATTCCTCCACGGTCATTTGTTGATCGGCAAACCAATGGTTACAATACCTGGGTTTGTTTAAGGTGATGTTTTATTAATCCACCATGACTCGGGAATCTATAGTGAATATGTTGTATTTTTGGGGGACCCTTTAAGCAAATCCAAGTGATGGGTCAACCTATGGTCGTTAAGGGACTGGTGCTGTCTGCTCAACCCCTCCAGCCTGCACTTTATCAATCTCTGCAATGGCTTGACATTCCGAATCCCAACGTTCAACAACATTCGATCTACCCTCTGGGAAAATAACCCATTTGTTAGTTGAAACTAATCTTCCAACCCCGATGACTGCCAGGGTCTATGTTAATTTATCAGGTACCAAATGACCTAATTTTGGATGAAATCCCGATGCTTCACCGCCACGAGGACATGTTGGAACAGGAGGAGCTCACGGTGAAGGAACGACAAACTCAAATCGCTGAGCTCTCCGCCACGCAGGCGCCCCAAAATCATGGGATGCTGCAAGGTGCCCCCAGAAAAGCTGAGTTTGTTTCTAGGTGGGGCCCCTCTGGTCATTGAATGTACAAAATGGCCCAGTCGAAATAGTTGATTTACCCAGCTATAAAGTGGTGATTTTCCAGTTCGCAAACTGTTAGTTTACCATAGGGTATGGTTAATAGTAGATAAAGCATCATGAAACTATATTTCATGGGGTATATACACCAACTTATAACGTTTGGGGACCCCCAGCTTGTGGGGGTTTGATGGAGGGATTTAACCGATTTATATAGTGAATGGATGGTCCTACTAGTTCGATGCAACCCTGACGTTGCGCCGCGTCTGACTTCAGGTGGCTATGAAGATAAAGTTGATGTTATTACCCCAACCAACATATTGTTCAGAGGGGTGGCAAATTTTAATATGATGATGATCATGATGTGATGATGTTGTAAAAACTCCTGCAGTAAAACCATGTAGTGTATATATCATCGATCTACTCTGTAGCGTTGGTTCAAAAGAGCTGAGTGCTTACCGGTTTGTTCTTGCCCCACTAGTTATTGTAACTATTGTTGGCTGACCTGGTAAAATACAGGTTATCAGCCGTAGTCTCACTACTTTGCTATGGGGACCCCAATTGACCATCCTCTCGCCGTTCCAGGGTCAGGTCCATCGGCTGTCGCTGTGCCCAATGTGGCCGGGGGCAACCCCGAGCCGATGGATGACGAAACAATGTTCCAACCCGTTGTCGCGTACTTTACCTTCATACAAAACAACCTGTCCCAGATTACTAGTGGGAATACCCTGCAAGTCATGAGGGAAGCTGAACAGAGGCACCTTCAGATAATGCATGGAGTAGTTGACTCAATTCGAAACGAATGGTCAAGTAGACTCGTAATGCAGGAGCAGGAGTATGAGCAAAGGCTGCAGGAGATTGAAGGTAAGGCCATTAGTGCCGTCAACGAGGAGAGGAAACGAGGCGATGAGATGGAGGTCAGGTTGAATCAGGCTCAGGCATCGAATGACAAAAGAATAGAGGATGTAAAGGCAGAGGCAAACACAAAGCATGATCAGAGAATTGCAGAGGAAAGGCAACGTATCACTAGTGAATTCGAAGCTTCTTATGCACAGACAGTTGAACATGCAAAGAATGCCATAGCTGCCACAAAGAAGCAATATGAAGATCAGGCTGCAATTGATCAGGCCAGGTTCATCAGTTTGAGGACCGAGTTCGAGAACTACAAGAAGGAGATGGCCGACAAGATCAATGAGGCAGCGGCTCAGAACCTTAGCCTTCAGGACCAAATCGATGACCTTCAGGAGCAGTTAAAGCATGTTGCCAAAGCGCAGCATGCCTCCGTTCCGAGAGCATCCGCCCTGAATGCCGAGCCAGCCGCTACCACTAGCGTGCCCCACTTCAATATTGCCACTCCCAAAGCATCCGATGCACAGGCTGCCAAAGGCAGTGACGAGCCGATTCATGAGTTGAAGACGCCTGCAGTGTTGGCACAAGAAGCAAAGGCCAAGTTGGATGAGCTGCTCAAAGGTGGCAGTCCCAAGCAAAAGCCGGCGGTCGGCAACGACCAGCCCCAATTGCCAACGCAGTCAGGGTTTTTCACTCCCACTGAAGCTATCAAAACTCCCCCAAATGACTCCCCCAAGAGCGTAACCAAGCAACAGCAAGTTATGGGTCCCTCAGATCTTATTGAATTGGTGAAAGCCTTAACCCAAAGGGAAGAAAAGGATAAGCCAAAAACTAAGGAGGCCGAACTCATCAAGCTGAACAACATGCCCGCTCCGGAGTCGTATAGGACTTGGAAAAATCACGTCAGGGATGAAGTGAAAAGCTGTTCAGATCGCCCGGATGAGGCGTGGCTCTGGCTCAATGAAGTGTACGATCAAGAGTGCACCAGAGAGCAGTTGGAGAAGAAACTCCAAGATCCTGGAAAGTTCCTCACGCTGGATACAAAGTTATCAGCAGCGCTCACGCGCTCAGCCGGAGGGGACCTCGCAACTAGGATCTTGAATTTCAAGGAGCAGCAATCCCGAAAAGGCATCCAGGTCAGGGGAAGGTATGTTCTGCTCATGTTTGAGGACTACTTCAAGACATCAGAAGAAGCAGGTAGCCTTTACAGAGTAGAAGATCTTTTGGGTGTTGTCAAAGTAGGCGATACTGTCCAGGATCTCCGAAGATTCATCAACAAATGGGATGCTACCCTAGCTGGCATGGCTGTCACCCCCGATGATGCTGTGTTAAGGGACATCTTGTTGAGGCAGATCCGACCAAGTCAGTTGCTGAAGTATGACATTGAGATGTTTGACCGTGCTCATGAGAAATCCCATGAAAAGTCTTATAGTTTTCTTCACCAATCCATGAAGAACTTGATCGATCGCGAACGATTGAGGGAGAACAGGAACCGCATTGCGGAGAAGAACAAGGCTGGGATCAAGGACACAAAGGCCGCACCTGCCAAAGGCGATGGTCGCGGTGGCCGAAAGGGCTCTCCAAGTCGTGGTAGATCGCAGGAACGAGGTGGCAAAGGTGACAAGATTTGCTATAAGTTCCAAAAGGGTACCTGTGATAAGGGGAAGAAATGTCCATTTAAGCATGTCAAGGATGACAAATCTCGAACTCAATCACCCAGAAGAACCAAAACACGTTCACCATCAAGGGGCAACAAAGATGATAAGGGGAAGAAAATGTCCAAGGAAGAAATGGCCAAAACCCCATGTATCTATCATGCCCAGGGAAAGTGCAGACGTGGTGACAAGTGTTTTTATAAGCATGATGACAAAGCTGCTGCCGCCACCAAAGACACCAAAAGGGCCAATTCACCCGCTCCCAAAAAGAAGAGCAAGGATTCCACAGCCGCTCCATGCCTGATCCAGAAGTTTGCATGCATCGTGCGAAAACAGCCGAAGGCAACTTCGTGCTCCGATGAGTCAAGTGTCAGCATGAAGCGCCTTAGATTCCGAAAGGCCCCGCATGTGATCGAGGTGAAAGCAGTTGGGCGTCAAGTCCCAGTCAAGCACCGTCCAAGAGAGTTCACTGAGGTGTACAAGACAGCTGAAGATGTTCCGGTTTCATCCAAGGTTGAACAGCATGAGGCTCAGGTTCGTGCAAGACAGCTTCAGGAAACTGTGAAACTTCATGATTCAGATGTTGCACCTAGTTGTGGGTTTTGTTGTTGGAATGAGGACATACGTGACATCACATGCAAAGAGTGCAGGTTCATTAGCGGTCCCAAAGCCCTTAGAGACATTGGTCGATTCCCGTCAATTGCCACAGCCGCGCCAAAGGCCGGTGTTAGTTGGCTTGTCGACTCAGGTAGTGAATCCGATCTTGTGTCTAAAGGAATGCTGAGGGATGTCAGTGCCAAGAACTGTCGTGCAGCCGAGCATCCGATTTCCTTAGTCACAGCCAATGGTTCGACCGAGGCAAACGAGGTTGCTGATGTCAAGTTGTCCGCATTGCCAGATCCCGTGCATCCGTATGTACTTGATCATACCCCAGCTGTGCTCTCCGTAGGAACGAGATGTGTAGATCAGGGTTACAGTTTCGTATGGCCTGCCAACGGCAAACCAATCCTAGTCCGTCCAGATGACAAGGTCGTCCAGCTCAAGATCGAAGGTCATGTCCCAGTTTTGGATGATAGTTGCAAGGTCTATCCCAAAGATCAATTTCAAAAGGATAAGCACCTCAGAAAGTTGTTTGCAATGCCGACCTCACGGTCGAGCTCAAAAGCCAAACGGGACGAAGCCCAAGATGAAGAGCAATTGGATGAGCTGGTCGAGGATGACGCTCAGCAGGAGTACATCCGAAGCCGCAAGACTGAGGATCTGTTGGCCGAAGCTGCAAGTACCCAACATCAGTACACGCATTTCCCCAAGAACCCCTTTTGCAGAACCTGCCAACGAGCAAGGATGATGGCACCTCAGGCACGAAAGAAAGGTGGTCAGAAGAGAATCGAAACTGAAGTGTTCGGTGACCATGTCATTGGGGATCATGTCATCATCAAGAAAAACGTAGAAGAGGGTTTCAGGGGGGAGCAAGTCGCATTGGTGTTGAAAGATCTGCACACCCAATATCGGTATGTCTACCCTAGCCAGTCCAAGGACTCACAAAGCTGTGTTGATGGTTTGAATCACTTCATTGGATCAAAGGATGATGTTCAAGTTGTGTACACTGACAATTCCCCAGAATTGATCAGGGCCATCAAGGATTTGGGTTACAGACACCAAACTTCCATTGAATATGTAGATTCATCAAAGTCTTTTGCTGAGCGCGAAGTTCGTCAGATGTTGGAAGGTGCCCGGAGCAACTTGTTGCAATCAGGACTTCCTTTGAAGATGTGGCCATTGGCCATGCAGCATCATGCGACCGCGATCAATGCAAGCCCCCAGCTTGACGGCAGTGAATCCCCATGGCAACTCAGGTTTGGTGAAGAGTTCCCTGCAATGCACATTCCATTTGGTGCCAAAGTGTTATTCTGGAATAACCCCAAGAGGTTGGATAACACATCAGGTAAGCTCTCCCCAACAGCAAATGAAGGAATTTTCCTTGGGTATTACATCCAACCAGGTCATGATTGGAAGGGTGAATACTTAGTTGCCAAGTTGGAAGCCGCAGATTATCATGTCAACTGGGGTGCACTGACAATCCAAAGAACAAAGAGGTTGGAATTGCCATCCGAGGGTTTCATCTTTCCTTTGAAAGCTCTGATTGACTCGAAAGCACCCAAAGCCGATCGCCTCGAGGACCAGGTCATTCCGCAGACACCCAAAGCTGTGCCTCTTGAGTCCAGGTTGCATCCGCCACAAGATGAGTATGAATACGAGCCAGGTACGCCTCTACCAGCCGACAGCGATGTCGAGCCTGATGCACCCGAAGCGCCCGTATTTCCAGATCTCAAATTGACCCCTAAAGGTGAAATAATTCCAGATGGACATCATTGGGATGGTCACCGGATTGTACGTAACTATAAAGGTTCAAAGCGCCCGGAGGGGATCGACTCAGAATTGTGGAAGATGTTAGGACCCCAAGATAGGAAGTTGATCATCGAGGAAGAAGCAAAGAAAGCAGCCAAGGAGCAGGAGGAGAAGCCAGCATCTTCATCTGGCAGCAAGGGCGGGCAAAAAGAAGAAGTCTTCACCGGCCCGGCTTGAGGCAACTCAATGCCCTCCTGCAACTGCAAAGCTCGTAGGCAATGTTTGGGAAATTATTCCAGCTACTTCCCAAAAGTTTTCCGTGCCGGCAATGCCAAAAGTTGCCGCGCCTGCCACAATTGAGCACCGGCCTCGAATTAGAGAGCTCGTCAGAGAGAAGATTAAGGAACTTGAGTTCAAGGTCGCACTCGAGCTTTTCGCTTCAGTTGCTAGGCTTGTATCAAAAGATGAGATTGCCAGCAACCCCAAGGCCAAGGTCGCCCTTGATAAGGAATGGGATAATCTCCGTAATAAGGGTGTTTGGGATGAGAAGCGTGTTCGTGAATGCCGCGACATAGTAGCTGAGGCTCGTCGCAATGGCCAAACTGTGCACCTAGGTCGAATCTTTGAGGCTTGCTATGAGAAGGGTTCTGAATTGCCTGAATCAGACCCTCGCCGGAAGTTCAAGGGTAGGACGGTTTTCCAAGGGAACAATGTCAGGGACGAGAATTCTGATCACGCACTCTTCAACGAGTTAGGCTCTTCCCCAGCATCCATGGAAGCAGCAAAGCTGCTAGATGCTTTCGGTAGTCAGCCCGGGTTCTCCAAACAGCAGGCAGATGCAATCCAAGCCTACATACAAGCCCTCTTCACAGGGGTGCCCACATGGTTGTCACTTCCACGCAACAGATGGCCCAAAGATTGGGAGAAAAAGTACTGGCAACCCATGGTTCCTATGTTACTTGCCCTTTATGGTCATCCTGATAGCGGGGGTATTTGGGAAAATCATCTCAATAGCCGTGTGGTGAAACAGGGTTGGAAGCAAATTTTACCTGACATTTGGCATTCAATTTTTCATCATCAAGAGCTCAACTGTCTTTTGGTTGTGTATGTAGATGACTTCAAGATGGCTGGCCCTACCGCCAATCTGGAAAAGGCATGGGCAAGCGTCAAGGCTGCAGTGAACATTGGTGATCCTGAGCCATATGACCGCTACTTTGGCTGTATGCACCGTGAATTTCAAAACATCCGGTTGCCTTCGCAGGCACACCCTTTCGCATTCGCCTTTGAAGCCAAGAAGTCAGCAGCCGCACAACACAGAACACAAGACTGGTGGGAGCATGATGAAACCAACATGGCATGGATCAGACACCACATTCAACCCCGAAAAAGATTGTACCAGCCGGTTGATGAGGGGGGAGATGTAACTTGTCAAAATTCAAGTCGCATAACTTTCTTCGACAAAAAGGTGACATTAAAAAGTTGTCCTAGCATCACCGACGGGAACAATCAGGGGGGCTATGATGTTTATACAGATGATTGGAAAACATCTAGCAATCAAACAAATGAATTCTGGACAGGAAAAACAGTTTTCTGTTACGGACAAGATGGACCTGACAAATTCAAGCAGTTTGCAATGGCAAGTAAAGCCAGACCAGGACCACATCGCGACAAACGCGAGGCGAAAAAGGAAGCCAAGGCCTCTAAGTTCAGGGGGGTTGATCACGCTGTGAAGACAAAAGCTGGCGTCATGGCCAAGCCCGTGAACTTAGTGAGGTATGACATGAGTGATTTCCTGGGGTCCTGCGTAGAAAACTATTGTAGTCTTGCAAAAGTCAGCCCATCGTCCTTAAAAGAGGTGCCAACACCATTCACAGATGCTGGCATCGCACGGCCCACACTCAGTGAAGATGAAAAGCCTGGCAAACTCCAGCCGGTGGCCAGCAAGATCTTGATGAAGATACTCTTTGCCGCCAGAATGGCAAGGTTCGATTTGTTGCGTGCCACACAAAGCTTAGCATCAAGAGTGACAAAATGGTCCATAGAATGCGATGTTGCCTTGCATAGATTGGTGTCATACATTCATTGTACAAAGCACCATTTTCTAGAGGGTTTCATTGGGGATGCCTTTGATGAATGCCAACTCTGGCTTTTTGCCGACGCAGATCATGCAGGCGAACATGATAGCAAGAGTACCACTGGCAGTGCCATTGTGCTTGTAGGCCCCAACACGTATTACCCCTTAAATGCATTCAGTAAGAAACAAACGGTTGTTGCAATATCTTCAACTGAGGCTGAGGTAGTTGCCGCAAATCACAGCATGAGAGCTGAGGGCATTCCAATGCTGGCCCTGTTTGAGCAGTTGAACCTTTTCAAGAAGCTACAGGGTAAGCCAGCTCGCGATGCCGCGAAGCCCCAAGAAGATGCCGTGTTCACTAGGATCGACCCTGAAATTGATGAAATCCGTAATGGGAACGTCGATACAGGTTGTAGTGCAGCGGACATCAACTCCCTCAAGGCCAGTTTCCCTGAATTTTATCAAGTCAAATTTATGGAGGACAATCAGGCTACTATCACAGTCATGTCCACCGGTTCATCAGCATCCATGAGACACATGAACAAAACACAAAACATCAACTTCAAATGGTTGAAACAACAATTTGAATGTAAACAGTTCGATCTTCTCAACGTAGGAACCAGTTTCCAAGTTGCAGACATTCTTACAAAACCTTTTACCCGACCAGCCCTTTGGTTGCATGCCATTCATCTCATTGGCATTGGCCCGACAAAGGTGGAAGAAGCAGCAGCCCGCCACACCGCGGCGCCGAACTCCACTAAGGTGCCAAAACTAGCAACCGCTGCCGGGAATCAGGGGGGCTCCCAAAAGTCTTTTAAGCCCAGAATGTTGATCGAATTTTGCTGCTCTGATGATTCGAAGCTTAGTACCCCAAGAAAGTCCAATGAAGATTGCCACTGCATTAGGGTTACCGAAAAAGAAGATGGTACCACTAACAGCTGTCGGCAACGGCTAGCCTCCCAAGTCCAAGATTTCAGAAATGATTTCAATGACGGCACTTTGATACTTTATGCATCGTTGCCTTGTGTTGGAGGTAGCCCATGGGGGAATGTGAATGGCCTTACTGTTGAGGGTCAAGAAAGAATCAAAGAGCAACAAAAACAGTTTACCAAGTTGTTCAAATCTTTTGTCAAACTTGTGGATGAAGTTTATGATGAACGAACCTTGATAGCATTTGAACTGTCCAAGAATTGCAAATATTGGAGATGGCCGATGGTTAGAAAATTCCTCATAGAACGATCCATGACTACTCATCACTTTGATGGTTGTATGTTGGGTGTTCTTGGAAACAACGGTCAACCAATGAAGAAAAGTTGGACTATTGCAGGAAACTTCAAAGAACTCGAAGTGTTAGACTCATTCAAATGTGATGGCAAACATGAGCATGATCAAAGTAGGGGCAAAGCTCTTAAACTTGCTGAGAACTATACCTTCAAGTTGACTGACATGCTCCATGAGTGTTTCCGGGTAGCTGTGGTGGGCCAAACATCCAAAAGGATTTCACCCGCTGTCATTCGTGCCTGTCCTGCTAAAATGGCTGACTCGCGATATGCCACAGCACACCCGGCCAGCCGCGAGGCTGCGCTCGAAGCCACACGTGAGGCTAACAAAGAAGCATGGTTGCTCCTTCACAATCGCATTTTGTTTGCATTGGCCATGCGCAATGAAGGTGAGAATCAGGCTGCTCAGGACCTCGTGGATGGACTGATGACTGAATGGACGCCGGCTTCGGCCCTGAGGTTCTACGGTCGAGAGGATCCGCTTGCAGAATACCTTAGCTTCTGCTTTTTGCCAAAGGAGTCCCACATTGAAAAGATCATGTTGCCAGAGATGCCCGTCAATGATGTAATCTGGATCTTAGTCTCTGACTCGTCATGTGCATTGATCACAGGGCGTAGGAAAACACTTAAGAAGTTTGACCTGTCCGAGCATTACCGGCAGCGCAAGCCTAAGTATGTGACTGAGTTCATCCATGAGATGCTTTGGGGCAAGACTCTGCAGAAGCTGGTCAAGCGTGGGATTGAATTGGCCGCGGACGCCCGCGAGCGCTATCCTGATGCACGCATCAACCTGCATTTGTCCTGGTTCGGAAATGAATTGGTAGGAGAGGATGGGATTGCCCAAAATCCAAATTGGCCGTACGACGGCCCCAACGGGCACTGGCCCACGATCCTGGATGATTGTGAGCGCCACTTGACATGGTTTGTCAACAAGGCCCGGGAGTTGGATTTGCAGTCGGCCGGTCTCACGACCGCGCCTTGGAGCGCAGATTATGGCATCCATCCTATCTTTGACCAGTTCTTTGATGTTTTGGAGCCCCGATTTAAAGCTCTAACCAGCAGCCTGCAAGGGCTTGCCAATCCGAAGTATCCGTGGCTGAGAGCAAAGGGGTACGCCGATGCAATGGAATTCAGAGACCAGTGGCATTTCGCCAACTCTGAAGAAAATCGCACGCGTCTTGCTGCCTATTGGACAGCTACCCTTTTCGCAATTGATTGCGGATGGCGGGTTGGCCGAATTGGTTTGGAGCTTACTCAGTGTGGCCAGGAGACATGGGATGATTTGCGGAGGAACATGAGCGCCGTCCTGGACGAGCTGCCAAGATCCTATCAGGAGACATGTGCAAACATCACCAAGTTGCTTTTTGGAGAGTCCCGAAGACACATCACGCCGACGGGCAGGTCATTCACCAAGGAGGACGTCGAAGCTCAACAACCTGACACTGAGGACTACATCGACACCAAGACGATGCCTTCGGGCACTTTTGCTGAGCCTCCCAAAGATGACCCTCCAAAGGCCGCCGGCGACGGCGAGCCCGCTGCATCCAGCAGAGCAACAATCCTGGTCCAAACGGCTGAGGTCATGTTGAAGTCGCGGCCGAAAGCAGCGCCAGTACCATTGGATGAGCCCGCAGATGACAAGAGAGCCACATCCAGCCAGTACCAGCCGCAGGCAACTGCGCGCTTAGAGGGACATGCATCCGGCCACGTGAAAGCATATTGGATGGAAGAGCATTTGCCTGAATACCAATATACAATGGTGACCAATGCAGACGGGGACGATGTGCCCGGTATCCTCTTTGAAGGTACGGCGTATGAGCTGGAGCTGATATCGGCATCCGACGTTGAGACCATTGCTGGCCAGACTCGTGTCGACAAGAAATTTTCTGATTTTGCAACTCGTGTCAACAAAGTTTGCAGGGGGCATGGATCCTGTGCCAAGGTGCCAATGGACAAAGACCTTTGGATTGACTTGGAGGATTTTGCCAAAGCCTTCCGCAAGGAAGTGCCCCCAGATGTTTTCATCACTGTCGCAAACCTGTTTGGCACCGCAATGAAGATCGACAAGCATGGCAAGAGTAGGTTCCAATTCTTGTGTGCAAAGATCTCCCATTTTCCTGTCGACAATGGCCTAGGCATGCCGTATTATCCTGTGAAAATCCGTGCAATTCAGGGTCACTCTGAAGCTGCCTTGAAAACCGCAGGGGGTCTTTATGCCAATTCAACCATGGTGTATTGCTCAAACCAAGTATCCCCCGAGCGAAAAGCCGCCTTCACTGGCGTGCCCTTGTGTGCCATGACTGAGGTCCCTGAGGTTGTCTTCCATCGCACGATGAGAAGCAGCTGGAAGAGCATCGCACAGAACGGCCTGATCCCAGGCGGCGGTGACACAGTCAACAGTGGCCGTGCTCATATCTACATGGCAGAACACTGTATCGGCACACAGGGGTATCGATCTGGATTAAGAGCAAAATGTCCAGTCGAAGTCAAAATCGCAATGCGGCAAGCAGTTGAAGCTGGTGTCATCTTTAGTCGCACAGAAATGGATGGTATTTTGTGTTCAGAACGCATTCCACCGCAGTTTCTGGTCAGCATCTCAGAAGAAGGACAGGTGCTTTGGTCCCGCGCCGAGAGCAATCTCGAGCCCAGCTCATGGACAGGCGCGGAATCAGCCTCAGCACCGAAATCCAAAGCGGTCACCCTGACTGCCCGAGATGATGCAAACGACGACCCAATGGATGACACCAGCACGGGGCGACCCGATGCCAAGTCCACTGATGATGATGCAGCCACTGCCCCAATGCAAGTTGACCAGCCGCCCGCAAGGACGCGCCGTGTTTACATTGCACCCAAGTACTGCGAACCTTTCATGGGCTCCTGCCCCCTCTGCCAGGTTGAGTACGTCAGTGGCCAAGTGACATGCACCACATGTGGATATGAACCACTCCCAGTGGACGAAAGTGGCGATACAAAAGAGGCCGACAAACCCAACAGGAGGACACGCATCCTTGAACGGCGAATGCAAAGTCTCGCCGGGTTCGGAATGTTTGGGAAAATGAGCGGAAGCTTGCTGACAGCCTTGACGGATGAGCAAGCCAATCTGCTTCGCCGGGAACTGGGCCCCAGGGGAATCACATCCGTGGAATCAGCAGTCCTCAAAGACTGCCGCGACAGGCATCGACGTGCAAAAGCGCTGGGCTACGAGGACGTGGAAGACAGATACTCCAGCGACGTCACTTTTTGCGACCGCATCCACGGTGAGGGGAAGGACCTGCAGGACTGCATATTCGACGACATGTTCGCATATGGCAACCTCCCCGATCCCCCAAGGACCAAAGCTCAGATCTCGGCTGGCGTCGCCGCCAATGCCCAAAATGAAAACTGCTTATCTAAGTTGATTTTCATGTCCCAGCCTCGAGGTGTTGATGGTTTCCCAGTTGAGTTCCGCAAAACATGGAAGAAGGTCTGGGGATTCATGTTCGGCCGCCACATTTTTACAGAGGATGAATATGTCAGCTACATCGGTCGTCGTGGCGCATTCCGTGGCCTTTTGACCTGGAAGGGCACTGTCCAAGTTCCTTTTGATGGCACTCTTGAATTCCTCGAAAAGGTGTATGAGGAAAATCTTCCATTGGTTCGGGGAAACCTTGAACGCAAAGAGAAGCAGAGCGCCGCTGCAAAGGCTGGAGGTCCTGGAGGTCATAAGGCCGACCCCACGGTCGCGCCCACCACTGAGCGAAAACGCAAAGCCGAAGCTGATGCATCCGTCACCACACATGATGACACTGCCGCCTCAAGCTCTGCTCGCGCAGATGCCTCGCACGCTGATGCCCCAGTTGACCCCAACAATGCACCATTTCTTGCACCCGAACCACCAACATCCAAAGCAGGAGCGCGACCATTCTTGGAGCCTGAGACACCGCCCACTGCAAAAGCAGCAAGCACAGGAGTCACATCAAAGGCTGCAAGCTCCGGTCACCCGGATGCCTCCTGGAGTTGGAATCGTGATCACTATGGTGCACGCCGAGAATGGAGTTTCTGGCGTGGGGCTTGGTATTACCGTGACGAGGCCGGCGGCCGGTGGATCTATTGGAACCGCAGGTAGACGATGATTTTCTTTTGTAGCATAGCGCAAGATGCGGCATGGTAATGTGCCTTCCTTGCAAAGCTGCGCTGGGTTTTACGGGCTTGAGCTTTTTATAGGGACCTTTGAAAGACTGCATAAAAATGATCAAAACCAACTAAAGAAATTTGGCTACCCGCGAGGGTATGCTCTTCTGGGTTATTCGTTCTCCGCAGTCGTCCCTGCTCGCCCGAGGGGGGTGTAAAAACTCCTGCAGTAAAACCATGTAGTGTATATATCATCGATCTACTCTGTAGCGTTGGTTCAAAAGAGCTGAGTGCTTACCGGTTTGTTCTTGCCCCACTAGTTATTGTAACTATTGTTGGCTGACCTGGTAAAATACAGATGTGATGAGGTGATGATGTGGTGATGATGATGATGATGATGATCATGATCATGATTGTAAGTGTGGAGCAACGTCCGGGTTGGGGCGTACTAGTTTAATGGTAAGTTAATGGTGATTTAATGGTAGTTAATGGGGGGTGATTTATTGGAATAATGATGAGATTTAATGGGGGTTTAATATGAAACATTGTGGTCATACATCGGGTTTTGAACTTAACCTTGACAACCAAAAACGGTGGGGCGGAAGCGATATGAAGTGGAAATAACATATTGTCCAATAAGATTTCGAGTTGTACCCAGCATGATTTTGGTCTTGTTCGAATGTCTAAACCATTGAGCTATTTGCGAACCGCAAAAGAGTGGAAATAGAAGATCCAAGAAAATGTGTTTTGGAAACCCAATTCCACACCGGAAAGTCCGCAGAAAACCAGTGGATCAACTCAAGCAGCCGATGTAGACATGGTGCTGGGATTCTGCAGGGCTGATGTTGCTGTAGTTTTCCATGTTCAAAATTTGCGTCTGATGGATATGGAGGAAAAACCCCTCCAAATGACCGTTTGGGGATCCATGAACAATCCCCCAGTCACGTTTTTTATTGGTATGTTTACCATCTCCCATGGTTTCTGGCGGCCAGGCCAAGTTGCAAAAGATTTCGGACGACTACAACGTGGTCAAGGCCACAGGCAACCAGCAGCTCCTGGGAGCCTACAACGAAATCGCCAAGTTTGAGGAGGACAAAAAGCGCCAGTGGAAAGGGGGCCTGGAAAATTGACGAAATTTGGGGGTTCAACCACCAAAAATGATGAGAAACAAATAAATAAATAAGATATAGAGATATAGAGATATATAGATATATCATAGATACTAAACTCAACTGCTTAATCATGGTCAGTTTCCCTATCAAGGGGATAGTTCATCAAAGGGAAAAAAAATCTCGTCAGGGGAGCCGGTGTCTTGAACCTGAGTAGGCTCCCCGAGTTGCCAGTGCCAGGAGCTTCGAAATGCTCAATCCGAGACCGGGCAGCTCAAAGAGGTCCATGATTCACATGGGAAAACCTATGGAAATTGCCATGAAAAAACAATCGGTTTTGTTGTTTAAACAGTCCATGATGCAAACGAACTTTGCAACAGCGTGTTGCGATTTTCACGCAAAGTCTAGGAGGTGTTTTGGCTTGGAATCAAGATTTCAATGATTTCAATGCAATCCACCCATATGCCACCACAGGCTGAGCGGAATTTCTCCGCACAAGCCAAAGCTGACATCGAAGCACTGCACTCGGGGCCATGGGTGGATGCTCCGTGGGTCCTGGTTTCGGTGACTTCATTGATGAATCTCCAGCTGGCTCGGGAAGTCTGCCATACTAGATATACTAGTTACAAATGCAGAAGATAAACGAAAATATTTGTGTTATTCAGCTTTAAAGGGCACTTCTAGTCCCAGGAAAAGAACGTAAGTTATAATGTCGTAAGCCCAATAAGAAACCCCCAGGTGCGGGACGGTTGTTACCACCTGTGGGCTCGTTTATGCCATTGGCTTTACCGCATGGTTCAGCTCATACGCGATTTAATCATCAATAGGGTCTCAATGTGGTTTTTCACATGGTTTAACCATCCTAAAAGTTCACTTGTGGATATAGATATTATAGATATAAGCTATATTAAGCTATATTAAGCTATATTAAGCTATGGTATCTTCCAACAGCAATGGTCTGTTCTATCTAACTCCGTATCTCGAGGCTCTCGAGGTGAAGTTGAAGGACTCCAAAGATATGTCACTCAGCAGCATCCCTTGGGTGATAAAAGTGTGGTTTTATGGACTTCAATGGTGATTTTAATGGAAATGAATGATGATGTTATCGGAGAAATATTGAAGATATAATGGTGATATACTTGGGATATTTACTCAGATATACAATCAACTTGATATGATTTTAGCGGGGGTGACCCCAGCCAAAGTTTGGTATGGGCCAGAATTTAAGGCCAATGTTACCAAGAACGCATGGTTTGACCAGATCTGTGGCAACCTTGGTGAAGGGTTATAAAAGCCACCGTTGATGGAACTTACCAACAGATCAAGACTCAAAATCCACCTATTTCAACAGGATGTGTGTTTCTATTTTACTGGGGAAACTGGCTGGTGAAGGGTAGGCTTCAGTTTTACTGGCAAGATCGCAATTTTGATGGGGATACTGACCCAATGTCTTTGCGGCTGCATACCATCCACAGACCCCTGGTTTGGTGGATCACATCGGATCTATGCACCGCACCTGCTGTAGGAATGTCCAGTACCTGCAGCAGATCCAACACAATGAGGTCGCATTGTTCTTGGCTGGGACCCCCCCAAAATCCACCAGTTTTTTGATGTCAGCGGGAAGCCAATGGGGGGGAGCAGAAGCGGGTTTACCCAAGTTACGCCCATGAATGCCATGAGGGACTAGGATGTAGACAAACCCAGTGCTTGGGCCGTGCTTGGGGTATCCCAGTGTGGACGTGCCCATCTCTCAGATCACGTCCCAACTCCGCAGTAGGTGGAAAAAAGGAGACTGAGGCGCATTCAACTTCAACCAGTCTACCAGAAGCTAACGATTTTAAGCAAACCAGGACTCAAACCCTAGGGGTTGGCTTTTCCTGCGAATGGACACTTTGTGAATCTCTCCAGTTGTTATTTCTGTTGAGAGTTTCTGTAACGGTCCAAAAGTTGATCTTGTAATTGATGCTCTCCAGTGAATGATTTCTCCAAGAATTTGGACGGCTCCAAAAGATTGACACAGGACCATGTCGATTTGTAACTCAGGCACCCCAAGATGGAGTGGATCAGAATCCCTTTTCCCTCGTTGGACACGCTCATTGGGATGGCTCGCCAGCTTTTGACACCTCGGCAATATAGGTAACCTTGGAACCGGAAACTGTTCCCCACCAAATTTTTGAGCCGAGATTCTCCCCAAGATGTTTGGCAGGGAAGGACATGGCCATAGCCCTGTGCCAGGAGAAACACCATTTCCTAGATGTTGTCATGTTCACTCTTCATTTACCTTCCATTTCCTTTCCCTATGTTCCATTGTCCATTTATTTTCCATTAGATACTCTCCATTTTTACTTTGCATTTACTTTCCATTTCCAGGGACACTGAGCATCGCTTCACCACTGGCGGCATCCTGCCAGGTCTTTGAGCATCGCTTGGCAGAAGCCATCAATCGGCTGCGGGAGACCTTGGACGAGTTGACGGTGCAGAAGAAGGGCATCAAGTGCCGCGGCGGACAGGGCGGGGAACTTCCCAGGAAGCTGGGCTATGAATGGTTAATGGCTTATATAAGGAATGATAATGAAGTAATATGAATTCATATGAATTAATGGTGGCTGATGAATGTTGATGATGGGTTAATGATGGTTATAATAATGTTTATATAATAATTGTCAATGGTGAATGATGCTGTTGTCAAAGGTGATTTTAATGGATCAATAACCATTCAGATTTCACCCATGGATAATGGATATACTGTAGTTGTTGACAATTCATAGTGTTGAATGATGGATAATAGTGGTTCATGATGGTTTGATGGTTAATGATAGTTAGTGATGGTTAATCATGGTTAATGATGGATAATAGTGGTTCATGATGGTTCATGATGGATAATTGATGATAGATAATGGACAGTAAATCATCTGTATCATCAATCTGTGGATAAGGATTGGCAATCCCATCCCCCTAGCATATCACAAAAAGAAACATGACGCCGCCGAAATGAATAGATCTTGGGCCTTTCAATGGGTCTTCTACGATTGACTTTCAAGACGGCGTGTGCAGATCATTGATCTGCTTGGTGGTTTGGAACATGTTTTATCTTTCCATTCAGTTGGGAATGGAATAATCATCCCATCTGACTTTCACTCCATCATTTTTCAGAGGGGTAGGTCAACCACCAACCAGATTATTATTAACCATCATTAACCATATAATAACCATTAATATTAACCGCAATGGTAGGTCAACCACCAACCAGTTGATGGATTGGATGTGTAGAAATGGTGTCCTGGTGACCTGCTAGACCTGGAAAATAGCGGGAATTTGCACAAATCGCAACGTGTACCGTGTAT
Organism: Cladocopium goreaui; assembly: GCA_947184155.2. Taxonomy (NCBI): domain Eukaryota; class Dinophyceae; order Suessiales; family Symbiodiniaceae; genus Cladocopium; species Cladocopium goreaui. Next base: position 112,638 of record CAMXCT020006528.1, read on the forward strand.
CCTATGTTTTAAAGTTATGAAGGGATTCCAGTCAAAGTGTTTGTTCTTTCAGACTTCATTGTGAAAGAATAGAAAGCTCAGATTTTTGCTTTTTGCAAAATGGATTGGAATCGGACCAACGGTTGCCTGGAACTGGATATTATCAGACCCAGAGAAAATCATCGAAGGTGCAAATACAAGAATTGTGCTATGTTGCGTTTCAGGATGAAAGGTGAATTTCAACTTCCACGGCCTCGCTTAACCCTGGTTGGAAAGTCCCCATTTCGTGGATTATCCCATTTTCAAATGGTAGTTCCCTAACCCCAGTTACGTAGTTACGTTCACCAAGATCCTAAGGATGCAGCTCGACATGGACGCGGAGAACCGCGACAAGTGGATGTCGGACACCAAGGATTGAAGAATATGTGCTAGATCCAATGCCATTTCCACCATTTGAGGATGATACTTGCCAGCCATTTACCATCTGGGGATGGTTTATTATAATCCCAATCATCCATAATTATCCCAACAATTCCTATAGTTGTGCCCCTAGTCATCCCAGAATTGTCCCATGATTATCCCATTTATCATTGGGCTTAGCACATTGGGAGTTTCCAAGAATCGAATACTCCATGAAACTTGCTCCGCGCTGCCGAGGCAGAGCAAAGCAGAGGTCGAGAGAAGAAAGGACCATTCCGCACCATTTTCGCAACGGAAAAACACCATTGTTATAGGATAGTCATCCATTTTGGGGGATTATCCAGCAAGCCATGCTAGTTTCCTGGATGAAATCAATGCCCACCACCTTTCCATTGTCTTTGCTGCTGATCGGAGTTTCAACGTCCATCAACCTCCATCCTGACCCCCGAGTTTGCTTGGTCCAATCCCATGTTGTTTTCCCAGTTTTTTGTACCCTGCAGTAAACTAACATAGATATATGATATGGAAGCCATATGGAAGCCATGGCGCCATCGTTTTTGGTGGTTTTACCTGTTTCAAACAGCCATGGCGCCATCGTGGCTTTTCCAAGGTTTTTCCCCATGGCAACCTGCCAGGACGGCTTGGAAAAGATGGTGGATGCCCTACGGCAAGCCTTGAGAGGTGCTGAGGAACAGAACACCCGGATGCAGGACCGGAGCGACGTGGCTGCTCTGTGTCTTTTTGTTTGGGGTGATTGTGATTCTTGAGCTGTCAATTGATTTCTTGATTTATTCATTCTGATGATGGGATAAATATGTATATACGTGTATATATATAATATGTATATATATATATAATATGTATATATAATATGTATATATATATACACACATACATACTTAAATATACATATATACATATATTATGCATAGGGGGTTAAACTGTTATCGACAACTCTTGGTTGATGTGGATTTCACCACGAGTCAAGGGGAATTTAAGCACACAATGGGGAGAGAACCTCAAATGATGGTTCGTTGCTGGTTCGTTGTTCGGGTTGTGCTCTCTGGTTTAATGGAAGTTCTTCCACATAAATCTCATCAACCAGATATCCAGGGTTAGAGAATGTTTACCCTGAGGATTCTTACAGTAATCGATGGTTTATAGCTTTTTTTCATGGCTCGTGATGGTTGAACCAACTTCAACGGGATTTATGGATCCAAGATGGTCACCACTCCGCCTGTGATTCCGCGAGGAAGAGAACAAAGCAGGCTCTGACAATTTTAGGCGCTGCACGGTCATTTCAAGCTGTGCCGAAATGCCAACCATCCACTAACCATGGTATAGAAGACGTCTAGAGAACAAGATGCTGGTTCCAATGAATTACATAACTGGTTGGTGGTATCCTTTTTGTTGGTTCAATCCTACCTGGGATTCTAATCCAAATTGACTCATGGCTTTTATGGGTTTGGGACGGTTTCGCAGATCGACCCTGTGCAGGCAACTGGGCGACAAGGTCTATGCGTTGATGGATCAACTGCGACAACATCAGGCCGATCTTAGTGATCTCGATTTTTTCTTCGAGCAGTTTTTAGTGGCAAAAGCTATGGAAAACATGGAAAACCCATGAGTTGAAGAATCTTCGTTACGTGTTGGTCATTTCGGATGGTCCATCCGAGACCGACCTCAAGAAGACGGAGGCGGGAGGTGTGGAAAAGCTCGGGCACCGAGAGGCAATCCATGGTGTTCCTCAGAATTTTCCATGACCCCAATAGCTGGATGGTTAGTGGAAAATCCCAATCGAAAATAGATGATTTTGGGGATACCCACATGACTGCGGAAACCTCCAAATGGAAAAGCCATACTGCGAGATACTCAGATGCTGCAACTCCTGATGTTTAAGGGATCCCACAGGATGTCCGAGAACTTAAGATTATGAAAATCGCGCAGAAATGTCAGCCGCCCAAAACCGGATCATGGCAAAGGCTCCCCATCATGATACATATACACATGTCGCATGATAGTTATGCATGTTGTATCCTTGTTTCTATACCTCTATGTACAGAAAATATCCAGATACATACTTTTATGTGTGTATACATATATATAATGAATATGATGATAGATCATTCATAGACAGGAATATCTTTGGATAAGACTCTTCAAATTTCTAAGGCAGAAGAAGATCGGCTCTTTGGAGAAGCAATCGCAGGACGCGTGGTGAATCCAGTGAATCCATTGGGAAATCACTGTTGGTCCGACTGTTGGTCAATGAGAAGATCATACTTGGCCAGTTATAGTGGATGTTCCATAGTTATGTTAGTTTACCAGAGGGTACTTGAACTTCTCCTCATCATATTTGGCTTGAAATTATGGGAATCATGCAGATCTGTGATCACGCACTCCCTTCAAGCCAATTTCGGTGTCATTTTTTTTGGGACTCACAGGCATCAAAACTTCGGTGAGAAACACCCAATGAACTTTAATTGGGGGCACATCATTTATGATGTGGGGCCCCCGTTTACGATAGCTAAGTTGGTGCCAATAACTCTAACCATGATTTATGGTACTTACAACTATAGGTAATAGGGTTTATATGGGTTTATGAAGCAACTTATACATACCTAGGGGGCCCCACAGTGTATGATGATAAGCCACCGGAAATTTTACCGGGTGTTCCGTTTTCCATCGGAGCGGCTGCAGAATCTTCAACAGCAGCTGCAGATGGAGGCGAGCTTGAAAAATCGGCAGCAAGAAGTTGGTTTCTCCAGTGCACAGCCCAAAGTTGCAATTTAAATGAAAAATGTGAAAAACTGATAATGAATTGTATTTGGGGTACCCTTTTTGATGCAAGTTGGTTTCGATTTGAAGGATCGTTCTCGGAGAGTGCTTTGGCAAAGCCCCCTGCTGTAGAAAGCCTGAAAAGACTTCAACAGAAAAGGCTATGTTGAACTCATTGGTGCATGACATCCCAGATTTTGGTTGGCTATGCCGCAGTCATCAGCTCCGCTGGAAAATGCCAGGTGGATGCGAAGCTGTCCGCGGAAGCGGAAGCCCGGAATGCTGCCCAGATGCAGGCGTGACCAATTCGGAAGGGATGAAAACATGGGAATATGTGTGGAGAAATTGGGTATAAGAGTCTAGTTGGATCTATTTTCATCCAACCTCTGTGCCAGAAATATCAAGTCGCTACAGGAGTTGAAGTTGAGCTTCGAAATCGTTTCCCAAGTCCAATCCAGGCCTTGCTGCAAAAGAAGAACAAGATGTTGGAAGAGGCACTACAACTCGCGCTAAAGGCGCAGGAAAAGGTGCCGCATCCCAGGGTTTTTGGAGGGTTGCCTGGAGTCAAGCCTTAAGCTCCCATTTGGATCATGTTTATAGCTTTCACATTTTCACCACCCATGTGAGACCTATCTTCGCACCAGCATAAGCTTCCACAATGATTGCAGTTCACCAGTATAATTGGTATTTATGGCCTATTCTGTTGAGAATCGGGATTGGTTCCTGACCCATAGTGCCCAGCAGATTCTACAATCCCGGTGATGTCAGGCCCCAACAATGAACCATCAAGTAGCCATCATTCCTGCGGCTTGATATTACAAGTAGAACTATCAACCATGATGTCAAGAGAATGTTCCCATTTTCTCACATGAAATCCCAATCATTTTCTCGTTTTAACGATTCCCTTCTGGAACCAGCCTTTCTGATTTCAATCCCTATGTTCATTGCTGAAAATACCCCCACGTTTTGTCACTTAAATCGTCATTTCTCATCGTCAAGGCCCATGTTTGCTAGTTAAACCACCATGGATTCCATGGTGAAGTCCCAATTTTCACTGTTCAAAACACATCAAAACACGTTGGTTTTCAATGTCAAAGCACCAGTTTTTCATGGTATCTCCAGCAACCACCAGGGGTTGCCCCTCCAAGGTGGAGAAACGCCTCTTAGAGCTGAAAGAGAAGACCGAAGCCCTGCAGACGCAGAATGACTACCTGGGCACGTGCCATGGCGGAAGGGATGAGCTGTAACTACTCATAACTATAGGGGATAATCCACCATTTATATATAACCTATAGAGGAAAACTATAGATAACTATAGATATGGTTATATAACCCATCCCAAAATTATAGATCACCTCCATTTTTATAAAGGATTATGGAGGATTCATCCACCATCTGTGGTAAACCCAATCATAACACCTCCCATTTGGGGATGGTAAACATGGCATTGGGGTTCCCACATTCATCATACCTTCGGCTTATTTAACAGTTTGCAAACTGGAAGCCATGGACCATTTACAGTTGATAAAGAATCATGATTTAGCTCTTAAAACTGATGTTCCAGTTCGCTACATTGTATTACCAAAAGATAAACTATGGGGATAACCCGTTTACAGGAAATAATAATGGTAGTAATTAGTGATAACTAATTAGTTACAATGATGGTGATGAAAATAATGAACTAGTGTACCAAATGTTTCAATTATTATTTCACAATTAGTAGGGATAATGACAATGAAAATACACACAAACAATGATATTTATTATGATCATATCCATTTGATGGAGTTTTTTGAGGGATTGAGCCACCAAGTTAGAGGTAAAATGGAGATTACACCCCTCTTTTTTTAGGAGATAGAACCAAGATTGCCAAGGCCCTTAAAAGGCACCCAGAAGGGTCCCAGAAGGGTTCCACAAGGGGCCCAGAAGGCTTCCAGGAAGCTTCTAGCAGGCCACCAGAAGGCCCAGGGTCAGGATATATAGAAACCAGAATTGAGTGAAACAGATCTGTTCAAGTCATCTTCCAGATTTCATCGTTGTCAATTTTCTATGATAGATTTGGGGGTGTAAACATCTGGTGGACAACCTAGCAAGCGATGCGAAATCTGGTAAGCTCAAAACTGACCTAGAAAAACAACTGGGGTGACGACTTATGGAGTTCATATACTTAGGCAACGCTTTTGTGTAATCGTGACGACTTCTGTGTAATCCAAATATACGTGGGGCTTATCCCAGATATAGCTGGATTGTCACTGGCATGCTCCTGGTGGAGACTGGAAGTGTGGCTCGGGGGATATCCCAATGCTAGAACTGGGTGCACCGCTGTTTGTCGAGAAGAAACTGAAAATCATGTTTCACATCCAGAAGAGAATCCAAGAACGGGATCTTCCATTGACCCAGGTTTATTACCCAAATACCATAGTGAGGGAACTGCGAGTATGTTTATTCCGAGAATCTTTCCTCACCACAAGTTTATTGCATGTGTTTCCTTTTCTTGTTGGCTATGTAATTATGATGAAGCGAATCCGAGAGAACATCGGCGATTTGTTCTGCTGATTGATGTCAAGAGTCCTTGAGCTTTTGCGTATTCAAAGCAGCTGCACACACCCTAGAAGTGTGTGTGGTTTTTCGAGTCTCTTACCAGATGTTCATTGTTCCAAATTCAGGAATTAACTCCCAGTTGAACCTTTGAGGCGTATCGATGGCAACGAGGAGGACAAGGGCGCCCTCAGGCGGGATGGAATCCCTGGCGACGAATGGCTCAGGAAAAACAAAGAAACGGCAGACGGTTAGAAGTTGGAAACGCTGTAAAAGTGTGTGGTGTTGGTTATCCTGGTTATAACCATATATCTATATATACATATCTATATATAATAGTAATATATATATATATCCTGGTTATCCAAATGTTTATCCCAGTTCTCACCCAAAAAATGGAACCAGAGCCCACAGAGCAGCGATGGATCCCCATATGTCGACGCTCAGGTATGACTTAAGAAGAACTGAAGATGAGCTTCGACAGGCCAGCCGGACAGCATCAAGGGGAGGTGTTTTCAGAATATGAAACATCACCAAGCATAATTTGAAAATACTGTTGGGAAATCTGCTAAATCCGTTTCACTTCTTATTTTCAAAGTGTTCGTCCGGAGTTTGGAAGATGATTTGATCCATGCTTTTCATGTTACTAGGTTTGAAAGCACCAAGTTATGGTAACACGCACCGCCTTTGCCGTTTAAGAAAAACAAAAGTTTAAGAAAAACAAAAGATGGGATTGCTTACAGGTTTGTAGCACAGTTCACACTTTCTGTTCTTGATATTACGGATTCATTGGCCACTGGAGAAAGGGACACAAGATTCAGAAACTGAAATGGGCATCAGTCAAGATCATTGGCCCAACAAAGAATTGGATCATTCATGGTGATTCCTGATGGAGCGTGGTTCATGGAATTGGTCTTCAAATCCCATCATTACACCCATTGATCCCAGTGTTTTCATTTGTTTTCCATCATATCCCCATTCTATCCCTCTACATTTACTACATCCCGATGATTTCCACTTTAGATTCCCATGGTGAAGGTGCCCCGGCCTTGTAACAGCCAAATCATGGATTTCCACATATCAGAGAAGCAAAATGAAACACCAGGAAAATAGCCCAGAATGACATGAACTTTTCGGAGCCTGGGTAAGAAATTTCATCAGTCCATTTGGTGTGGTCCTCTTTTCCTTGACATTTTACCAGGTGGCTTGGAGTTGGTGTCAGCTCATCTTTCTTTCTATGGTTCTCCCCCGAAGAATCCTACCACCATATCATATCACATGTCATTCTCTGACGTGCTGCCCTGTCTCCAATTCTGTCTCATTGGTCTCCCCCAGAAAGATTCCAAACTGGGATCCCCTATATTGAATTGACATCCCATTGCTTTGACATCCCATTGAATCATTGCTTAGCATAAATCATACCACAAGCAATGAAGTTTTCTTGTCTGGTGCAGTATTGGCAGCATCGGCAAATGGAATTTGAAACATGATATGATATTATTATGATCAATATATTTTTTTTGAATTGGCACAGTACATCATATGACTCATGACTATTAATATTAATATGACATGTGACACGCTGTGTTGTGTGATCATTTGAATTCAACAATGATTTGGGCCATGGGCGGCATGGATATGATTCTATGATATGTTGCGGTCGGTCACATGATTTGGTATGGTCTATAACTTATAGCCATCTTATAGTAACCCCAGTCCTACCCAGTTGACACCATGGATCAATGTTGAAGGCCACTGCGGTGAACGGCCAGCTCCTACAGAAGCGTCACTTGGAGTGGATTGTGGAGCTTTTGAGTGCTGAAATTTTACAACTGATATTTCATTCCATGGAACGAAGAAAATCTGGAAAATCTTTGGGGCATAGTTAAAACGAACATGAACTAAACGCTTAAGTCCTAGCTTTAACTTTGATTTCACCATCTAGAACTGTGACGCAATGGAATTAGCCGACATAGTTTTGGGGATGTATAAGCAGTTATTATTGGGATATGTTGTGGAATGTATAACCAACTTAATATGGCACTTGTGTATATATTAAAAGGGGGCATAGCACCAAAAGATACAATCTTAATAGGGAAAAAACCATCGAAAACCTAAGGTTTTAATCCTGGTTTGATGTAGAAATCTAAAATCTTGGCCACGATTTGAGATGTACAGAAAACATCTGTGGTAAACCCGATGACAACCGAAATGGGTGCCAAACCGAGGTGTCGAAGTGGAGGATCGCTTCAATGAAGTTGAAGCCGAAAAGGTGGGAAATCAACGGAATTTTGCAAAAGAAAACAACGGAAGTGTCTAGGAGTTTGATGGTTTGGGGTTTTTTTGGGCTTTGGAATGTATGAATAGCCAGAATGGGAAAGGAATCATGTCGTGCAATTGTCAATTTCCATGTTTTCAGAGGCAAATTGCTGATGAACACTTTTGCAAACAGTACGAGAGGACCATTTATCCCAGATGGTTCATGTTGCTGCAATATTTGTCTCACAGTCAGTTCCCACCCAATCTGTCAACAACTTGAGTCATTGCACATTGCAGGTGGCTGTCAAGGCTGAGCTTGACTACATCAAGCGAGAGGACGGGATGCAAGGGATGATATTGTTGATATATGTTCGCATTCATATTCCTGTGTAGTTGCAGGTATTTCTTTCTGTGCACGGGAAGCTGTGGAAAAACGCTGCACGTCAGTATGAGCTCCCAAAGCCACAGCCAGGATATGCTGGATGAAACTGGTCGTACCAAGCCCATCCTCATTGAGTCTGAATCGAAGTTGCTTGGCGCTGCGCCTTCGAAAATATTCACCAAATTGTGATTTGGCCTTCCCCTTGATGAGGTCTGTTTTCATGTTTCTAAAGTTTTCTCCAGAGTCTTCCTTCGCAAAAGTCCAGAGACTCTAAGTGGGTTCAGTTGATTCAATGGGAATTTCAGGATCCTAAAATGGAGGTACTGTACCATATAAGGCCATATTTTGTTGGGATATTCCCATTGATTGATGGCAACTTTTGTTTCCCGCGCTCTCGAGGCTCATCGAGAGACTCCAGATCAATGAGTTCCTCTACAGCTCCCAGCAGGTCTGCAGCGAACAGCTGGCGCCATTTTAAAAATACCCCGCAAAAACCACAGTTTGATAGGTAAATTATCATAATTATCGAACTAAATTGCCATTTTCAATAGCTGAGATGAAGATGATTGAACATGATTGAGCAAAACTATGGATACGAGGCAGACATGATGACTGTTTCTTTGCGATGGTATGCTTGTAACTGCAAATATGTATGGTCAATTTTTAACTGCCGTCGCCACGGCCCAGCCAATATTCCCCACAATCCTCAAGGCAGCCAAGCAGGAAATGTGTTTTGCCCCAGTTACCCAGTTCATGACATCTCTAAAGTAGCGTTCTTCACAAAAATTGTCTGCCAAGCTTAAGAGGCTTAACTCAAAGAATCCTTCCCCAATATATGTGGCTGGTGGGTGGTTTCAAACATTTTTTTCCATTTCATATATGGGATGTCATCCTTCCCATTGACTTTCATATTTTTCAGAGGGGTAGGCTCAACCACCAACCAGGTGGTCTCGTTTTCTATTTTGACTTTTTGATGCTGCTGGCATTTTTGGCAGGCACGAAATCCAGTGCCGATGCTGGTGGAGAAAATCTCCCATTTACTGGAGATGCTGCATACCACGCAAGTGCAGTCGGACATGTACCTGCAGGTGCGCAACAGAGATGCACACGACATGTACGAGATAAGGATTGCGGTTGGAACTTGATGCTTGTGCGGCTTTCTCTGAAATTATAAGGAAAACCTCAAAACCCCATAATTCATCAGAATGTTCCCTATAGATGGCCAAAAATGGGGTGAATCCCCCATTTTCGGACTTGCTGAAGTAGGCATGCAGCGATTTGTCAGGACTTGCAGCGATCCAACTCCATGCTTCAGGCCCGTCAAGTGATTCATGGTTTCGTCAATGGTGGGATTTTAACCCAAACCACTGTTAGATACACTTCACCGGAGGGTTTCTGGATGCTTTAGTGTTTGTGGTAGGTACATCGGTGCATCTTCAATTCGAATGGGAAGTTTGGATCATTTTTGAAAGCGATCACCAGGTGGCTTTCAACTCATTGGACCGCCCTTCTTTTTCACTCAAAATGATGGTAGATATAGTATACATTTAGTATATAGATATAGTATATCTATATATATATCTATATATCTATATATCTATATATCTATATATCTATATCTATATATGTATATATATTTTTAGTATACATATAAGAATGTTCAAGCCCATTATTTCAACGCTTTCCAAGTGACCTTTCGCGATTTCGGCCCTGGCACCCAGGGCTTGCGGGAGAAGAACAAGAACTTGTACGAAAAGGTCCAGATGTGCGAGACCTGGAAGGCGACGGCTAGTGCTGCTTTCATGGGCGCCATTGTTTTTTAAGCCCCCTATTTTTTGCTTGGTTGAGTAAGCAAGTAAAAAGCTCTAAAAATGAGATGTCATTGGTATGATACTTAGTGGATATTGATGGTTGCTGGGTAACTTCTAGGGATTTTAACAATAGAAATGATGACAAACAACTCATAATTCAAACCACCAATAGTCAGCTGCCTCTCGCAGATGGTCACTGGCCACTCCCCAAGTGGGAATGGATCGATTATGATGGAAGCGATGCTGTCTTGAAGGAATGGATGATTTGTTCTACTTGGGAATCAATGTTGATCACAAATTGCTTTGAAGTTCTTTCAGACCCAGTTATTCCCAGCTTTTTGTATGATCTATCCAGTTTGTTTTTTGAAATCAGCACCACTTCCACGACTCTGCTTCCATGCTGTGCACCTGCCAGATGCGAGCTTTGTTGAAGATTGCATCCAACGAGTTCGAGATGAGGTCCCCTGCAATGGGAGCAAGTCACATTTGAGTTGCATCAAGCCAAGGTTTTTTGAATTGGATTGAGAAGTTCTTTTCTCCAAATTCCTTGCAACTATGTTGATTTATATTGGCTTCAAACAGCAAGAGATAGTGCCACCTACGTTGTCCGTTGGATTGTCCAGGAGCAGCGTCAAGGGGCACAAGTCCAGCATCAAAGAAGGCAATGCCCTCTATTTGGATGGCCTCCAATATTCCAACAAGGCCGGATGGCTTGATCCATGGGATCCAAGGGATCCACATTTTCAGCTGAGGAGATTGGAGAGCTCAAGAAGTTGATTCAGAATTACATGAAGGAAGAAAACGTCGGAGCCTCAGGTCATGGAGGGTGGGGCCTAGGGCACACCTTGCGGGCAAAGAGTTTCGGGGCTGACCCAAGGGTTGGAGATAGGTACCATCCATTTTTTGGTGAACCGAGCTGCCCGAAGAGTCGTGAGCATCGCGGGGCAAGCCCTGGCGTTTAAGGTGAAAGAGATCCGATTGCAGGACTGGGAATGTTGGGGGTTAGGGGGTGCCCCAAAAAGTTTGCCAGCGCACCATAGCTCCAGGAAACCAAGAGCGCAGTATCCAATTGTTTCGAATATATCGCACAAAATATCATATCTACATCCTCCAAAATAGAGTGTTCCACTCCATAACTTTGTTGGAATCGATGGATTCCTTTGCCCTTTGTCCATATGGTTGTCTCGGCGAGGACAACAATTTGGACAAAACGGCAGTGCCACTGATCTGCGAGCTGTGCTGCCAGCCATGATTTGGCAGCTGTTGGCTGCGGTTTGGAAAGTGAAGATTGATGGGCTGCTTCAAAACCACCAGAAAGATCGATTTTAGTAAAATTAGATTCCAGAAATAATGGTAGATTGAACCTTTTCTGAATCCTTTTGGGGCTTAGTATACTTTAAAAGCCATGTTTCTTGTCATGATATATCAGGTTTTCCTTTCAAAATTAACTTCAACCAATTCGATGCGACTGCTAGTTTTGGGCATTCTTGAAGGCCGAAATTGCCAAGGAAGACCTCGTGGAGTGTGTTGTGAAGTTGATATGTTGAAGAAGTTGAGGAAAAATTGAAGTTAGCACATCAAAGGTCCCCTGAATTATTTTGAATTCCTTTTTTTTGACAGAATGGGATTTGGCCAGGATGGACTTGTGCCCGTACTTGACCAAGCTGGACCTGAGAAGGAGCCAGCTGCGAGCTGTCCAAGATAACAATCCAGCTTTGGAAGCCAATGTAGCCACGCATATGGCGTGCTTGATATCAATCTGAAGGATATTGAAAGTCGATATGGAGGTGTTCTAAGTCATGGGGGTAAACCCAAATCATCCAGTCATTAGATCGTTACCATGGTGACCGCTGGGGATTCCCCATGACTTAAGAGTTCGCCCCAACTGATGATCCGCCGATGTTTTCTGGAACCTCGAGGAACCGCTTGGACAACGATGCACTTGCGGATCTTCAGGCAGTTTTTGCGCCAGCACAATGGTTGTTGAACATAACTCCAATTTCACTAGGGATTTTTGGTGGATATATCTATGATATATCTATGATGTGAATTATAAAGTTTATAAACCCCTAACTGGGCACCCACCTTGTCCTGTTCCCCAAGCGCTCCGCCAGGGCTTCGTGGAACGCATCCCTGGCGTGACGACCTTGGTGAAGGATCCCGTCTCTGGGGATCTTCGTGCGCGATCCGGCAACCAGGTCCGGAGCCGATGTTTTTTCCGACCACAAAAGAGTGTCACATTGTGAAGACCTCCAGTGGCTCCTTTCTGATTTGGTCATATTTACATTTATATGATGTAAGCATATATATATACATGCATACATACATACGTTACGTTACGTTACGTTACGTTACATTGACTGACATACTGACATACTGACATACTGACATACATACATACATACATATGTATATATGTATATTTATATTTATATTTATTTATTTATATATATATATCCCCGCTGTATATCCATTGCTTTAAGACAGCCCTTCCGAAGCATGGCTCCTGCCGCAGGTTCGTTTGGTCATCCTCTTGGAGGATCAAAGTCCACCGGATCCCGAAGCACCGCCGCGCGAAGCTCAGATTCGGGGGCCCAAAAATGGATCCCCCAATCCTCATGTTCTTCCTACTGAATCATTGTTTGAACATGTTTGATACTGGGATTATTGGTTTTCCTACTTAGTACTACTTATTTGTTTCTATCATTTTGGCTGGCCACATTGAAACTGATCCTGGGATACAAGGGAGGATCATAACTTAGCTGCTTTGGAAAGATTCTGACTTATCTGTGCAACTCTCGTCTTAAGACGGACTTGTAGGATTAGATGATGAATTGCATAATTGCATACAGAAGTCTTCTCATTGACATCATTGACGAGCATGAAACAAGACTGTTCAACCCATGGCAACCCTTGGAGCCCAGCACTTCCTGAGGTCGCCGACAGCAGATCTCACAGAGGATCAAGCAGGTCGCTGCCGGCTGGGGAAATCTCGGTGACAGAGAGCAAAACCTCTTGATTCGAGGTGTTTTTGAATAAGCGTGTCAAATACTTTTTCATCAGTCAGGCATACGCCGTTAGGATGTTGGCCCTGCCATCAGTTGGGAATCCAGTAGGATCGTCTTAAAGATGACCTTGCAATCTGTGTGGTTTGAGGGTGACCCACTGGGAACGCCATCGGATAGGTCTTGCAGCAGATGGTTTCTTATCCTCGGCTGCCGGGGTTGGGCTGCCTGGATTTCACCGATCACCTCGACAGGGATATCCACAGCCATAGTGCATAAACCAGGCATCGTTCAGCAGGTGATATTTTGATGGGTGGATTCAAAAATCAAAAAGTCGTCAAAGGTTTCCCCTCTGGTAAACAAACAGTTTGCTATTGAAAATGGCCCAGTCGAAATAGTTGATTTACCCATGAAAAATTGCGTTTTTCCATCGTTTTTTCTATGTTTACCAGGCCGGGTATCTCCTGCACCAAGGTGACCTCTCAGGGCCGACTGCAGGGACCCGATGGGTCCGGAGCCCATGGACGTGCTGGATGGGGTAGCCGGGTAGCCACACAACGCGCCGCTAAGGCCCAGCGGTGGAACCACACGCACCATGGCGGTGCCGCAGAAGCCAGGCATGGATTCCCATCGGCAGCGGGTCCAAAAGTCAGACGTGAAAACGAGTGAAACATGCTGGGGATTGTTTTAAATGAATTTTTGTAGTGTCAATCTCGGGAATCATGGATCTGGTTGGTGGTTTGGAACCATGGAATTTTATGACTTTCCCATCATATTGGGAATATCATCATCCCAACTGTTACTCACTCCATCATTTTTCAGAGGGGTAGGGCTCAACCACCAACCAGAAAACAACTTGGTGGATTTTTGCGGTGCCGACTCATCGCAGGTGGTGCTGGAAAGCCCCTGGGAGATGTACTCTTCTCAGCTGAGTGTCAGATAAGCCCCTATTGATTGATTTTTCTATCGGCTTATTCTTATCGAAGGAAGTTCAGAAGTCAAACTTCCGACAATATGGACAGATGAAAAGCAGAGTAGGGCAGAGGCAGAGAGAAGAGAAAGATAAGAAGAGAGAAGATCAGAGAAGAGAAAGAGTCAGCAGAAAGAAGATGTAGATGCGCAAAAAGGTGGGAAAGTCGCGATTCACTGTGTTTTTCCAATGATTTGTGGCTCCGGAGGGTCGAAAAGTAGGCTCGCTAAAGCGGCGGGTGCGGAGCCAGCTGGCCAGATGAGAGATGAAAAATTGCACGCCGTTGTGGCGCGAAGCACATTTCCAAGTCAAAATGTACAAAGCACCTCAGCGTCGGACCACTTTTTGAAGTTGCGATGTCGAAAACGTGCACGCCGTTGTGGCGCGAAGCACATTTGGAAGTGAAAATGTACAAAACACACCAGGTCCAGACCACTTTTGGAAGTTCCGATGTCGAAAAAGTGCACGCCGCTGTGGCGCGAAGCACATTTCCAAGTGAAAATGTACAAAACACACCATGCTCGGACCACTTTTGGAAGTTCCGATGTCGAAAAAGTGCACGCCGCTGTGGCGCGAAGCACATTTCCAAGTGAAAATGTACAAAACACACCATGCTCGGACCACTTTTGGAAGTTCCGATGTCGAAAAAGTGCACGCCGCTGTGGCGCGAAGCACATTTCCAAGTGAAAATGTACAAAACACACCATGCTCGGACCACTTTTGGAAGTTCCGATGTCGAAAAAGTGCACGCTGTGGCGCCAAGCACAGCTCCAAGTGAAAATGCACAAAACACACCATGCTCGGACCATTTTTGGAGGTTCAGATGTCGCTTCGCTTCACTACACTACATTACACTACACAACATTGCGCTACATTACAGTCCACTACACTACACTACATTACACTACACTACCTTCCACTACACTTCACTACATTCCTTTACACTACACTCATCCACACTACAACTACAACTACAACTACACTCCACTACATTCCACTACACTCCACTACATTCCACTACACTCCACTACACTCCACTACGCTAAATTACGCTACACCACACGAAATTACACCTACACTACACTCCACTACATTACACTACACTACACAAACTTCCACTACACACTACACTTCACTACATTACACTACACTCCACTACGCTACAACTACACCTACGACTACACAACTACACTCCACTACACTCCACTACACTAAATAACATTACATTACACTACACTACGCTACATTCCACTACACTCCACTACACTACATTACATTACGCTACACTACATTACACTACACTACACTACATTGCACTACAATACACTCCACTACACTTCACTACACTTCATTACATTACACTACACTACCTTCCACTACACTTCACAACATTACTCTACACTACACTCAACCACACTACAACTACAACTACAACTACACAACTCTACTCCACTACACTCCACTATACTCCACTACGCTAAATTACACTACACGACACTACATTACACTACACTACACTCCACAACACTACAACTAAAACTACACAACTACACTCCACTACACTCAATTACATTACACTCCACTACATTACGCTACGCTACACTACATTACACTACACTACACTACCTTCCACTACACTTCAGTACATTACTCTACGCTACACTCCACGACACTACAATAGAAACACAACTACACAACTACACTCCACTACACTCCACTACGCTAAATTACACTACACTACACTACACTCCACTACGCTAAATACCACTACACGACACTACATTACACTACACTACACTACACTCCACTACGCTACAACTACACCTGCGACTACACAACTACACTCCAATACACTCCACTACACTAAATTACAGTACATTACACTACACTACACTACAATACATTCCACTACACTCCGCTACACTACACTACATTACACTCAATGACACTGCACCACAGATAGACAGGTAGACAGATAGACAGATAGATAGACAGATAGACAGATGAGAGAGAGATAGATAGATAGATAGATAGGTAATTAGATGAAAGAGAGAGAGAGAGATATAGATAGATAGATCGATAGATAGATACATAGAAGATAGATAGGTAGGTAGGTAGATAGTCGGAGAAAGAGAGAGAAAGAGAGGAGACCTCAAGCACCTTTCGGTCCATCAGTGGATTCGCTCTGCCATCCGTGATTCACAACAACCAATCTCTCCTATAGGTTTCCTATTTTGAAACTTCCGCCACCGCCTTGTGCGGTACTACTGGTATTATCCAACATATTGGGGATTGTAATCATTCACTTTGATTTTTTTTATCTTTTGAGCATCGCGTTGATGTTTCGGAGGTACATGTTGGCCGTGTATGAAAAAGATATAGCATTGTCTTTCACCGATGAAGCTCGAGATCAAAACTGGCATTGAATCTCTCAACTACTTGCCTTGAGGGAACTGCAACCACACTGCCGCCAATTTCGTAGCGACTTGGCTGCACTGGCTGAAGCGAGAGTGATTTGAATCCTTTCAAACTGGATGTCTGCACTGCCCAGTCTCCCTAGCCACGCATCTTGCAAGGAGATTCAGTTTCCATGTGTGCGATTGCCTTGTGCTATTTGTTGCTCACTCCCATGATGTCAGGTCTGCAATGAATCTCCGTGTCCGAAGTTTCACTCTTTGCATTGGAAGTCCTGCTAGGTCTTTCCTAAGTCATCAAATTGATTTCATTCACAAACTCAACAAAATCAACAAATCTACCATGAGATGACGTTCTTGCAGACACTTGCGGCACAAATGTATGCTTTCCTTTGCATTCTTTCCAGTTGACCGAGAAGTGCTCCTGTCTCACCACGACGTGCTCTCAAAAATCCGATGTGGAGGTTGCGCGAAAGTTATGGGAGGGTTCTCACAAGTTAGTGGAAAGTAGCATGTTTTTCATAGATACAGATACAACAAGACTTGATGATTCAATGTTCCGGCCCTAAATTTGTTCTCACTTAAGGAAGTAAAATCATAAGGCTTGGGCTGGGGGGGGCCTTCGTTTTGATTCTGTCATTCGCGAAAGTGTCTTTGTTGCGAAATCCGAGCTGTACATAGCTGCATAGTTGTGCCATGTTGTGCCACGTTCAGATGTTGTCCGTCATTCAAGTCTTCAAGTTTTGAGCAGGATGGTTCAGCAGAGTTTCTTCTTGAATCACCATATGAGACCGCATTTCCTTATGAATTTCCTCCGCTGCTTCAGAAAAAGCAGTACTATGTAGAGGTCAGAGCATTTCCAATCAGAAGCTATGACAGCATCAGCCGCAAAGAGCTACAGAGAGATTACTCAGAATATCGAAATGATGCATCATCAGATTTGCCTTTTAGGATGGGGAATGTGGTCCAAGAACAAAAGCATTGTGACGTTCCACCGCATCTCATGTTGCGCAATGCCGGTAGTTCTGCTTGGTGTTGGAAGGCCTAGATTTCAAGACGGAATTGCGGTTTGCAAAGCTTGCAGTTGATCCTCTTGTGATTTCGCAGCCAAAATCATCGTTGTTTGCAGCGCCGATTGATTTCCCACAGAGCTGCATGACGTTTCAGCGGCAGCATTCATCACCGAATCAAGAGAGCCATCGAGCCACCAGGCCTTCTCCCTGTGCCCCACGAGTGTGGGGAATTTAATCATATTGAATCTAGTTTGTGCATGTTTGTGCGATTTCACCCCTGAGCACTGCTTTGACTGTTTGACTTGCCGGCAGTTGTGGACCATGGATCAAGTTAGTTATGGCCATCTCTGTGCAGAAAGTAGACAAGCTCCCCTTCTAGACGTGCAAAAGTAAAAACGTATCAGTTGCCTAAGATCAAGACATCAGCTCTGCAGACATGCTAAGCCATCCCCCATGGTCTTTTGGATATTTTGGGCTGGTTCTCAGCAAAATTGTCACACAGTCCAACGCCATGCGTTTCAGTTGCTTGGTGTTCTTGCTGACCTTGTGGGATGCCTCAACTGAAGATGAGATCTCATGGTGCTTGCGTGCAGGCTCTCTGTGCCACGGCAACAAGTGGACTTTGAAAGCAGTGGATCAAGTTTTGCATTACTTGCCTCTGTCTGACCTCTACCCGATGCGGCTGGCAGACTGGGACATGGACGGTGATTTGGATGCTATTGTGCTCATGGAGGATGGCCTGTGGCTTTTCAAGATGATAGCAAGGGGACAAAACTTCTCCGGTCCTTTCCTGTTGAACAACTCAGCCTTGAATGTGAATTACAACAGCTATCTGGAGGTCGCTGACTGGAATGGGGATGGATACCCAGATATCCTTTTCGCAGAGCAAGTTCGCACAACCTTGGGACCCTCGGGATGCACAGATGGGAAAATCCGATATTTTGAGCAGATGCACTTGGACTCCGAAATGGTTCTGCAGGAAAGAACGGGATCCAACAATCCCTTCGATGTCATTTCAGTTCCGTGCCCGGATGGCTACACCACTCTTCAGCTTGCAGATTGGAATGCAGATGGAAAGCCGGATCTCTTTGTTTACAGCCCTCGACTCGTCAAATTACGCTATTTTGAAAACCACCAAGGGCAGTTGTTGGAGGCAACCCATAGGCCAGGCAGGGTCTTTCATGTTTCGATAGAGAAGCGGATTCTAGTAGAGCTTTTAACTTCAGTCTTGTATGGCCTGACTCCCATGAATCAAGAGCTCATTTTTTGTTGGCATTGAAACATGGAATGGTTTTGGAACCCAAAATCCAGTTGGGTTGTTGGTTTGCTCTTCGGGCAGGTATTTCCAGGACCTGGATTTCAGCATCGGCAAATATGGTTTCGTGAAGGAAGTCCAACTGACCGATTGGGATGGAGATGGGGACCAGGCAGGGGAGCAAGGGGGCCATGAGGGATTGATGGGTTGTTTTTGGATCGGGTTTCTGTGACTTGGACGCCAGGACATGATCCTTCTTTGCAAGCGCTGTCGGGGTCCTGCATGTAAGGCGGCTCTGAATTACCTCGAGCAGCTCGCTGATGGCACTCTGCTGTTCATTCCTGATGGCTGGTGGCGCAAAATTTCGTTGCACAGTGATGCTGGCCAGCCGTTTCAGATGGTTGACTGGAACGGGGATGGTACCTCAGATTTGACAATCTCCGGTCGAATATTTCAAAGAAACTTTGCCGAACCAAGCTTCACTCAAAGAGAAGGGGTCCAGAACCCCTTTGGAGGCCTTGCTTTTTCCGATGGGGAACCTCACCTAGTGGACTGGGATGGGGATGGCGACCTTGACTTGTTGGTGGTGGAGCGATACAACTCGACCCATCCAGTCATCCGCATCTTTGAGCTTTTGGCGAACGGTGAGTTAGTGGAAGCAGACATCAAATACGATCATATCCCTCTAGTGCAGAATGGCCAGAGGAGTGGCCTGTACTTTTTGGATTGGAACCATGATGGCGATGTGGATTTGGCTGTAGCTGGGTGGCAAAAGATGTGTCGGCAAACGTAAGCCACGCTACGAAAGTGCCAGAGGCAAACCAACAATAGGCAGTAGTACCGCACAAGGCAGTGGCGGAAGTTTCAAAAATAGGAAACCTATAGGAGAGATTGGTTGTTGTGAATCATGGATGGCAGCGCGAACCCACTGGTGGATCGAAAGGTCGTTGGATTGCCGGGCTATCTATCTATCTGTCTACCTGTCTATCACTCTATCTATCTTTCTTTCTTTCTATCTATCTATCTACCTACCTATCTGTCTATCTATCTATCTGTCTATCTATCTATCTATGTATCTATCTATCTATCTATCTACTGTATCTATCTATCTATCTATCTATCTGTCTGTCTGTCTGCCTGTCAGTCTGTCTGTCTGTCTGTCTGTCTGTCTATTTCTCTGTCTATCTGTCTATCTATCTGTCTATCTGTCTATCTTTCTATCTGTCTATCTGTCTATGTATCTATCTATCTATTTATCTACCTGTCTTGCTATCTATCCATCTGTCTTTCTATCTGTCTACCAGTCTATCTATCTACCTACCTATCTATCGATCTGTCTATATGTTTGTCTATCGCTCCATCTATCTATCTATCTATCTATCTACCTATTTATCGATCTGTCTATATGTTTGTCCATCGCTCCATCTATCTATCTATCTATCTATCTACCTATTTATCGATCTGTCTATATGTTTGTCCATCGCTCCATCTATCTATCTATCTATCTATCTATCCATCGATCTATCTATCTATCTATATATATATATGTTTCTTTATTTCTTTATTTCTTTCTTTCTGTCTTTCTTTCTGTCTTTCTTTCTATCTTTCTATCTTTCTATCTTTCTAGCTTTCTAGCTTTCTAGCTTTCTAGCTTTCTAGCTATCTATCTATCTATCTATCTAGCTATCTGTCTATCCATCTATCTATCCATCTATCTATCTAGCTATCTATCCGTCTATCTATCCCTCTATCTATCCCTCTATCCATCTCATCTATCTAATTTATCTCATCTATCTGTCTAATCTCATCTCATCTAATCTAATCTCATCTAATCTAATCTAATCTAATCTATCTATCTATCTAATCTAATCTATCCCTCTAATCGATCCCTCTAATCTATCTATCTGTCTATCTATCTATCTATCTATCCATCTATCCATCCATCCATCCATCTACCTAATCTTTTCTATCTATCTAATCTGTCTAATCTATTCTATCTATCTAATCTTTCTAATCTATCTATCTATCTATCTATCTATCTATCTATCTATCTATCTATCTATCTATCTATCTTCCTATCTATCTATCTATCTATCTATCTGTCTGTCTTTCTTTCTGTCTTTCTTTCTGTCTTTCTTTCTTTCTATCTTTCTATCTTTCTATCTTTCTATCTTTCTAGCTCTCTAGCTATCTAGCTATCTATCTATCTATCTACCTATCTACCCATCTAATTATCTAGCTATATTTCTATCTTTTTGTCTTTCTCTCTATCTATCTATCTATCTATCTATCTAATTAATCTATCTATCTATCTATCTATCTATCTATCTATCTATCTATCCCTCTATCTATCTATCTATCCATCTATCTTTCTATCTAGCTATCTATCTATCTATCTATCTGTCTTCCTGCAAGCTTGAAAACGAAGCTATTCTGCGGGACGCCCTCAATTTTTGAAGTTGACAACATCAAAAACGAAGCAATTCTGCGAGACGTCTGTTTTTTTCCAACTTGACAAGGTTAAAAAAAAGAGCAATTTTGCGAGACGTTCTGAAGTTTGGAAAGTTGAGTCGTACCAATGCGTTTTGCGATTTTTCCACTCCATCTGTCTAAAGTACTGCGCTTGCCACGAAATAGAAGCCAGGTCATACGAAGTGCTGCACCTGTCACGCAAAATCACGTTAGCAAACCTACAGGTCTGATGCTCCGAATTGCAACCTTTCTCAGGAAATCAACGGAAATCAACGCCCTGACCTCCTAGTACTCTGATGAAAATGTCTCTTGTACTGCGCCTGCCACGCGACATGCATCTTTGCAGATCCTCCTCAAATGTCCCACGCCTGCCAATGTTGTTGAAAGTGTCGCAAAATCTTCACCTTTTGCTCACTTTGGCAAGGTGCAGAATCCTTTGCGTGCCACACAAAAAATTCCAGAACGGCAGCCCTTGGGAGTGCAGTTTTCCCATGATCTAAGATGATTTTTTGAGATGTTTTACGGATGTTTTACTGCACTCCCAAAGGCACTTTGACAGCTTTGCCTGTGATTCATGCCAGTTTCCTTGCAGCACCCCACGCTTGGGAAAAACCTTGGAAAAAACCCTGCAAAAATTAAGACTGCGCGTTCCAATTTTGAAATGTTCGGCCATGTCCTAGATAATAGCCTTAGTTTTATGCTATACTCTTTGTAAAACATGTTGCATAAATTGGTAGTACAATTTGCTGAAGTAATACGACCATCTTCTCAAGCATTATTGCATCATCGATGGAATCTGCTGTAGACTCATGTTACACTTTCTGGGAGGGATGCTACACAGATTTGCCAAGAAACTATTCACTGTCAAAAGTAGATATACATATACAGTGTGTGCATCTTCAAAGGAAGGCTTTCCTTGATTGACACAGATTTTGCACAGTTTGCAATAATATAACATTTTTTCGAGCAAATGCTGCACTGGTTTGAAAGAGATATTGTAGGTAATTGTGCTACTGCACTCTTTGCATAGGCATGTAGCACTTGTTTACATTGCCATAATTATATCTGAATAAGTTTGCATTAAGATTTATGATTTATAATTACAATGCGTTTTGCATTGTTGGAAGCCATATTCTACTTTGGAAACCAAATAAGATATGCTGCACTCTTTGGAAAGGCATTTCTTGCAGAAGGTGGTGCAATACTTGCTTTACAACAAAAAAAGACATATTTTTAAACAGGCTTTTGCATCATCAATGGAATCTACAGTAGGCTCTTGCCACACTTACAATAATGCTGCACACTTTGCAAACAAGAATCTGCACTTTCTAAGGTACAACACATGTTTCAATGAATGTGTCAGCAAGATGGCACTCTTTCCAAAACCATGCTGTGGTAATTCAAGAATAGATTCAATCTTGCAAAACAGCATGTTACATTTTCCTACAGGACTGCTATGTCTTCTGAAATCATCCAGTACATACATAGGAGGGTTCCCCTTGAAATTGGGAAGTAATGCTACACATCTTTGAAAGAACGCATCAACGTTTGCAAAAGGTTGTGGCATACATGGAGGAATGGCGTTCTTTATGCACAGTCATTTCACAAGTAATCTTTGCATTTTTTGGATACCATTATTTTCTATAGAGAACATATTGCATAAATTGATGCCTGTTTAAAATGCACATGTTTTAAATGCTACTTATCTTTCAAACAATGCCACACTTTTTGCAAAGGGCTGTTTGTTACATTGAGGAATGGTATTCTTTATGCAAAATCATTTTACAAGTGCAGTTTGCAAATGTATTTTTCCCCACATTGACGTGTGGGGTTTTTGTTTTTAGTTCTGTATCCGCTCCGCCTTCCTCCTCCTCCCGTCCTCCTCTCCGTCACCACTCACTCACACACTTGCTCAGAAACATCTTATCGAATTACTGATGTGGAATGCATCGGACGTGCAAAGACAACACAGTTAAACCTAACAGGAGAAATGAAAAAAAAAATATATATATATATATAGGACTACGGTGGCCACCAGCTGCGACTTATAATTGCGCCCAGGTGCACCACCGAAGTCCTGCAGGTACGTTTACACGGGTCCCGGGGAAGTGTCTTCGTTGGTCACCGACCCCCCCGGGACCCCGGTGACCCCCTGCAAAATAAGAAGTTTTACATCTATTCAGATGGTACACACACACACGCCCCGCAACAGCGGGGCAGATGAGATGAAGATGAGAATGAAATGAAAGTGAAAATGGAATGAAAGTTACCTAACCAGGACGCGAAGAGGGGAACGCAAGAGAAGAGGGAAAGAGCAAACACCAACACAACACACCTAGCCCGAAACGGGCAAAACCCTGAAAAGGCAAGGAAAAAGAAAAGCGAAGGCCGACGGACACGCAATCAGACCAGCGGAGGAGGGGGAGGACGGAAGCGCCTGAACCAACCTAACAAAGCGAAACCTAAGCCTACCTCGGCACGCGCAGGACCCAACCTACCTGAAGGGAGGAGAACGCAGAAACACATGAGAAAGGGGACCCATGGGGACTAGTTAGAAAAATGATGCAACCACAACTCATGCAAGATTCGTGATAAGGCTCAAAGGCCCTCGGTATTCAAATCAACCCCATCGACGGCTGTCAGTGTTCAAATGAATTACGTGCACAATTGAACCTCACCAACGACCATAAAAGAAAGGAGAACCACACCTAAAGCATGTCCTGAGACCTCCAAATGAATCCATGTCATGATGCATCTTGTCTGTCAAGCTCTCGAGCAACGTTGAAAAACGGATGTTAACGTGGCTGCCAGCTATGCAGATCGGTAAAAAAGGAATCCCCGAGACAGCGGGACGCTGTTCAACACTCGACCGACGTGTGAAACAATGAAAAATGGCCAGCAGTTCACTCTACTTAAACGAATTACTAATTCAAAAGTGTAAATTCAGACATCGTTTTACCGTCAATTCTTAGCCTAGAAAGGCTTTCCCCGAAGGGCTCATACCACCTTGTCGGACAACGGTATGAGTGACACACTTGCTCAGAAACATCTTATCGAATTACTGATGTGGAATGCATCGGACGTGCAAAGACAACACAGTTAAACCTAACAGGAGAAATGAAAAAAAAAATATATATATATATATATATATAGGACTACGGTGGCCACCAGCTGCGACTTATAATTGCGCCCAGGTGCACCACCGAAGTCCTGCAGGTACGTTTACACGGGTCCCGGGGAGGTGTCTTCGTTGGTCACCGACCCCCCCGGGACCCCGGTGACCCCCTGCAAAATAAGAAGTTTTACATCTATTCAGATGGTACACACACACACACATCACTGACTCACACACTCACATCACTCACTCACTCACTCACTCACTCACTCACTCACTCACTCACTCTCACTCACTCTCACTCACTCACTCACTCACACTCTCACACTCTCACTCACTCACTCTCACTCACTCACTCACTCTCACTCACTCACTCACTCTCACTCACACTCACTCTCACTCACACACTCACACGCACATCACTCACTCACACACATCACTCACACACACTTGATCAGAACAATCTTAGCGAATTTTGATGTGGAATGCATCCTACGTGCAAAACACACTTCAGTAAACCTGACAGGAGTGGGTCAGTGACACGACCCCAGAAATTGCGACATGTTCCCTGTAAACAGATTGCGAAAACCGTACAGCAAAATGGCATTGAAGAGTGTCCTCAGGTTGAAGTTTGGTTTGAAAATTGTGGGAAAACGACATGCCGGTTCTGGGCTTAGCCGGTAGCCATGACAGTAGCGAAAAAAGAAAAAAGAAATCTGAAGCAGACCCTGAACAACAGGTGATCACAACAATGCAGGTACGTCCAGCTGGCCAAGCTGGATATCCCATTTCACTGGTAGCTTCGTTGGACACAGTCCCAGTGAAATGCTGTGTCCCCCTGCAACTGTTGGAATGAATCATGAAACGACCTACAAGCAAAAAGGAACCAGCAGTAGAAGTTTTACATCTATTCAGATGTTTCACACACACGCCCCGCTGCCGCGGGGCTTTTTTGGAAGACAGCAAGCGAATCGCTGAATGGCTCTGATCCAGTCCCTGGGACACTGACGGAGCCAAAACACAGGGAGTGCGAGACAAATGAATTAGTCCGAGAGGGGTTGAGAGACATCACTAAGGCCCTCAGCTGAGATCGTCCTAGATATCATCGTCCGAGATGCCAAATTCTTCTCCATACTCTGCCCGGGATGCCGCTCTTGCGAGTTCATTGGCAGTGATCGACAGATGGGTGCACATGTGCGAGAGCTCCGCCGAGTTCCACAACCGCGCCTGTGCGGTAGCATCTGGGTCACGAAGCCTTTCAAGGATCGGAGCATTGCCTTCTTCATCCTGCACCAGGATATTATGGAGAATTGCGGCCAGCTGATGGATCTGAACCGGTACAGGGGTGTCGTGGACCCCGGTTGGGCTGCCGTGGACATGGCATCTTCGTCCGGATGGTCCGGTTCATGATCGTCAGTGATGTCATTTGCAGGTTCATACCAGTCCCCATGATCGTGGTACCATGTCCCTGATTGGTCGTAGGGGACCTCCAGAATCTGGAAGTATCGCTTCCAGTAGTTGGAGATACGATTGGCTTCACGCCAAGAGTCAAGTGGTTCTCCAGACGAGTCACGTACATGACCCAAAATACCATGGAAGAAGAGCTCCGGGCGACGGGTTCTTTGGATCCCGTGTTGACACTGTTCAACCACCCGGAGTTGGTGTTCCGTTTGGTCACCATGGCCTCGAGATGCCATCTTGAAGACTTGGGTGTGAAGAACCTGGAGATCGATATCCGACATGGGGATGAAGGATTCCGGAGTATACTATCTGGTGCCCGAATCAGGCATCGGTGGAGCCGATGATGGTGCTGTCCATTGACCTGAATCATGGGAGGATGGTGCGATTGGCAAAAGAGGTCCCTGTACCGACGATGATGCCGATGATGAAGCTTGAGCGGGAGGCTGCACATGAGAGTAGGACGTAGAGTGGGACCACGGATCTGCACGAAGATCCCTTGGGGATGCTAGATTCGCACTGTCCGAGTTGCGTTTTGACATCTTAAACAGCTGAGGAAGAGGGGTGTTCAGGATGAAAAGAACAGAATGAAAGGGTTCAGTCAACAGCAAAAGACCAAGATTATACATGAAAGCCCTCTCAAGACAACACTGAGAAATGAGAGGAACGTGCAGGCGCACTTGTTTTGACTCATGGCAAATGGTTGGGGTTGGTGAGGGCCTTATGGCAGCTCACACGCATGATATAGGGGCTGTTTGCCCTTGCGAAGGGATTGATAGTGCGAAGGATTCCCGATTCTTGGGCGTTCAGCCAATGAGGTCGATATTCAGCAAGAAGGCTACCAATGGTCTGATGGTTGCGAAGGACGAATACATCGCCGGTGCAAGGGCTTTTGCATCAGCTGCTTCAGCTATTGGCCGCTACGTTGAGCGTCGCCCTTGGCCATGTGGCATTACTTCTCAAACGGTCAACAACCTGCAGAACACGTGGGGTCTCCCTCGTTGCGCTGGTCTCCCATGGAGACCCCTATTGCTTCATCCTGATGCTGTGGAAACCTTTTTCAATGCTGCTGGTAATGTGATCTATGCTTCAGATGCGGATTTCTTTAACCAAGAACCTCCTCTTTTGGTCCCATCCCGTGAGTCTTTTTGGGATGAGCAGGTGCGGCGAGTGCCAATTTATGTGCGCCGCGAAGAGCGTCGAGGTCATGAACATGTGCCGCAACTGCAATGGTGTATACAGGGCGACGCCTCCTCAGAGGCTGTTTCAGTTTCCACCAAACTCTCCAAAAAGGTCACCGATTGGATGAAAAAGCAAACGAAGGTGGCGGAGCATAATCGCACTGCTGCAGAACGGAAAAGACACTGGATCGTGCTCCCTGAGCCACCTGACCCTTCCTTGTCTGGTGATCAGTACGTACAGCTTGTGCAAGGTTTGAAGGTGCACTGCCTATGGTGCAAGCGTGAGAGATGCCTTTCTGTTTATGGTGCTTTCATGGACGTTACAAGCCCTGCTTGTTAAGGTTGAGTCTTCACTGCCTTATGGTGGCCTACTCTTGGCGTGCGAAGGGACTTCCTCTTGGTCGTCTCCATTTTCTACTGGTTTTGTTTTTAGGGGTGGATGATAACCCGTGCTCGGTTGCGTACATCCTCAACAACATCATCATCATCATCATCGCCGGTGTCGTCTTGCCAGCGTAGATCAATGGAGTCGGGAGACAAGATCACGCCCCATGTGCTGAAGATGTATAGTCTACAATGGAATACAGGATGGTCTCAACAGTAGTTTGACGGATTTGAGGAAGGGTCATGAGACGAGCATATGTAAACAGGGCTAGCTCTTCCGACGGACGGATGTTTGGTTCGAACGCCCTGGTGGTGATGTCCATGCATCAGATTCCAGTTCTGTGACGAGTTCCCTGGTTTGATCCAAATCCACCATAAGGAGAACCCTACGACGACAGTATGGTGGAGCACCTTGAGTGGGCTGTCGTCTTGTGGGTGGCTCTGGTGACCGCTGTGGGTCCGGTAATGACACAAAGGAGTCCCGAGAACGAGATCGTTCAGGGGGCATGGCGGATGAAGAAACGAGCAGCGAATTTGAGCCAAGTTAACTGACAGTGTATTATGGATGATAAGAGAACCAGTAAACTTCCCTGGTGAGACTTGGTGTCTGCACATAACGCCTTTTTTTGCCTCAAGGCAGGTAGCTAGGGTGAGGAAGTGCTTTGTGACATCCCATCCTCATAACATATGGGCTACTAGGTCCGCTGAATGGTACGTGGATTCGAAAGATGCCGCTTTCTTGGGCTCAGTTCCAATGAGGCCGATGGACACCTAAAAGGTATCCTATGGTCTGTGGGTTGCGAAGGGCAAAGACGTCACCCCCGCTGTCGGTCCACCTAAGGTCTATGGAGTCAATGGAAAGGGCAACGCCCCAAGTACTGAACATATAGTTGATGATGCCATGTAGGAGATCTTCAACAGTTGTCAGACTGACTTGACGAGGAGTCAGAAGGCGGGAGTAGGTGAACAGAGCCTGTTGTTCTGAAAGTCGAATGTTTTGATCAAAGGCCCTAGTTGTGACCTCCATTGCGTCGTTGTCCAGTTCCGTCAGTAGTTCACGGGTTGGTTCCAAGTCAACGAGAAGGAGAACTCGCCGTCGGGGCTGTGATGGCTGCCATGGACGACGAGGTGGAGGCTGTTGTGGCCATCGTGGGGTACGCAACCCCCGAGGTGGTACTCTGGTATCCCGGGAACGTGATCGTTCCGGTGGCATGGATATGGAAAAGAAACCCGAGTTTGAGCCGACACCTGAGTGGTTTTGCAATCGGGAGAATGAGACAACCTTGATGTGTTAAGCCAGGAAAGGATTTTTTCAATTACGTATTGGGTAGCTGAATTGCAGCACAGTTCTGAATGTGGTTCTGATGCAGCGCAGCCGCGTGCAGATATTTTCCTGTGATGTGGAATGGTTTGGTTATTCGGGGTCCTCTGCTTCCGGCTCAGGCCGCGATGTATTGGTGGTCGGTTTGATTGCCACCCATCGCAGCCGACATACTTCTGGGTCCCTGTTCAACCGACTGCCAATCGTCTTCCACGACCGACGAGATCTGGTGTCAGTCTTGTAGGAGATCAACTCTTGATCCTCCGCATCCGTCCATGGTTTGAATGGGATCGGAAGGGTTCTGGTTGGGTCAGTGCCGATGGTAGGGGCACCTGATTTTGGGACCGTTGGAGGGCCCATGGATGAATGCACGACTGGAGTGGTTCTAGCCTCGCCGCCCTCCCAATTGCTGCAGAGATTTCGCCTGACCTTGTTGTGCTAAAAGTCTCCGGACCTTCCCGGCCGACACGGCGCCTGGGCCTTCGGGGTCTGCGAGGTGCTTGCCCGGCAGGGGGCGCTGAAGTGGTGATAACCCAACTTTGCGCTGTGGTGAATCTGTTGGCGCAAGGCCGGGCGCCGGACTATGTGGCCCCTGTCCTAGCTGGAGCTGGCCTGGTTGCTTTACGAAAGCCCAATGCGGGCGTGAGGCCCATTGCGGTGGGTGAGATCCTCCGGCGCCTCACCAGCAAATGCCTCATGGCCCTGGTCCGGGATGATGCCCAAGCCTTCTTCTACCCAGCTCAAGTAGGCGTGGCAGTGCCGGGGGGTGTTGAGAAAGTCATCCACATTGTCCGGGCTTGGTGGCACCGTCATCAGTGCAGCCGCTGAAGTTGGACTTCGCCAACGCGTTCAATTCCATCCATCGTGATGCGGTCCTGCCTGCGGTCGCTGCACCTTTTCCCAGCTTGGCTCGGTGGGTGACTTGGTGTTACAGGCACCCCACGCGCCTCCAATTTGCCGACCAGGCTTTGGAATCGCAGAGTGGCATGCAACAATGCGACCCCCTCGGCCCTCTTCTGTTTTCCGTCGGCTTGCAGCCCATCGCTTCAGAGCTTCGCTCGTGCGGCCTCGATATCGCCGTGCATTACCTCGATGATGGCATCCTTGCTGGCGACGTTTCTGCTGTTAGCCGCGCGCTGCAACTGGTCCAACGAGTCCAACGCAAGGCAGGGGCCATCGGTTTGGCGGTCAACTTGCAGAAGTGCCAAGTTGTTGCTGTGGGGGCAGCCGACCAGGCCGGGCTCCATGCGCATTTCCCACACGCGCTCCTCCGCCATGGTTCAGGTCTCTCGCAGCTTTGAGCTGCTTGGGGTCGCTATTGGCAGCGACGATTTTATCCACCAACACACTGTTGAGCGGGACGCTCAGGCCGGGGACCTTTTGGATGCATTAGGGGAACTGCCAGATCCTCAAGTTGGCCTTCGCTTGTTGCGCGCCTGCGGTGGATTTGCGCGCTTGGTGCACAGCATGCGGTGCAATCCCAGTGTCCCGCAGCAGACTGCCTTAAGCTTGGACATGTTCGACGGCATGGTGCGCCGGAGTTTTGGAGATCTCACCGGCGTCCACCCCAACGGCCTACAGTGGCAACAGGCCGGGCTTGGTTTTGCGTATGGTGGCTTGGGACTCCGGTCCACTTCTGATCATGCCCCCGCTGCCTACCTTGCTTCCCTAGAGCCACCCTGCAGTCAGCCATTGACCTCGATGCCAGCTTCTGCTTGGACTCTGTTAAAGCCTCCCCTGAAGTTGCTGCTGCTTTGTCCTCTCTCAACAACCGCCTTCCCTCTGGGAAGGTTGTTACTTTGGAGACGGCCTTGGCTTCCACCCAACACGACCTTTCTCACCGCCTGGATTCTGCTATGGGATGAGCAGCTCTTGCAGGCCAGCCTTGTGAGTCGGGCGACCCTCCGCCCTGAGGCCTCGCAGGAGCCGGGCCTTCCTTACAGCGGTCCCCATTGGCAAAGCGCGGATGGAACCAGCCCTATTCGTGGCCGAACTCCGAGCTCGACTAGGTATTCATGACCAGGACACGTGGTGCCCGCGATGCGACGGGATCCTTGACCCTCACGGGTACCATGCTAGCCTCTGTGTCGCTGGGGGTGCTGTCCGCGACCTGGTGTTCTGTTGGGCGGAAAAAGGTGGGCTGCGCCCTGAACAACGGTCGACGCCCAGCTGACGCTGACGTGTACTTGCCGGCTTATGCCGGGTCCCCTGCCGCACTTGACTTTGCCATCACGGCTCCACAGCGGCAAGCGACCTTGGCACAAGCCAGCCACCAAATGGCAGCGGCTGCCACGGCCTACGCCCGTCAAATGTGCTCCGCGCCACAACGGCGTGCACTTTTTCATCATCTCAACTTCCAAAAATGGTCCGGCACGGAGGTATTTTGTACATTTTTACTTCGAAAGTTGCTCCGTGCCACAACGGCGTGCATTTTTTCTTCGTTTGGCGTGGCACTTCGTGACATTCAGACGTGTTTTGTAACGTGTCCAAAGTCGTTTTGTCTGGTGGGCGCAATACTTTTGCAACGTTTTCGCAAGATGAGTTGCAGTTTTCGTGGCAGGCGCAGCACTTTGGACGTGTCCATCGTCATTTTGCGTGGCATGCGCAGCACTTTAGACGTGTCGTGTTTTTACTCCACACTCCACACTTCGCACTCCACACATCTACACTCTACACTCCACACTTCACACTTCACACTCCACACTCTACACTTTAGACTCCACACTTCACACTCCACACTCTACACTCCACACTCCACACTTTACACTCCACACTCCACACACGACACATGACACTCCGCACTCCTTACTTTACACTCCACACTCCACACTCTACACTTTACAATCCACACTGCACACTTTACACTCTACACTCCACACTCCACACTTTACACACTTTACACTCCACACTTCACACTCTACATTCCACACTCTACACTCCACACTCCACACTTCACACTCCACACGCTACACTTTACACTCCACACTTTACACTCCACACTTTACACTCCACACTCAACACTTTACACTCCACACTTTACACTCCACACTCCCCACTTTACACTCTACACTTTACACTTTACACTCTACACTTTACACGTCACACTTTACACTCTACACTCTACACTTCACACTCCACACTTTACGCTTTATACTCCACTCTCTATCTACACTTTACACACTCTACACTTTACACTTTACACTCCACACTCTGCACTCCACACTCTACCCTTTGCACTCCACACTCTACCTTCCACACTTTACACTATAGACTTTACACGTCACACTCTGCACTCCACACTTTACACTATACACTTTCCACTCCACACTCCACACTTTGCACTTTACCTTTTACACTCTACACTCCACACTTTACACTTTACACTCCACACTCCACACACGATACTCCGCACCCCTTACTTTACACTACAAACTTTACACTCTACACTCTGCACTTTTGCACTTTGCACTCGTCAATCCACACTCCACACTTTACACTCCACACTTTACACTGAACACTTTACACTCCACACTCCACACTTTACACTCCACACTCTACACTCTACACTCCACACTCAACACTCCACTTTCTTCACACCCGGCACTTTGCACTCCACCCTTTTCCGGATTCCACAGTCTACAGTGCACTGGTACGGTAACAGGGGAAAAATGTAGACTGTTCAAATCACTTGTTCCCCACATTGACGTGTGGGTTTTTGTTTTTAGTTCTGTATCCGCTCCGTCCTCCTCCCGTCCTCCCGTCCACTCACTCACTCACTCACATACTCACTCACTCACTCACTCATTGACACACACTCATCACTCACTCATTGACACACACTCATCACTCACTCACTCATTCACTCACTCACTCACTCACGCAGCCAAGGGGTCGGATGTACGCCCTGGCGTCCCTTGGGGCTCCGCCTCTTTTGCGTGGCAGGCGTGGGACAATGTGCACTGCCAAGGGGTCGGATCTACGCCCTGGCGTCCCTTGAAGCTCCGCCTCTTTTGCGTGGCAGGCGTGGGACAATGTGCGCTGCCAAGGGGTTGGATGTACGCCCTGGCGTCCCTTGGGGCTCCGCCCGTTTTGCGTGGCAGGCGTGGGACAATGTGCGCTGCCAAGGGGTCAGATGTACGCCCTGGCGTCCCTTGGGGCTACGCCTCTTTTGCGTGGCAGGCGTGGGACAATGTGTACTGCCAAGGGGTCGGATGTACGCCCTGGCGTCCCTTGGGGCTCCTCTTTTGCGTGGCAGGCGTGGGACAATGTGCACTGCCAAGGGGTCGGATGTATGCCCTGGCGTCCCTTGGGGCTCCGCAGCTTTTGCGTGGCAGGCGTGGGACAATGTGCACTGCCAAGGGGTCGGATGTACGCCCTGGCGTCCCTTGGGGCTCCGCCTCTTTTGCGTGGCAGGCGTGGGACAATGTGCACTGCCAAGGGGTCGGATGTACGCCCTGGCGTCCCTTGAATCTCCGCCTCTTTTGCGTGGCAGCCGTGGCTGATTTTCCTAGCTCCGCGTGCTTGGGGCAACTTGGCTGTTCCGAAGCAAGGCATGGCGATTTATCAGCTCAGCTCACTAAGATTGATTGCTTGTGAGTTTATCATGGCTTGTTTTTGCATGCTGCGTCTCCTGAGGTCATGATGCTGGTCTATGCCACTTCGAGAACCACAACCACACACTCACTCACTCCCTCACTCACTCCCCCACTCATTCACTCACTCACTCATTCACTCACTCACTCACGCACGCACTCACTCACTCACTCTCACATCCCTCACTCACACAGACCACACTCACATCACTCACGCACACCACACTCACATCACTCACTCACACTCTCACTCACTCACCTGTACATGCACATACATACACACACACCCTCCCAACCATCACCCCTCCATCACCCCTCATCACTCACCCACCATCACCCCTCCATCACTCTTATCCTTCCTCTTCCCTTCTTGCTTTTCTATGCTCAGTCTAAGTCTAGAGAAGTTGGTAACATGTGGGGTTATCCGGTCCTATAATTTCACAAAAGTGTTCTATGTGACTGCATTCGGGTTCATGGGCTGCAGCTTGTTTTTTCCCCACAACTTTGTGTGGGGTTCTTGTTTTTGATTCTGTATCCCGGGCTCCTTCTCCTCCTCCTCCCGCCTCCTTACACATACAACAATAATTTAACACACACAAACTTCACATACAATAATTTCACACTAACTTCACACACACAAACTTAACATACAATAATTTCACATTAACTTCACACACACAAACTTAACATACAATAATTTCACACTAACTTCACACACACAAACTTAACATACATTAACTTCACACACACAAACTTAACATACAATAATTTAACATACAATAATTTCACACACACACAAACTTAACATACAATAATTTAACATACAATAATCTCACACTAACTTACATACAATAATTTCACACACACAAACTTAACATACAATAATTTAACATACAATAATCTCACACTAACTTCACACACACACAAACTTCACATACAACAATACAATAATTTCACACTAACTTCACACACAGCAGGCGTGGCACAACCTGACATCCACCTTCGTTTCACGTGGCAGGCGTGGCACAATCTCACATCTACCGTCGTTTTGCGTGGCAGGCGTGGCACAACCTGACATCCACCTTGATCTCACGTGGCAGGCGTGGCAAAATCTCACATCTACCGTCGTTTTGCGTGGCAGGCGTGGCACTCATGGCATGGGGTGGCGCGCTTGGGTGTGGTTTGGGCGCGCGGTGACGCCGCGCCATTTTGCGTGGCAGGCGTGGCAGAACGTTACATCCACCTTCGTTTCACGTGGCAGTCGTGGCACAAACTCGCATCTACCTTCGTTTCGCGTGGCAAGCGTGGCACTCATGGCATGGGGTGGCGCGCTTGGGTGTGGTTTGGGCGCGCGGTGACGCCGCGCCATTTTGCGTGGCAGGCGTGGCACAACCTTACATCCACTTTCGTTTCACGTGGCAGGCGTGGCACAAACTCGCATCTACCTTCGTTTCGCGTGGCAGGCGTGGCACTCATGGCATGGGGTGGCGCGCTTGGGTGTGGTTTGGGCGCGCGGTGACGCCGCGCCATTTTGCGTGGCAGGCGTGGCACAACCTTACATCCACTTTCGTTTCACGTGGCAGGCGTGGCACAAACTTGATCTACCTTCGTTTCGCGTGGCAGGCGTGGCACTCATGGCATGGGGTGGCGCGCTTGGGTGTGGTTTGGGCGCGCGGTGACGCCGCGCCATTTTGCGTGGCAGGCGTGGCACAACCTTACATCCACCTTCGTTTCACGTGGCAGGCGTGGCACAAACTCGCATCTACTTTCGTTTCGCGTGGCAGGCGTGGCACTCATGGCATGGGGTGGCGCGCTTGGGTGTGGTTTGGGCGCGCGGTGACGCCGCGCCATTTTGTGTGGCAAGCGTGGCACAACCTTACATCCACCTTCGTTTCACGTGGCAGGCGTGGCACAAACTGACATCCACCTTGGTTTCGCGTGGCACACGTGGCAGGCGTGGCACAAACTCGCATCTACCTTCGTTTCGCGTGGCAGGCGTGGCACTCATGGCATGGGGTGCGTGTCGTGTCTTCCATAGTTGCATTGACAACCAGCTACATTCGTGTTCTACACTTCTGCGGCCAGGTACCTTTCCTCTATGTCATCATCGTCGGATGCATACATACATACATACATGCATGCATACATACATACATGCATACATACATACATACATACATGCCTACGTACCATTTTACATACATACATACATACCTACCTACCTACCTACATACATACATACATACCTACCATTTTACCTTCTCGATCTTTCACCACCTCCTTTGTCTTTCCTTCCTTCCCTGTCCCCGCTAAAACCATTGAAGTTCATTTTAGGAAGAAGTTGACTTGTGGGGTTATCCGGTCCTTTAATTTTATCCTTCACCATCTCTTTTGTCCTTTCTGCTTTCTCCGTGCCGCTTCAACCACTGTTTCTGATTACTGGAAGAAGCTGACTTGTCGAGTTATCCGGTCCTTTGATCATCTCTCCTCCTGCCAGATGGCTCTGCACCCGCCGCTTTAGCAAGCCTACTTGTCAACCCTGCAGATCCACAAATCATTGGAGAAACACAGTGATTCCGGACTTTGCTTTTTCGCACACCTGCATCTTCTTTCTTCTGGTTCTTTTTCCTCTGATCTTCTTTCTTCTTCTTCTTTTCTCTCTCTGACTCTTCCCACCTCTGCTTTTTCATCTGTCCATATCGTTGGAAGTTTGGTTTGGCTTCTAAACGTCCTTCGGTGACTAGGGAGCCTGTAGACCGGGAAGCAAGTTTCAATGCCCACCTTGCATCATCAACACGCACTTTCACGCTAGGGTGATGTGTACTGTGCCTTGGTCGGGCGAAGGTCTTGACTACAGATGGACTTCTCCATCTCTTCGACAATCAGGAAGGAGTTCTCCACGAAGTACAAGAACGCCATTTTTTGCGCAATCGAAGTCTGGGGGCGATTTTCACCACCACCTTCCACCTGGTGGACTGGAACGGTGATGGCCATTTGGACGTGATCCTCGGCCCTCATTATTGGCGAGTGGCCTATCTGGAACAAGTCAATGGGACCCTGGTGGATCGCACAGGGCACCCTCTCTTTCCATGGACCCAGCTACCGGATTTCTCATCAGATTTGTCGTGGAAAGTTTTCGATTGTGATGGGGATGGAGGTCTTGATATCGTGAGATTCACGAAGTCTGCAAGGCAAAGTTCGTGGGTGAGGAGGCGAGGCCTGGCCGTCCGTTCGGTGAGGAGGTGGCGCGCGGGGAGGAGGCGAGCCACCCATTGGGATGCAGGTCCATATTTAGCATCTTGTTCGAAGAGGGGCGATCGATTCGTTTGCGACAACTCCTGTTTCGCTTCGCAGCTGCGCTCCACTTCCTTGGAAGTTGGAACTTGGGGCCACATCACGATTGGTGACTGGGATGGAGATGGTGACCTGGATGTTGTTAGTATCCGAGATGGTCACGAAAATTCCGTGATCTTTTTTGATCAAAACTTCTGCGTCCCCCCCACGCCTTGCAGTGGAATCGGAATGTGCCAAGCTTCTGGGAGATGTTCCTGTGGCAAGGACCGGGGCTTGGAAGATTGTTCAGGTTGCGGGGCATCCCACTACACGGTTTCCAAGCAACCCGCCCTTGACATCATCCATCGCTGCGCCCCGTGCCCCATGCCCAAGAACCAGGTCTGCGCTGGCAGAGGGGTGTGCGTTGATGACCTCTACGCCAAAGCTGTGGGTGATGCTTGGGATGTCGGAAATGGTTCCTGCATTTGCGCTGCAACATTTTTCAATGGGTCTGACCAGTGGTCCCGACAAACCTGTGCTCAGGGCACGTGCCCTGGTGGTTTTCAGGAAGTGCTTCTGCCTGCTGAGCACCTGAACCACCCACGCATAAAGACATGCTTGGCATGTGAGGCTTGCGATGCTGGGACTTTTGCCTCTCCCGGTGGACAATGTAAAAGTTGTCATCCAGGATATTTTTCTTCGCATGGCAGTCATTCTTGCAGCCCGTGCCCTGCAGGCAGCAGCTCGCGAACTTTGGGCGCAGTTGAATGCAGTCTATGTTCTGCTGGCACGTACGCACCATCTGGAAGTGCCGTGTGTCACCCGTGCGCAGAAGGCACCATCTCAGTGAAGGGAAGCGCCAAGTGTGAGCCTTGCAATTCGCGTAGCATTTTCTGGGTGCATGCGGACAATCAGAATTTAACTTGCATCCGGCCATCGGAGCAGTATTTGATACTTCTGCTGTTCTTTGCATCTTCGTCTGTTTGCCTCTTCTTCGTAGCCACTGCTTTGGCCTATCGCATACCTGTTTCTGACATTTCAACGCAGAACTATGATACGGTTGTAACAACCCATGGGGCTCATCGCGTATTGCAAGCATCAAGTGACGCTTAGCTGCGGCTTCAAAACCCAAACTTTTTGCTTGGTTCAGGTTTTTCTGTTGCTCGCCCCGCGGCGCCTCGAGAAAATTAGAGTGATGTTTGCATTAATGGGATTCTTGTTTTGACCGTTTATGGTTGCCATTCTTGAACATGCGCGTTCAAAAACCATGTCTTGTCAATGCTCATGTTTCGATGTAGTGTCAGATGAGGTCAGTGGCATCCAGGTTAAGGCCACCCACGTCCCTTCTCTGTCAAGCCCTTGCTTTGCAGAGTTCATCAGCGACGAACGCCTCAAGCTCTACAGGGATCCAGAGGTTCCTTGGATATTTGGACCTGCCTGCTCAGAACCAGCACGGTTAGGCGACCACTTGTGGCATCAAACTATTGGTTTGGGGATGGAGCGAGATGTTACAGCCTGAGCGTTGGATAAGAAGTTGAATCTGAAAGGTTGAACTCCAGACCCCCCAATTTTTGATATGAATTAGTGTGGATTTGCGCCTGTCTTAGGGCGAGCCGCCCTCAGATTTTTAAGGGTTTCTTGGCCAGCTAGTGGTTAGATCAGACCAATGATGCTTGAGGTATATGCTTCAGTTAATCTCACAGAACTATGAACTATTCTCCTTATCTAGGCGCAGTTTAATCGTCCATACCTTGGCTGGCGGCAGCGTGGTTTTGCAGCCTGACTCCAGCATAGCAACTCGGGCTACGCACAGATCACTTGTCAGCAGCTCCTGTCTTGTTTCTTTTCCCTGCTGAACGCCAAAAACAGCGTAGTTCGCTCATCTAGGCGCGGTTTGATCTTCCATAGCCGCAACTGGCCAGCATCATGGTCTTGCAGCCTGTTTTCCAGCATAGCACCCCCGGCTATGGATAGATCACCCGTCAGCAGCTCCTGGCTTGCGCCTTTCTAACCTTCAAGTTCTTAGTTCAGCATTCAGCTTGCAAAGCCTTGGAAAGGCATCAGAATCAGTGTCAGTAATTGTCGTCGGGTTTTCAAATTCTTTTACAGTGAGTTCTTATCAAAGGAATTTTCATGGAGGAAACTCCGAGTTACGGACTTTCACATTCTCACTAACCAAAGGTCATTGTGTCCAGTTGGCACGTGTGTTAAGAGATCATTGAGTCACATTCTCACTAGCCCAAAGATCATTGTGTCCAGTTGACACGTGCGTTAAGAGATCATTGAGTCACATTCTGACTAGCCCAAAGATCATTGTGTCCAGTTGGCACGTGCGTTAAGAGAACATTACGTCACATTCTCACTAGCCCACAGATCATTGTGTTGATTGGGCACCTGCGTGAAGTAGAGAAGAGGTAGAGTAGTGGTAAAGTAGGAGAAAGTTTTAGTAGAAGTAGAGTCGTGCAAAGTAGAGTAGAGGAGAAGAGTATAGAGCAGAGCAGAGTAGAATATACAAGAGTCGAGTAGAGGAGAGTAGAGTAGAGCAGCGCAGAGTAGAGAAGAACCGACTAGAGAAGAGTAGAGTAGAGCAGAGTAGAGTATAGAAGAGTAGAGAAGAGTAGAGTAGAAGAGTAGAGTAGAGCGGAGGAGAGTAGAAGTAGAGTAGGGGTAGAGGCACAGGTAAAGTAGAAGCACAGTAGGAGTAGAGGCAGAGGCAGAGTAGAAGTAGAGCAGGGGTAGAGGTAGAGTAGAGCTGAGCAGAGTAGAGCAGAGTAGGGTAGAGTAGAGCAGAGTAGTTGCGATTCTGATTGTGTTTTGCGAGTCACTGCTGGCAGATCGCAGCGGAACTGCTACATCAAGGATGCGATTTGCTTGTTAGGATTTGCTCAAAACATTGTTTTTTTTTGGGTAGACGGTTCCGTTGAGGACAAAAGTTGGCTCACGTGCGTGGCGGTTTCGGGTGTCGTCGCTTTAGCGCGGAATCATGGTCGATCTGCGCGCGCACTGCCACTGAGGTCTTCAAGTGACTTTTTCTCTTCTTCCTTTTGCAATTCAGCCTGTGCAGGTCTTAGTGAAATGGCTGCGCCAAGGCTTTTCGAAGGGTACTTGTTCTTCAGTAATGTCTTGCGATTCTGATTGTGTTTTGCAAGTCACTGTTGGCAGATCGCACTGGAACTGCTGCAGCAAGGCTGCGATTTGAATGTTAAGATTTGCACGAAACATTGTGTTTTTTCCTGCTTTTGTGTGGCAGGCATGGCACTTGTGGCACTCGGCTGGGTCCGGCCAGCCGGCTCTACACACAACGCTTTCACACACAACATTTTCACGCGCAGCACTTTCACACACAAGTCTTTCACGCACTGCTCCGTCACACACAAACTTGAAAGCACAAACTTCAACACGCAACCCTTTCACCCACAAACTACCACACAGCTCTTTCACACACGGCTCTTTCACTCGCAATTCTTTCACACACAACACTTTCACACACAATTCTTTCACGCACAACACTTTGACACACAACTCTTTCCCATACAATTCTCTCACACACAACTCTTGCACACACAGCTGTTTCACATACACAACTCTCACACACACAACTCTTTTACACACAACTCTTTCACACAACCTTTCACACACAACTTTGTCACATACATCTCTTTCATATACAACTTTTCATACACAACTTTGTCACGCACAACTCTTTCACACTCACAACCCTTTAGACACAACTTTGTCACACACAACTCTTTCACACACAACACTTAAACAAATGTCCCGCCAAGAGTGTCCCACAGCAGCGTTTTGCGCGACTGTCCCGCAAGAATGTCGCAGAACACAGTGCCTTCATTCAAAGAATGTCTGAGGGACGTCTCAGAAGAGGGTCTCGAAAGAGCGCCTCCGTAAGGAGTGCACAGCCTATCCTCAGCGACGTATTCTTTTCGCAGCTACCACTGCTTGAAAGCTTGGAAGCAGCAGGTACTTTCTTTCAGCCTGTGCGCATCCGGGTCCATGGATTCCATCATGTGTTCCAAAGAAGAACAGTCAGCAGGTGGCTGCCATCAGTACAAAAACGTTGAAACGGCAGGACTGAAATAGGTTCCGTAGAACAATGCGGGCCGTAATAGCAACAAGAACTATATGCAACAGCAACAAGGGCAGCAAGAAAGGAGAAAGGTCCTAGGTACTGCTGTCAGGGTAGTGAGGATGCAAGACAGCCAGGCTCGCTCACCCTTGCAAGAACAACTAAGGTTGGCGTCGTTAAATCAGCCGAATCATCTGTCGGGTGGATAGTCCTGGGTGTGGGCAGCGCGCTGCGACACACTGGCTACCTCCAGGCGACGGTCTTGAAAGTAGAGGGGTGGGCCGGGTCAAAAAGAACAACCCAACACATGCATGGCATGATCAAATTGCTGATCATCAGGGGCTTGACCCCATCCATTCACATTGCGCCATTCTTGCCAAAGCAGAACAGTTCTGATGTCGTGCTTTGCCCAGGCGACAGACTTGTAAATTGTTCCTTCGTTATTCCTTCGTTCTTGTGGTGTGGAAGGTGGCAATGGAAAGCGTTTTTACCTAGACTAGGTAGCCACCTGCTTCAAACAGCCAAGCATGCTGGGAACCAAAGTTTGAAGCTGATTGAGGGCATCGGGCGTCGCTTTTGGCACAGGTGCCTCTGATGATTTGGATCACTGCTTCCCTGGCATCCGCTATCCTCGCTGCAGCGACAGGTTTGCTGACACCTGTGACTGCTGGGTTGGCGTTGCTAGGCCAGAATTGGGGAAAGATTTGCAATTTCTAAACCCACTCATCTTCATTATCCTTTTGCACACACGAAGACAGGGTTTGCTATGGCCAAGACATTGCTGCTTCCAGTAGTGACTCAAATTTGCTCGCTGCTTTGTGTGCTCTCCCACTGAGGTTATTCTGCGCTTTTCTTGTTGTGGCCGGCCAGCACCTATGCCAACGATTTGCTGACATGCAGACCCCAATCGCCAAAAGCAGACAAGTATTTCTGCAAAAGGTTAAAAAATCAAAGGTGCAAAAACGGGTCGATCGGGGAGCAGCACGCGGAGTTGGCTACATGGATTTGCTATCCTTCTACAAGTTCTTTCAAAGTTTCATACGGCATCGCTCTATGTACTATGTGGCTTCCAACCTTGTCGTGCCACTGACACAAGAAAATCAATTATCGTTTGCAGAGTTGGTTGGACCAAAGCGATTGACTTGGTTTGTTAGCCATTTTTGGGGCATGGCGGTGCCACATTTCGTGGAATCCCTTCAACACCATGCGGTGCAAGTTCAGGATTCCATGCGGGACAACTTGTCCTACTGGGTGTGCACCTTTAGCATTCGCCAACATGGCCCAAGCGTTGTGCAAGAAGAATTGGGCCACGGAGTCATTGAACACAGTTCATTTTACATAGCGATGTGGGATGGCAACTGTTGCGGAACTGCATTGGTTCTAGACACACACGTGTCACCGCTGCAGCGAATCTGGTGCTTGTTTGAGCTTTTCCAAACCTTCCGCCATGAGAGAGACGACAACAGAGAAGCGAATTTTCAAGGCCTGTTGCTATGCACCTCAACTGGTGTTCTTTCAAAGGGCGCGGGTGGCACAGACGTGTGCATGGCAATCGCAAGCAAATTAGCATGTCTCGACCTGCAGGCCGCCGAGGCCACAAGTGAGGACGACAAGCAATTAATTTTTGAATTGATTGAGAGATCCGGCGGCTTTGCATCAATGAACGCATGTGTACGGGAATCTATCCGCCATGCTCTACTCAAAGTTTACAGCCGCTTTGAGCGAGATTTTTCAAAGTTGGTGGATGCCTTAAGCATAAGTGGCACTTCCACTTCAAGCAGTGGGCATCCCCCGCAAGATACTTTCTATGTTTAATACTACGCAGTGGCAGGTGGACAAAGGCACTGCAAAAGCCACATCTTCCACCAAAAGCGTGGGATGTTGACAGCTGCGTTAGAACAAGGCATTCCTTTCCCTTTCCCGCATTTTGTTCATGGTCTTGATTTGGTGAATTAATATAACATGCGGGGTCTGATGATGAAATTCTTCATTTGTTGCATGTTCTAAACTGTTTCAAGCTACGGATGGACCGCAGTGAAAATGTTATTTCCCAACAAATTTGGAGCCGTCCAACCAGCAGTCCATTAGATATATTTCGCAAGCTGTGTGCTCATCATTGCTGACAATATTTGTGTGGGTGCGTAGATTTAATTTTGCTCAGTTAAGGCTTTTCTCGTTACCGCCGCAGGTCGTTACTTCTTTGGAGCCTTTAGTACAAGCTTCCCGGCGCTGTGAAGAATGAAGCTATTACTAACCATATCGTCCCGCACACCACTAAATATGAAATATATCAAAAGTAATAAGAGGGCTGAACCCTGGTACCGCCGACCCCCTGAAAAGATGCTTGACAAGGCTTGGAGGTAGGGCGGTGTAGAACCAAAGTGGGAAACAACAAGGGGCTCGTCGAAGGCTTGAGGTAGTGTGGGCAAGCGCGGCCTGTAGAACCAATGATGGCAAAAGACTCTTGCAAGGTCGGGCAAGCGGGGTGCTTCGGAACCAAAGGCAACAAACGGCTTTTCCGACACCGTTAGGAAGTGGGGTTAGCAGCAGTTTCCAAACCCTATAGAAAGGAAGATTTTTGGGCGCTGAAGCTGCAACAGAGTTTCGCAACCTTTGGCGCAAAAGGCCAACCTTTGGCGCAAGGGCTGAAGCTGCAGCGGGCGGCTGAGCTCCAGCACGGGCTTGCAAAGCAGAGCAAGGGTTGAGCTGCATGGAGGCTTTTACAGGGAGAGGCGAAACGTGCAAACGGCATTTTCGAAACTCGAAAGAAAGGAGCTGAAGCTGCAACAGTTTTGCACCCTTGGGGGCAAAAAGCCAAGCTTTGGCGCCCTTTGGTACAAGGGCAAGAGCCGACTCGCAGGCCTGAAGATGCACGGAAGGTTGAGCTCCTGTGTGGGCATGCAAGGCAGCGCAAGGGATTACAGAGGACAATGACGGTTTTCTTCGGTGTGCGAAACGTGCAGAATGGCAGTGCCGAAAGCTTAAAAAAAGGAAAATTTTGAGATTGAAATTACAATAACTTTATGGTCGGTGATAAAGATGGGGCCACAACTAATGTCGCAGGCGCCGTCCCGCCTAGGCCACGGCTAGGCAGGGGTCGGCGGATTTCTTATGTTAAAATATATGTATAAAATGGAATATGTTTATATAAAATTGAATTGATAAACCGATATAGTGAAATATTAAAATTATAGTTAATTTGATTTAGTTTCTATATAAAATGGATACTGTAAAATATTTATAAATATTTCGAGTATATAATTCTAATAAAATACATAACTAACATTTGAGGTATGATATTTTTTATATTTGTTTATATAATACCAGTAGTACCGTATAAGCCGGTGGCAGAAGTT
Source organism: Cladocopium goreaui (assembly GCA_947184155.2). NCBI lineage: Eukaryota > Dinophyceae > Suessiales > Symbiodiniaceae > Cladocopium > Cladocopium goreaui. The sequence continues at coordinate 156,698 of CAMXCT020006528.1, forward strand.
TCAAAAATAGGAAACCTATACGAGAGGTTGGTTGTTGTGAATTACGGATGGCAGAGCGAAGCCACTCATGGACCGAAAGGTGCTTGAGGTCTCCTCTTTTTCTCTCTTTTTCTCTGACTATCTACCTACCTATCTATTTATCGATTTATCTATCTATCTATCTCTCTCTCCATTTATCTATCTCTCATCTTTCTATCTATCTGTTTTTCTGCAAGCTTGAAAAGGAAGCTTTTCTGCGAGCCTCGAAACTTCCTCATTTTTTGAACTTGACAACATCAAAAACTCAGAAATTTTGGTGTTTTTCCTGACCTTGTGGGACGACTCAATTTAAATATATATATATATGTAAATACATATGTACATGTTTATTTATATATATATAAATGTATATGTATATATATGTATGTATGTATATGAATGTATATGAATGTATATGTTTATTTGTTTTTTATACATACATATATTTTTTACCATATATATATACTTCTATATACAGCACCCGACAGAATTATGGAAAAAAAAACGTTTTAATTTACAGGCGCCACCTGTTTATGATAGAAAAGTTACGAACCTTTTTTTTTCCATAATTATTTTTTTCCATAATTCTGTCGGTGACTGTATGTCCATCGATTCGCAATTTGAATGCATTTTAAGGGGGAATATTGAATTATAGAAAATATGTGTCTAAAGATCTGGTATATGCCCCTAAGTCTTCCATTGATATACAATTGCACCACCAAAACTCATTGTTGTACGTACATACATATGCGGGATGTATTCTTTTGCCAAGCCACCAATTGGGTTGATACTACATACTTGCATTTGCATACATATTTCCATAACCCCCAAAAAAAAGGGGTTTGAATTGTGGATCCATGACATGTCCAACAGGTGGAGCCCCAAACATTAATTATGGAAAAAATAATTATGGAAAAAATATTTATGGAAAAAATAATTATGGAAAAAATAATTATGGAAAAACCGGTCAATCTGCCCTAGCCCCCTGATTTTACAGGAAAAATCAATTATGGAAATAATGGCCACCTCCAAGAATTATGGAAAAAAAAAGGTTCGGATCACTTCCGGGATATTTTGAACCCTTATGGGGAAAAACCCAATTATGGAAAAATCGGACGCAGGCGCCGCCTGTCTAAGTTGAACGTTTTTTTTTCCCATAATTCTGTCGGTTACCATATATATATATATATATACGTATATATATGTATATATATGTATATATATATATGTATATATATGTATATATATGTATATATATGTATATATATGTATATATATGTATATGTATATATATATATATATGTATGTATGTATGTATATGTATATGTATATGTATGTATATGTATGTATATATATATGTGTATGTATATATATATATATGTATTTTTGTATATATATATATACATATATTTTTAAATATAATATATATATATATATATATTTATTTGTATGTAGAGATATGTATATATATGTAAAAATACACTGAAATATAACGCACTAGATTTATATTTATCATCACACATGTATATATATATATATGCATATTCATACATTGATATGTTTACAGTTCCTGAAAAAGAGCTCTATTTAAAGCTTAAGAAACTTTACACGAACCCTAAACAGACCCTAAACCAACCCTTATTAGCTACCAGTAGTGCTGGAAACCTATAGGAGAGGTTGGTTGTTGTGAATCACCGATGGCAGAGCGAGTCCACTGATGGACTGACAGGTGGCTGGAGCTAGTGCAGTGTAGTGTAGTTGTAGTGCAGTGCAGTGTAGTGTGGTGTAGTCGTGGTGTAGATGTAAAGAGCAGCTCTTACAGCTCTTACACACAGAAGCTTTGACACCCACAGAAGGATTTACACACAAGAGTTTATACACAAAAACTTTTCCACGGGCTTTACGCAAAGAAACTTTCCACACAGAAAGTTTTAGACAGAGAAGCTCACGCAGAGGAGCGCCAGCATGCTCCGCGGTCGCCATGTTAACTCATTTTTTTTCGCGCGAAAAGCTTGTGCGCCGGATGTAAGTCTAAATTTGCCTCAGTGTTTGACGTTCGGCTGTGATTTCGCGCGAAGGGTTGCGCCGGACGATTCAAAATCGCGAGCGTACTTCAGCTTTTGACCTTCGACCCTCATTTTGTGGGAAAGGACTGCGCCGCGCCCCTACAAATTCACATCCTACCGCGCATGCACGATCTCCGCAGAGGGTTGCCCGGGCACCACATGTTGTTGGACGTCCGACACGCACGATCTGCGCAGAGGGTCATGGTGCGGCAGGATGTTTCGATATGTTTTTCAATGGACGTCGCCATGCCGGAAGAAGAGCGAAAGATAGAAAAACCATGAAAAACCAACATATTTGTAGGTGTATTGTAGGAACTCCGAGGAGTTGCTCACTTACATGTCTGTATCTTCCTAAATCTAGGCGATGTTGATGACGTAGGAGATGATCTTAGATGATGTCGAAAATGTAGGTGGTGTAGAGGATGTGGGCCATGTAGACAATGATGATGATGATGAAGATGATGATGATGATGATGATGATGGTGACGATGATGTAGGTGATGTTAAAGTTGAAGCTGGCATCGCCTCCTGAGGAAAAACGTAGGAGCTTTCGGGAAAAGCTTTCGTGGGAGACCTCCGCCAAAAAATGGGAGTTCGAGTTTTGCAAAACTAAGGTTTCTTGCAAGATTCTTCCACAACTGACTCATATTTTTCAAGTATCCTGCTTTACTCTACTGTACTGTACTCTATTCGACCCTAATTACTTTAGTTTACCCTACTTTAGTCTGTCTACTTTATTCTACTATTCTATTCTGCTCTACTCTGCTTTACTTTCCTCTACTCTGCGCAAGTGTAAGTGTACCGTACTTTATTCTACCTTTTACTCTTCTGCTTTACGGGACTTATTTCTACGATGCGCCCCACTACTCTATTTTACATACTTTTTTACGCTGACTCTGCTCTTTACCCTCTACTCTAGTTTGCTCTACTCTGCTCTTATAAAATTCATTGTATTCCTACTCTACGCAATTTGATTCTCTTCTACTTTCTGTTGCCTCGCCCTGCTTTATTTGTTTTTTTTCCTACTTGATTCTCCTTTGTGCTACTCTACTCTATTCTACTCTACTCTCCTCTCCTCTCTTCCGTTTCCTACTTTCTTCTGTTCTAATTTGCTCTACTTTACTTTATTGTACCCTACTTTACTCTGGTCTACTTTCTTCTGCTTTGCGCTACCCTTCTCTATTTTACTCTATCCTGCTCTGCTCTCGCTCCTTTCTTTTTGTTCAACTTTACTTTCCCCACTCTGCTCCGCTTTATTCTTCTCCACTCTTTTCTGGTCACTCTACTTTCCTTTGCTCTATTCTAACCTTCTCTGCATGTTTTTCTTGTCCTTCAAACTTCTTCACCCGGCTTTATTCTGCACTACTCCACCTGCTCTATTTTCCTCTATTTTGGGATAGGCTGCTCTACCCTACTCTGTTCTACTTTACTCTACTTTTTTCTGTTTGACACTGCTTTTTCAACGTCAACATGGCGCTACTCTACTACACTCTACACTATTCTGCATCACTATACTTTACCTCACCCTATTATACACTACTTTATTCTATTCTCTTTTACTTTGCTTGACTTGACCCTGATGTTTTCTACTTTGTTTCATTCTACTTTGCTGTCCTCTCCTCTCCCCTCCTCTCCTCTACTCCACGCTACCTTGCCCTACTCTACCTTGTCTAATGCTGCTCCACTTTTCAACTCTGTTCTTCCTCTACTTTGCTCAACTTGATCTTTTGTTCAAATGCCGGTAGCACGGAAGTTGGTCTCCTAAACTTCCTTTGATGAAATGCGCGCCCCGTTTTGAGAGGATCTGCGATTTGCCAAGACGTGTTCTGAGTGCATCCACATCGCAGCTCCTCTCGGGCCTCTTGGATCAATTGAAGAGATGGCGGATGGCTCAGGAGTGAAGACACGCAAAAGGAATTGCAGCAGTGAGATGTGCAGATGTAATATGTGACATTGGAGTCTGGAAACACATTGACCCACCAAAGAATCCCCAATGCTCGGGGGATCCCCGGCAACGTCCACAAGCAGGAGCTGAAAGATGCCCTGGGCCCAAAGAAACAGGGCACTCCCTGTGCAAGCGCAGCGGAGTACTACGACTTTATAGTCAAGGTACCGACACCGCAGCTCAAGGAAGACACGTGCATTCGACAGGCTCGGTTATGGCAATGCTTCTCTTTTGTATTGTATGTATTTGCATGAGAATAAGATAGCTTTTGATTGCAATCATTTCTGTTGCTGTTTGAAAAGAATAAGAACAAGTTGAACTCTGAATTGCTAGTGTAGATTATGTTGGATTCTTGCCGGTATGTTCAACAAGGAATTCAACTTAGTAATGATTTTGAAATCTTTCCACGGTATCTCCAACATTTGTTTGCCTTTGGATTTCTTACATAAATAAAAAACACTTGTTAGCAAAAAGAATGATTTTTTCAAAACACTCTCCGGTGGAACGCCGAGGGCGCCCCCTCCTCGGACCACGAGAAGGCCTTCTTCTTTTTGGCGCACGGGTGCCATAGCGCGCTCGATGCGCCGAAAAAGGTCGACGCGGTCAAGGTGGATGAGGCATCTCGGCGCAGTGCGTTGCATTTTCTTCCGGCGAGGCGATTGCGGGGATCTTGGTTAAGTCCTCTATAAGGGGTGTCTGCATGATTTGGTACAGGCCCTTGCGAGAAGCTCTTGTGGAGATCCTGATCAAGTTTTCCCTAAGAGGCCCTTGTATGATCTTGTACGGATCCTTGTGAGAAGATTTCGCGGATATTCGAGCGGAATCCTTTGCAAGAGGTCCTTGCATGATCTTGCACAGCTCCTTCTGCGAAGATCCTGCGGAGATCCGGGTGGAACCCTCTCTTGTACAGGTGTTTCTGTGAAGGTCTTGTAAGGATCCTGCTGAAATTATCTCAAAGGTCCTTGCCTTGCATGATCTTGCACAGGTCCCTGTAAGAAGACCTTGTGGAGATCATATCGGCATACAGTTTTGCATGATCCTGTACAGGCCCTTGTGCGAAGACCTTGGCGTAATGTCCTGAGCGTGTCCCTGCGTGACTTGCGTAGGTCCTTCTGAGAAGATCTGTTGGAGATCCGATCGGAGATCCTGTTTAAATTCCTCCAAAAGAGGCCTTGCATTAAGACCTTGCTGATGCTTTGCATGATCCGGAACAAGTCCTCAACAGAAGATCTTGTGAAGGTCTTGGTGGGATCCTCGTTAAGGAATCCTTGCATCAAGGTCTTGCGGGCGCCATGTCTTACAGGTGCTTGTACGAAAGCTCTTATGGGAGACTCCTGGGAAGCTCTTCTATGACGATCTTGCAAGACCGCTCCAGTAGCAGCAGGTCCTTTCATGGCGATCTTGTGAGCTTTTGTCAAGGATCCCGGCACGAAGATCCTGGGTAAACTCTCTTACAAATCCCTGTGAGAAGTTCTTGTGGGGACCCCTGGTGAAATGCTGCCCGGGGCCTTTTTGCATGACCTTGTGTACTAGTATACGTCCTTGCGGGAAGCTTAAGCTTAGAGGTCCCGCCGCAATCCTCTAGGTGTCCTTGCATTTGGAGAAAATCATGTGGGAATTTCGTTGGATTCCTCATCAAGAAGTCCTTGCAAGTGCTTGTATGAATGCCTTGGGACAACTAAGGCAACCCGCGCCGTGTGGACCGGCTTGGAGCGGCGGAGGACATCCCCGCGCTTGCCGCTGCTGGTGGCAGCCGATCTCCAGACTGAGCACACAGTAAACAAACAAAGGCCCTTTGACGGCCTTGAGGTTGTGTCTAGCTGGGCTGAGCGCCATGCAGACCACCTCTGCAAAGTTTACTTGCCTGACCTTTTTTACGCCTGTCCAGACAGGCAGGGGAGGAGGTAGGCAGGGAATTCAGGGAGATGATGGCAAGGAGCGGGGGTCACGAAGCGAGGCCAACCCGGAAGGCCAACAGGCGCATAGTCTCCTTGTTGGGAAACGCCATGGGGGGGCGTGACAACCTGCTCAGGGCAGTTTTGGGCGGACAAGTCGAGGACTTGATCCGCGGAGTGACCCGCCAGACGAGGACGCGCCCGTAGCTCCCTGGTATCTGTAGCAGGTATTTCCTGAACCAAAAGCCTTGCATTGCAGTAGGCATCTTAAGCAAAATGGCTGGTGGCCTAGTGGTCTCTTACAGAGATCTTGCCGAGAGACCTCTTCGAAAGAGCTTGTTCAGAGATTTTGCCACAAGACATCTTATAGAGAGCTTGTGAAGAAGTCTTGCCAAGATACCTCTTCTAGAGACCTTGCATAAAGATCTCTTACAGAGTTCTTGCTAAGAGACCTATGATGAAGATCCCTTGTAGAGATCTTGCCATGAGGTCTCTTACAGAGACCTTGCTCAGAGATCTGTTGTAGTGAGCTTGAACAGAGATTTGTTTTAGATTTCTTGCAGGGATCTTGCCAGAAGACCTGTTAAAATAGAGAGCTTGTACAGAGATCTTGCCGAAAGACCTCTTCTAGAGATCTTTTGCAGAGCCTTGCATAGAGATCTCTTGAAGAGGTCTTGCTAAGAGGTCTCTTGGAAATCTTGCTGAAAGATCCCTTTTAGAGAACTTGAAAAGAGGTCTTACTGAGAGATCTGTTACGGGGATCTTGCGTGGAGATCCCTTGCAAATGACGTTTTGCAAGTTGTATACTGGAGCGCTTCAAGTTGACACTGCCGCGCAGCAGGAATAGGATTTCCTCAGGCAACCGGAAAAGATGGTGCTCTCGAATCAATATCAATGGATGGGGCACAGCTTCATAACTCACCAACCCATACGAGTTCACTTCAGGGGACACGGAGGTGGACTTCTCAGCAGCGACCAAGAATACAACATTTCTCTCCAAAATCATGCGCAGCCAAAAATGGAAGGCCCTTCACTGGCCATGGTGGATAACTGGAAGCACAAAACGATAAAGCCGGGGCGAACCAAATCCACTATGAGTGCTCAGTGTGTGTAAAATTTTATTTGTAATCCACGGTTGGTTTGCAGAAATCATGGTAATATTTATAATTTTTATGAAGATGGTAATTTTGTTCAAGCCAAAAAAGAAAAATAATATAGCTTTATCAGCAGGGCTAGCACTCACGAAGTTGCTAAACGGTGTTCAGTAGCAGTCGCTCACGAAGTCGCTGCTTTTTCCAGAGCCATTGCACAAGTAGATCGATCCCACCCACCTGGCGAAGGGGCATTTGACCCGGGGTGGCCACAAACGTATATACCTGGCAGGCGAAGCGAGGCAGGTGGCTTCAGTGAATTGCACATGAAACTGACACGGGCAGTTGTTTAAAACGTGCCGTTAGTCAGTGTGAAAAAAAAAACTTGCTCCCTCAAACGTTCTCACAGTGGTCATGTTCTTGGACCATGTGAGCTCTATTCAGGGTGATGATTGGGCACTCAGGGTCGATGTGCCACAGCGAACCATCCAGCGTCGGCTGCACCAGTACTGTGTCACCAAGCGGGCATGGAGCTTGGTGGTTGGCTATCAGGCTTCGAAGTCTATCGGTTCTTGCTTGCAGAAACCGAATTGTTTCGATTTGAGAGGCCAGCATAATCGCCATCACGTTGGCGTTGCGTCTTGTTTCTTCCAGTTCATTCGCAATCTCATTGCGGCGGCCAGCCACATCATAGCATTGACACCGAAGTCGGGGAATCAAATCCGCCTGTTCTGCACCTTCTCGTTGGAGTTGGTCCACGTGGGCATAGGCAAGGTCGATCGCCTGTTGCAGGCGCAGTCGCTCGTATCGAGCACCAAGCCAAAGTCCAAGGAGGAGGCAAAGGAGCATTACCGCCAAAATGGCGAAAAAACAAATTCCGGTCTGGCCATGTTCATGGTCCGGAGCTGCATGCATTGCTGAGGTCGTAGGCAACCAACCAGGTCAGCGCCGCGATGACATACTTTATCACCTTGGCATTCTTTGGGGTTGCTACGTAGGCCTCGACAGGCTCATAGGGCTCGGCATGAATGTCGTCATCCGCAGGTTCATAGGTCTCTTCATTCATGTCTTCATCTTCAGTCACGTAGAGCTCGGCAGAGTCCTCGGGGACCTGCAGCTCATAGTTTCCATCATCCATGCGTTCATGTTGAGGTTGTGATGTAGGTGAAGGTGAGGTGAGAGGTTGAAGGTGAGGTTGTTGTTGATTGGATTCCTTCCCTTTCGCAAACTCATTGCGGCTTGCTTCTCTTTCTGCAGCATCCTTGCGTTTTGCGCGAAGTTTGTCGGCCAGCAAGGTTCTGGTAGAACTCTTTGTCGGTCCATCAGCGAACTGCTTTTCGCTGCTCATCCATTTCAAAACACCACCCAAAGCTTGTAGTTGTTCTTTTCCAACGTCCTTTTGTCAACGGACGAAGAGCCAGTCAAACCTTCTTTGTTATAGCTGTCGTAGAGAGCTTTTGCATCAGTGATCATGACGGGCTCGAGGTCAGATCGTTGGTCCAGGCATTCTTTCAGCTTTGAAAGAGGGCTGAAAAGGCAAATCCAGTATCGGCATATGAATTCCACCATGTCAGCAGCTTGACCAAACGCTTGGGCTTCAGCGCTCAGACTTGATCTCGCAACTCTGGGGAGCTTGAAGCTGCGCCACTCGATCAAGTGGTAGGAGGTCTCTTCTTCAAAGATCTTCTTGGGCACGATGAAGATCAAGTAGCCACCTTGAGAAGTGGCATCTTCTCGGACTCCATGGGCAGCATCAAACATCGCACAGAGCCTCAGGTCGGCAAGCGAGTCAATGTCCAAGGGCTCGTAGTTGAGCTTGACATCAGAGTTTTGTTTTGCAAAACGCAGCAGTTGGTTGGCTTCAATGAGCCAAGAAGTGCTCGAAGTTGTGACCTGTCATGGTCGTTCATCTCATCTTCGGCCAGACGGCCTTTGTGTATGGTCACGGGGTCTCCAAGTTGCCCATGAGCGCGTCCACATCATTGAAACCACGCACGACAAGTCGTGCTTTTGCACGAGGGCTACCATCAGCATTGCGGCTACATTTCAAAAGAATCCTGCTTGTAAGTGTTCTCTCTGGAGTGGCTTCTTCTGCAGTGCTAAACTCCCAAACGCCACATTCAAAGAAGCTGCGAAGTTCTTTCACCTTCGCTTGGTGGAACATTTCTTTTTCGGTCTGGTTCAAGTACTTTTCCACCACTTCGCCCTTGTTCTTGGCCATCTTGGTGACATCTCGACGTTGTTGTCGTTGATGTTGGTTCTTGAGGCCTTGGGCGACCTTCTTTGCATTCTGAACGTTGTAGCAGTGGTTGCTGTCGCTGGAAAACATATTGAGCTCTTTTCTGGTTTCAGCATTGATTGGAAAAACTCTGATACCCTTCCATGTAGATGGCAGTTGATGCTGTCGCAGGTCTTTGTCATGATGCTGAGGATTTCTGAAATCATCAGTGAAGGTCTTGCGTCACGGTCAAAGTGAATGGTGACCCTGACGTTGTCAAGCTTGTCAAGTGGAACTGGGATGTCTGAGCTGCCAGCAGGGTCAAAGAGAGTGCGCCGTTGGTGACAGTGATATCGAAGGAGGCATCCAGCTTTCAACTCCCAGAAATCACATACTCGGGCACCTTTACGCAGCTCAAAGTAGCCAGTCTCAGGCTTGAAGCACCAGTCACCAGGCAGTGACTCTTGTTCCATGTCCTCCACATTGAAAGCTATGTTGGCAGCATCATCATCGCCACGTGCAGGACGATCATATGGAGTAGCTCCATGTGAGCCTTGAAATGGTGACCTGCGGGGTCCAAAAGACAAAGTTTCTTGGCGGTCCACTCGTGCCCGACGTTGCTTAAAAGTCTCTTGTTGTGGAACTTGAAATCTTTTAGCAGTTGCAGGGTCTAAAACTGACCAGCTGCTGGTTGGTGTTGGAGGAAAAACTTCTGCTGAGGGCTCCACTTCATCGGTGTTGCTGATGGGCAACGTTGGAGGTAGAGGAGGTTCATCAGCCATTGGAGCTGGTGGAGCATCTGAAGGTCCCATAAGTCCAGGGGACGGAGAAAGTCCATCATGTTGTCCCATAAGTCCAGGGGACGGGTGATGACCATCATCTGGAGGCTGACCATCATCATGAGGGTTGTCATCAGCAATTGATGGTTCGTAGTCATCATCACCTTCAGCTCCATCTTGAAGTTCAGCAAGTCGACGACGCTTGGCCTCAGGCACATAGTCATCGGCCTCGTGGTCGGAAATCATCTCTTCATCTTCATTGATGTCGGCAATGTGTTGACGATTCAAGCGGTTCAAGTCCAAGAACCTTGTCACACCACGAGACTTGACTTGTCGTAGAACTTCTTTGGCTTCAAGCAGATTGTCCACAACGTTGTTGGTGATCTGTCGGAAATCAGGGCGACAATGGTGAGGAGCACAACGCAAAAGTTGGGTCTTGTGGCAAATCCAGTAGGTTGAAGCGTTGCCTTGCTCATCATCCTCAACCATGAGAACCTTGGCTGGTCCTCGCCATCTGATTTTGACAAGATCTGCTTGTTGACGTCACGCCAGTAAAAACATGTCTGACCAACAGCAAGTCGTATGTTGGCGCCGGCATATCTTCTGAGGAGGGCACGGCGAAGTCGATGGTCAGTGTCAGCTTGTTGAAGGGCTGACTTGGCTGCATTACGACGCATCAAAGCATCTTCAAAGGAATGGCCTCCGGCTAAGCGCACAGGGGTGATCTGGTCTGAAGTCAAAAGTCCATTGACCTGTGGTTGATACCCCAAAAGCCATTGTGAAGGGCTGTAGCCGGAAACTGTGGGCTGAGCATTTTGTTGTGGCACTATGTAGGTCAAGGCAGACCTGATTCCATTAGCTCCATGAAGTTATAGACCTTGTATGTAGACCTCAATGCTCTTTCGTAGAACTGCATGTCGCCGTTCCACAAGACTCAGTCGTGTGTGAGCTTTTCCAGGAGCAACATCATGATGAATCGAGTGCTCATTAGTCCACAGTGCTATTGGGTCTGAAAGCCATCCCTTGCCTTCATCAGTGACAAGGGTTTCAGGTGGCCCAAAATGGGCGATTTAGCATCTTTCCAAACCAGCTATTAAGTTGGAGGTTTTTTTATCAGGCACCAAGGTTGCAGTTTAATTACGAAAGCCAGCTAGCTGGATCGTTGCTGTCTGCGAACAAAGTGAGTATAAGGGGGTCTGGGGGGAGGGCTTGCCCAAGTGGGCCAAAATCTCGCTATTACTTGGGGGGAAGGGTGTGTTTTGGGAGCGTTTTTCCGGGTCATGTACCATGCGGCAAAAGGGTGACGGTAGGGTATCGATTCCCCCTAGGTCCGCATTTTGGGGAGCCTTTTGGGGTGCTTGGCAGAGGAGCCGATGTCTGCGAGAAGGGGGAAGGAGTGCTAGCACAGATAGGAAAGGTAAGGGTAAAGGCGCCTTTTGCCACTGCTGTCGATGTTGGTGGAGGAAGGACAAAAGTCGCCCGGCTCGAGGGTCTTTGTCGGGCACTGTGATGTCAGATGGGAAGGTGTTTGTGTGAAGGAGGAAGGAGGGCTAGCGCATAATGCGAGGTTTGAAGGCGTAGACATAGCAGCTGTCACAAAAATTAACCACCAAAAGTACCGTGGAGGAGGTACATAATGGCCTGTGAAGCAGAATGTAGAGCATTCCTGACAATTCAGGCCGGGTTCGCTTATATATATATATATATTTTTACGAAAGCCGGCCGGGAAGCTGGCCAGTTGTTGTTTGCGAACGAAGTGAAAATAGGGGGTCTGGGGGGGGCTCTGGGTGAAAAGTATATGGGTGAAAAGTATATATGGGAAAAGTCTGTGGGTGAGAAGTATATGGTTGATCCGTCTTTGGGTGAGAAGTATATGGGTGAAAAGTATGTGCAAGAAGAGTTTCTGGGTGAAGAGTCCCTGGGTGAAAAGTCTGTGCAAGAAGATTTTCTGGGTGAAGAGTCTCTGGGTGAAAAGTTTATGGGTGAAAGGTATATGGGGGAAAAGTCTGTGAGTGAGAAATATAAGTTTGATCCGTCTGTGGGTGAAAAGTATATGAGTGAAAAGTATGTGCAAGAAGAGTTTCTGGGTGAAGAGTCTCTGGGTGAAAAGTATATGGGTGAAAAGTATGTGCGAGAAGAGTTTCTGGGTGAAGAGTCCCTGAATGAAAAAAATATGGGTGAAAAGTATATGCAAGAAGAATTTCTGGGTGAAAAGCCTGTGCGAGAAGAGTTCCTGGGTCAAAATTATGTGCAAGAAGAGTTTCTGGGTGAAGAGGCCCTGGGTGAAAAGTATATGGGTAAAAAGTATGTGCAAGAAGAGTTTCTGGGTGAAGAGTCTCTGGGTGAAAAGTCTGTGCAAGAAGAGTTTCTGGGTGAAGAGTCTCTGGGTGAAAAGTAAATGGGTGAAAAGTATGTGCAAGAAGAGTTTCTGGGTGAAGAGTCTCTGGGTGAAAAGTATGTGCAAGAAGGGTTTCTGGGTGAAGAGTCTCTGGGTGAAAAGTATATGGGTGAAAAGTCTGTGCGAGAAAAGTTTCTGGGTGAAGAGTCTCTGGGTGAAAAGTATATGGGTGAAAAGTACGTGCAAGAAGAGTTTCTGGGTGAAGAGTCTCTGGGTGAAAAGTATATGGGTGAAAAGTATCTGCAAGAAGAGTTTCTGGGTGAAGAGTCCTTGGGTGAAAAGTATGTGCAAGAAGAGTTTCTGGGGGAAGAGTCTCTGGGTGAAGAGCCCCTGGGTGAAAAGTATGTGCAAGAAGAGTTTCTGGGTGAAGAGTCTCTGGGTGAAAAGTATATGGGTGAAAAGTATGTGCAAGAAGAGTTTCTGGGTGAAGAGTCTCTGGGTGAAAAGTATATGGGTGAAAAGTAGGTCCAAGAAGAGTTTCTGGGTGAAGAGATTCTGGTTGAAAAGCCTGTGCAAGAAGAGTTTCTGGGTGAAGAGTCTCTGGGTGAAAAGTCTGTGCAAGAAGAGTTTCTGGGTCAAGAGTTCCTGGGTGAAAAGTATATGGGTGAAAAGTATCTGCAAGAAGAGTTTCTGGGTGAAGAGTCCTTGGGTGAAAAGTATGTGAAAGAAGAGTTTCTGGGTGAAGAGTTTCTGGGTGAAAAGTATCTGCAAGAAGAGTTTTTGGGTGAAGAGTCTCTGGGTGAAAAGTCTGTGCAAGAAGATTTTCTGGATGAAGAGTCCCTGGGTGAAAAGTTTATGGGTGAAAGGCATATGGGGGAAAAGTCTGTGGGTGAGAAATATATGGTTGATCCGTCTGTGGGTGAAAAGTTAATGAGTGAAAAGTATGTGTAAGA